>CM049850.1:24814300-25254300 GCA_027422415.1 Schizothorax lantsangensis
GTGTGCTGGATGTGTTAATGCCGACCCGTACTGCCTGAGGTCTCCCGGTCAGGAAGTCCAACAGCCAGTTGCACAGAGAGGTGTTGAGCCCCAGCTGGACCAATTTGTGAGTGAGCTGCTGAGGGATGATTGTGTTGAATGCTGAACTGAAGTCTATGAACAGCATCCTGACATATGAGTCTTTTTTGTCAAGATGTGTGAGGGCTGGGTGGAGGGCAGTGGCGATGGCATCATCGGTCGAGCGGTTGGACCTATATGCAAACTGGAAGGGGTCCAGGGGAGGGGGGGAGGACAGACTTGATGTGTTGCATGACTAGCCGTTCAAAGCACTTCATGAGAATAGGAGTGAGTGCTACTGGACGGTAGTCATTGAAGCAGGATGGAGATGACTTCTTCGCGACTGGAATGATGGTGGTAGCTTTGAAGCATGTGGGGACAACAGCCTGACTTAGTGAAATGTTGAAGATGTCTGTGAAGACATCAGTGAGTTCCACTGCACAGTCTCTCAGTACACGCCCAGGAATGTTGTCAGGACCCGGAGCTTTGCGTGCATTGATCCTGCTGAGGGATCTCCTCACGCTGTCTGGGGACAGCGTCATCACCTGGTCGCCGGGAGGAGGTGGAGTCTTCTGTGCAGTGGTGCTGTTTTGTGCCTCAAAGCGAGCAAAGAAGGCATTCAGCTTGTTCAGCTGGAGGATGGTGCTGTCACAGGTCTGTGGTGGGGGCTTATAGTCCGTAATGGTCTGTATTCCCTGCCACAGGCTCCGAGTGTCTCTGCTGTCGCTGAAACGATGGGCTATCCTCCTGGAGTACTGTCTCTTGGCATCTCTGATGCCGCGGGATAGGTTGGCCCTAGCTGTCTTCAGGCCCTCCTCATCTCCAGCTCTAAAGGCAGCGTTCCGAGCCTTCAGAAGTCTGTAGACCTCCCCTGTCAGCCACGGCTTCTGGTTGGCCCGGACAGTGATAGTCTTTGTGACCGTTACATCATCAATGCACTTGGTGATGTAGGCAGTGACAGTCTCTGTGTACTCTTGGAGGTCTGTAGTATTGTTGAATGTGGCAGCCTGCTTAAACATATTCCAGTCAGTGGTGTCGAAACAGTCTTGAAGTGCCTCTGACGACCCTTCCGGCCACACTTGTATCTGTTTGTGTATTGGTTTGATGACTTTAACGAGCGGTCTGTATGCAGGCATTAGCATGACAGTGATGTGGTCTGAGGCTCCGAGGTGGGGGAGGGCCTTGTAAGCTCCTCTCTGGGTGGTGTAAACAAAGTCCAGCGTATTTTTTCCCCTTGTTGGGAAGTCAACATGTTGGTGTATTTTTGGGAACACACTCTTTAAGTCTGCATGATTAAAGTCTCCAGCCAAGATGAGAAAAGCATCTGGGTGGGCTGTCTGCTGCTCACTGATGTGCTGGTACAAATCATGTAGTGCCTCACTCCTGTTGATGTTGTTGGAGCTGGGAGGGATGTATACAGCAACGAGCAGAATGGCTGTATATTCCCTCGGTAGATAGAACGGCCGGCACTTAATAATCATAAACTCCACCAGGGGTGAGCAGTGTTTGCAGACCACAACAGCGTCGCGGCACCATACATTATTGATGTAAACACAAAGCCCGCCGCCGCATCTCTGACCTCCCTCGACGAGAGCTCTGTCTGCTCGATAGCATGTTAGCTGCTCGAGCTGAATGGCGCAGTCCGGAACGCTGTTGTTAAACCATGTTTCTGTAAACACAAAAACACAACAGTCTCTTACAGTCCTCTGAGTAGAGCGAAGTAGTCGGATGTAGTCCAGTTTATTGTCCAAAGAGCATACGTTCGCCAGTATGATGGTGGGGATAGCTGGCTTGTGTGGGTTAGCCGCTAGCCTAGCTCAGATACCTCTGCACTTACCCCTCTTCTGCTTCCTCTCACGCCTGTTACGACTCCTAGGGGTCAGCCGTAACAGAAAAAAAAGGAAGAGTCTCAATACCAGAGAGATGTTGAATTACAATAATTTATTTACAAATAAGGGTTTAGCTTCAGGGGCAGACAAGGCCAAAATAACAAACAAAATCTCTTTTTATAACACTCTATACTTCCTAAACCAAAATTAAAGAAAACAAAAATACAGTTTCAATTTACCTGACTCCCTTAACCAAAAACAATGAGAAAAGATGTTTCAAAATAAAATGGCGTCTAACCCCCTACATCCCTTAACTAACCAAACGTTATTTACAAAATATTTACAAAAGATATATACAAGTTAACAGCAAACAATTCACAATCGGAATCCGAAATCGTAGTCAATCAGGCATGGGTCAAGTTAACAAGGAATATCACAAAATGGAAACAAAACAAAAAAACTAAACTATCACAGAATATTATCACACTCACAATCTTAAGCACCCACACACTATCTCTCTGGTAAGACACTCAAAGATTTAAACGAACGATGCTGGCAACGCGCACAGACAAACTAGAGTCACACACGATGGCACAATAATGGCCCCGATTGTGTGTTTGGGGCAGTCCTTATATCTGGGTCAGGTGAGGAGGAGAACCAATCGCAGCCTCCAGCTAATTATCTCAGGGAACCGCCCATCTGAAACACAAACATACACGTACACAGAGAGAACACAAGAGGGCATAATGGAAACAACAAACAAATGACTTGGGCTCATAACACCCCCATCCACAAAATAAAATCAGGTTTACTGATTAACACGAGACAGTGAATCAGCAATAACATTGTCGATACCTTTTTTATGACAGATCACCAAGTTGTAACTTTGGCAAATTAGTGACCAGCGCATAAGACGATGATTAGCATTAGACATTCGTTGAAGAAATACAAGAGGGTTATGGTCAGTATAAACCGTAAGAGGTTGTGAACTGGAGCCAACATAGACCTCAAAATGTTGAAGAGCGAGAATTAAGGCGAGAGCTTCTTTCTCTATGGTACTGTAGTTAATCTGATGTTTGTGGAACTTTTTTGAAAAGAAACTTATTGGGTGATTCAAGCCAGCAGCATCTGTTTGAAGTAGGATGGCACCCGCACCGGTACCACTAGCGTCAACTTCCAACAAGAATGGCTTTTCAAAACAGGGGGCAGCTAGCACAGGGGCACTACAAAGGAAAGTTTTCAAGGCTTCAAATGAGGACTGACATTCCGAAGACCACTTAAATGAGACGGCTTTACGTAATAGTCCAGTGAGAGGACTGGCAACATCTGAAAAATTCTTACAAAAACATCTGTAATAGCCAGTCATTCCAAGAAATCGACGGAGCTCTTTCCTAGTTTTAGGAACTGGGAAATCAAGGATGACTTGTATCTTGGAATTAAGAGGACGAACTTGACCATTCCCAACCTCCTTTCCCAAGTATGTGACAGTAGCACAACCAAATTCACACTTTGATAAATTTAAGGTTAGGTTAGCATTTCTCAAGCATTTAAAGACATCATCCAATGTTTTGAGATGGTCTTCCCAAGTATCAGCATAGCACACAACATCATCCAAATAAGCCTCACAATTGGACACATCAGACAACACTATGGACATCAGTCTCTGAAAGGTAGCTCCAGCATTACGAAGGCCAAAAGCCATCACACGGTACTGCAGAAATACATCAGGGGTGGCAAATGCAGAAATCTCTGACGCTCGCTCCGTGAGTGGCACCTGCCAATATCCTTTTAGCAGATCTAGTTTAGTCATAAATTTAGCGTTACCTACCCGATCAACACAATCTTCCATGCGAGGAAGAGGAAAAGAGTCAGCTTTAGTTAAAGCATTAACTTTACGGTAGTCAGTACAAAACCTGGAGGTCCCATCTGGCTTAGGGACAAGTAGACATGGCGAACACCAGGGACTGGCACTAGGAACTGCTAAATTGTGCTCTAGCAAGTACTGGGTTTCTTGCTTCATTAGTGCTCTTTTAACTGGGTTAACACGATAGGCATTCTGTTTAACCGGGACATGTGAACCAACATCTATATCGTGCTTTATTACATGGGTAGTTGAAGGAAAGTCATAAAACAAAGTCGGGTTCTTACTAATAAGATTGGAAATATCCGCCTGAGCAGATACAGGCAAATGTGACAACTTTTCTGACAAATTCAACAAAGTCTCAGAATTTGGCAAACGAGCTGACAAGAATGATGCACTATTCATTTTCAAACCATCACTTTCGGGTGAGTATTCTAACAGTGACATAGTAACTGGTACAACAGTAGCAACAGGCATACTAACATCAGAATCAGAACGTGACATGTATGCTTTAAGCATATTAATGTGACAGACGCGTGACTTTCTTCTGCGGTCAGGGGTATTAACTACATAGTCAGTGTCTCCTAGTTTCTCTTTGATCTCGTAAGGACCCGTGAACTTAGCTTGTAGTGCTGAACCTGGCACTGGAAGTAAGATGAGAACTTTATCTCCAGCCTGAAATGATCGCGATACAGCCTTCTGGTCATAGTGAGATTTCATTTGGCTTTGCACAGAACTGAGCGAATGTTTTGCTAACTTCCACACTGTATGCAAGCGTTCGCGAAACGCACTGACATAATCCAAAACATTAGTAGTTGAAGATGGACGACTAGACAAAAGAATTTGTTCTTGCAAAATTTTCAATGGACCACGAACAGTGTGTCCAAAAACTAATTCAGAGGGACTAAATCCAAGGGATGCTTGAGTGGTGTTACGTACTGCAAATAACAAGAGCGGGACATGTTCATCCCATTCTTTTTCATGATCAACGCAAAAGGTTCGGAGCATCGACTTTAAGGTTTGATGAAAACGTTCGATAGCGCCTTGCGACTGAGGGTGGTATGCACTGGATACCTGATGTTTGATGTTTAACTGTTTCATTACCTTCGCAAACACTCTGGACATAAAATTGGTGCCTTGGTCAGACTGAATGCATTTTGGCATTCCAAAAGTGGTGCAGAACTTTACAATTGCCTTGACAATTGCATGAGCTTTGAGAGAACGTAGCGGTATTGCCTCAGGAAACCTAGTTGACACACACATTAATGTTAATAGATAAGAATTTCCAGACTTAGTTTTTGGCAATGGCCCTACACAGTCAATCTGAATTCGTTCAAATGGTTCACCTAATACAGGTATGGGTTTCAATGGTGCCAGAGGAACCACCTGATTTGGTTTGCCCGCTACTTGGCATGCATGGCAGGATTTACAAAATTTGGCAACATCTGACTTCATGGAAGGCCAAAAGAAATGCTTGATCAAGTGATCATAAGTTTTACGAATGCCAACATGGCCAGAAAGCTCATGATCATGCGCAATACTCAGTACCTGCTCTCTGTAAGGTTTCGGGACAACAACTTGGAAAACAGTGCTCCAGTCATTCTCAGCGTGACGTGGAGACCACTTACGCATCAATACATCATCCTCAAAGTAGTAGGCCACTGGATGCTCTGACAAATCAGTCAGCTCAACAGCGGCTTCAACACAATGACTTAAAGTTTGATCAGCACGTTGTGCCTCAATTAACATGGGTTTACCAATTGGTAAATCAACACCTGGGAGTGTACACACATCTACCTCAACTGTACCCACATCTTCCTTTGCATTAACAGAATTTTCAGCACACATAAATGAATCAGACAGATCCACAGTATCCCTAAATTTGCGAGCTTGAGCTCGGGTCACAATACATGTGCCAAACACATCAGGAAACTCTTCCTGCAGCACATCACCGTCGTGCACAACAGGGGTATCTATTACCTCAGGCAGACAAAAAACTTTATCACCTGCCAGATCATTCCCAAGAATGAGCGATACACCTTTAACAGGTAACTGAGCTCGGACTGCCAGTTTAACATTCCCTGAAATGAACCCAGAGCGTAGAAACACTTGGTGTAAAGGAACTTTAACTACTGTGAGATCAATGCCTTGCACCAGCACATTGGAACCACAGCTTGACTGTTCAGAGAATGGCAACACACTTTGTAAGATAAACGATTGGGCAGCGCCAGTATCGCGTAGGATGCGAATATGCTTAATCTCAGACTCCGCTTCACTCAGTGATACTACACCATCACAAATAAAGGGTTCAAAAGTAGACTCAACCACTGAATTCAGACTCACATTTTGCTGAGGTGACAAAACCTGTCTTTCAATCAATGCAACACTTTTCGAATGGTTTGCTTTTCTACCAACTTTGCGTTTCAAGGTGGGACAATTTGCGATGAGGTGCCCAACCTCATGACAATAAAAGCATTCACGGTTCTCGCTACTGTCTGCACTCGAAATGTTCTTAGGTACTACTGTGGCATCCTTAGAACTACGAACTCGATCAGGGAAATTACGCTTTGTGGGTGAAAACACTACTCTGTGCGTAAGTACAAACTCATCAGAAAAAACTGCAGCCTCAGAAAGAGAGGACACTTTCTGCTCGTTTAAGTAAACCACAATTTTCTCTGTTAAACCATTTTTAAACTCCTCCAACAGTATCAACTCTTTCAGCTGCTCAAACGTGTCTACCTTGTTTGCGGCGCACCACTTATCAAACAAATTTGCTTTGTCTCTCGCAAATTCAACAAACGTTTTACTAGGGGTTTTCACAAGACTGCGGAACTTTTGCCGGTACGCTTCAGGGACTAGCTCGTAAGCGCGCAAAACGGCATTCTTCATTGCATCATAATCCAAGCTCTGCTCAAGCGTTAACGCTGAGCAGACTTCTTGGGCTTTACCGACAAGTTTGCACTGCAGCAACAGTGGCCAAACATTCTGCGGCCATTTTAACGTGGCGGCGATTCGCTCAAACACGGTGAAATAAGTGTCAACCTCGCTCTCTCGAAACTGCGGTACTAGTGCAATTTGACGACTAATATCACATTCAGGTTGACTTACTTGAGGGTTGCGTCGAGGTGCAGGAATGGGACTTGGAGTAGAAGCATTGATGGGTGACGACACAGGCATGCTCAAACCAGGCACATCAGCAGCTGAGGGGTGAACAGGTGATTTAGTTTTGAGCTCAAGCTCCAACTCTTTGAGTTTGATTGCCCGCTTAGTTTCAAGCTCAACTGTGCGAGCATGCAGCAGTTGACTTTGATATTGTTGCCTGCTCAACTCCAACTCCAACTCTTTTAGTCTGATTGCCAACCGAGGATCACTCAGAGAAGGGAGATCGACGGGATCTATGCTGGCCATCTCCTCGGGTTTGGGATGCTCCGCCCCCTCACCCACAGAAACTGGCAACTGGTCTGCAACACCCGCTTCACTCACCTCCGGCAAAACTCCATCCTCCACCAAATGCTTATAGATCACATCCTTGATTTCACGCTTCACTGCACCACGAGGAACTGTAATTTGATATAAATTAGCAATTGAAAACAGATCATCCTTGCGACAAATATCCAATTGTCCAGCTGTAGGCTGAATTGCAAACTTTTCCAATTCAAATTTTGAGGACATACCGAATTCCCTCCCCCTTAAAGTGAAAACCACTAGCCAAACAAAGGCATACAAAGTAAATTTCATGAGTTTTTATTCCACTAACACGCAACGACAAAATTCCAATTGGTTTTGTGAAAACTTTTTAAAGACGAGCCCCCAATTTCTGTTACGACTCCTAGGGGTCAGCCGTAACAGAAAAAAAAGGAAGAGTCTCAATACCAGAGAGATGTTGAATTACAATAATTTATTTACAAATAAGGGTTTAGCTTCAGGGGCAGACAAGGCCAAAATAACAAACAAAATCTCTTTTTATAACACTCTATATAATTTTCAGCACACATAAATGAATCAGACAGATCCACAGTATCCCTAAATTTGCGAGCTTGAGCTCGGGTCACAATACATGTGCCAAACACATCAGGAAACTCTTCCTGCAGCACATCACCGTCGTGCACAACAGGGGTATCTATTACCTCAGGCAGACAAAAAACTTTATCACCTGCCAGATCATTCCCAAGAATGAGCGATACACCTTTAACAGGTAACTGAGCTCGGACTGCCAGTTTAACATTCCCTGAAATGAACCCAGAGCGTAGAAACACTTGGTGTAAAGGAACTTTAACTACTGTGAGATCAATGCCTTGCACCAGCACATTGGAACCACAGCTTGACTGTTCAGAGAATGGCAACACACTTTGTAAGATAAACGATTGGGCAGCGCCAGTATCGCGTAGGATGCGAATATGCTTAATCTCAGACTCCGCTTCACTCAGTGATACTACACCATCACAAATAAAGGGTTCAAAAGTAGACTCAACCACTGAATTCAGACTCACATTTTGCTGAGGTGACAAAACCTGTCTTTCAATCAATGCAACACTTTTCGAATGGTTTGCATTTCTACCAACTTTGCGTTTTTCTACCAACGCCGCTTGTAGCGCCTCCGCTGTGGGCGAGATGCAGTAGTGGGGGTCGGTGATGGTGTAGGCCTCCGGAGCTCTTCGGTGTGCGCGGAGTTTAACTCTAAAAATGTGGTTCTGCCGACATCGAGCAGAAACTCACGACTGTATGCGCGCTTAAAGACAGGTAGACGAGACGAATATGTACAAAAACATTGCGACTTACAAGACAAAAAACACGAAAACACCGTTCTGTCGGGAGAGAGAGAAGCCGCTGCGTCTGTTGTGCGCGCCGCCATGTTGGAAAAAAAAACATTAGAAGAGTCATAGTATGATACTGTGTGTTGTCATTTGATTAGAACAATTATAGCCTAATTAAAGCAAAAATCTTTCTGACATTAGACTCCAACGGGAAAATTGCCCTTTCACAAAGTACTTTTCTGACTTGATTTATCAGCTGCTCATTTCTGGTAAATTCCTGTGAACAAACTGGCTTTGCTCATTTGTATTTAAATGAGAAAACAGTTTTTCACAACACCTCTTGGCTAAACGTCTTGTAACTTGTGAACGTCACGTAACACATGCGGTACTACGACAAGAACACTGTAAGAACAATTGTTGTGCCATGATAACGGTACAGTGATTTTGTTAGTCTTGACGGTGGAGCGAGGGCATTGCCTGACCTGTGATAGAACTTGCTCTTTGGCACCTAAGGGCCTGCTGTCTGCCAGTAGTAAAGAACAGAGCAAAAAAATATGTGCTCAGAATAAAATGTAAGGTTTTGCTCTGTTCTTCATGTTCCTTCTGCAAATGTTGTTGATTTGCTTCAACATCTAATCTGTTCCATGTGTGAGCAAAACCTTTGCATAATGAAAGTCCCAATTTACTTTTGTTCTATGTCTCAGGACTGTGACACATTCGCTATGTGTTTTTTTGTTTTTGGTCTGGCAAAACTGTGTCAGTTATTGATTTTCATTCTCTCTTTTTGATTTGTGGTGATTTAGCCGCTCCTCCAGCATGTGCCATAATGCCCATTGTTTGCGCACATTTTTTTTCTCTTTCTCAGACATATTTTGAACATGTTGTGATGTGGTGGTTAGCCTCAAATCAGGTTGTTTTTTATCATCCACGTCAATTGTTCCGAAGAAATGCAATCTTACCAGAAGTACAATTTCTTACGAGAAATGTTACTGGCTTTGACAAGATCTGTAAATTGCTTGTTTTATTCCATCCTCTGTTGCAACAGTGGTATGGCTTTACTTTTGTTTTGTTTTTAGGTCATTACAGATTGCAATTTGGCCTGGTCCAGTTATAGACTTTAACTGTAAGAAGTTTTGTTCATTGTTATTTGGCTTTTGTATGAATTTATCTTAAGGCATATTTTTCTGTATATTAATGCTATGAAAATTAGCTGTTCTATTTTTTTTTTTGTAAAAGCATATCTTCTATATACACAAGTGTTCAATAGTTTAGAGTTAAGATTTTTTTTAATTTATTTTTTAAAGTGTCTTATGCTCTTAAGGCTATTTATTTAATTATTTTATCCAAAATCCAGTAAAAACTGTAATATTATGAAATACTATTACAATTTCAAATAACTCTTTCTATTTTAAAATTGTAATTTATTCCTGTGATAACAGCTGAATTGTCAGCAGCCATTACTCCAGTCTTTAGAATCACATGATCCTTTTTGGGGGGGATTCTTTTATGAATAGAATGTTAAAAAACAACATTTATTTTGAATAATCACTTTTGATCATTTTAATGCATCCTTAATGAATGTATTAATTTCTTTAAAAGAAAACATACTGACCACAAGCTTTGGAACAGTACTGTGTATAACATTCTATATATGCACAAGAATGCGTGAAAGCTGGTGTTTACAAACCTAATGTAAACCACATCTGCATTTAGTTTGAGAACTGCAGATTACCATCTGAATTTTATGGAATGTGTCTAAACGGTCAGATCGGATTTAAAGTTTTCCATGTTTCAACAGTGTGCTGTGCTTTCTGGAGCTGTGGCCAAATACACAGATTTACCCTCGTTTAGTGAATTATGTCACTTAGCATCATGTTTAGGCTTAAATCTTTACTATAGTAGATAAAGTGTAGGCGACAAACAAACTGATTTCACCACTCCATCACACAGAAAGTCAATCCTCAAGATAAGGAAACAAAATAGATTTATGCGCAATGTGAATAAAGCCATATTAATATATGCTTTATAGAAGAAATCAAGTTGTTTTGTGTGGCACAAAATTTTATGATCACTCTTGTAAGCCATATATAATGTGCAGATGAGTACACTCTGCTCTCCCATAAATCACTGGGGCTTCTTTCCTCTTGGTAGCACAGAGAACTGTCAAAATGCTTGCAAGAGCTGAAATATCAGATGCTTCGAATCATTCTTAAAAAGTTATGATGAAGAGGATAAAACCGTTCTCATGAAATCTGTTTGTCAATTGATCTTCTGCTGGTTCTTCTAGAACTCCAAGGTGCACATTCTGGACACAGAGACATTTGAAACCACGTTTGGGCGAAAGGCACAAAGAAAGAGGCCCACCTTGTCTGTGGGAGAGCTGAAGGACTTTGCTGAAAAGGCAGAGGTCTCTGCTCAGAGCTACAATGCTGAGAAAGACCGTGATTTGGTGTCTGAGGACACCGGAGTCAAGTGAGCGAGTGCCTTCTAGAGATTATGAACATATGTAGTTCTGTACTTACTACAGAGACAAGCTAAATCCCTGTTTTTCTAGCAAACATGGCTTATATATCATGACATGACATAAAGCCATTTAATTTTCCCGTCACTGCAGGGACGAGGCTCGGGAGGAAATCTTCAAAAAGGGGCAGTCAAAGAGGATCTGGGGGGAGCTTTATAAGGTAGTTATTACCATCTCCCAACACCTTACTCATTGAAAGTTCTAACAAAAACCGTAGTTGACGCCACATCCTAAAATGAACCGTGCTTTGTGCAGGTGATCGACTCTTCAGACGTCATTATCCAGGTGCTAGATGCTCGGGACCCTATGGGCACTCGATCCCAGAGCATTGAGTCCTACCTGAAGAAGGAGAAATCTTGGAAACACCTCATCTTTGTGCTCAATAAGTGTGACCTCATTCCCACATGGGTTACGGTAAGAAATGAAAGTTTAATACTAGTACTAGTTCCAAAATCTGTTGAGCTCCCTATGTAGGCAGTATTATATAATGTGACATAAGCATGCTATTGAAGTGAACACTGTTCCAGCAGCTTTGTAAGATACCTTCACTTGTCAAAACTCAGTGTCTTATTTCAGAAAAGTAAGCATTACAAAACTGAATGTTACATTTGTGATATAACTATACCGTTATTATTGGGACATTAGCTTAGCAACTTGCTAACACCAGCCTCTGTTAATCCATTTATGTTGGATTAAGTGAAACGTCAGAAATCTTGTTGATAAATCTGCTTATTCATTCAGTGGCAAAAAATATTGACAAAATAGTTCAGCCTAATTAAAAAAAGATTATTTACCCAATATACTGTATATGGGTACAGGAATTATGACATGGCGTGAATTGCTCAATGTTATTAGGAAAAAACTAGAGTATCGTGCTGTTAGCTTGGCAAGTTTCTATAGAATGATCCAAAATGGCAACTTTTGTTGTTCTACAACAGTTAGGCTGTATGGAACCACCCATGTAGGCAGTAGACAGCAAGGCATCTCACTAGGTTTCTGGAACAAAACCACAGTCTGCAATGTGTTCTGTTGTACATTCAGTTCTACCGTCTCTGGAGTTTGTTTCACTGACAGACAGGCATGTTTATCTTGGCTTGTAATAGTTAACCAGTTAAAGTCTCCTTCCCTGACAGATATTTTTTTTCTGTCTTTCACATCTATAATTCTTGTTTGTAATTCTTGTTATTGGTGATTCTGAAATGCAACAACAAGGAATGAGGGAGTTACACCAGCTGTTTATAAGCTGCAGGCCTTTTCATTCAGGCCAAAAAAGCATTTCCCTACCTCCTCCAGATTTATGACTGAGGTCTTTTGTAAACCTAACAGGCAAATGATTGGGAAACCCATTCGTTTTGTTGTTGAAAGGGAATCACTTATCATTCTGTGGTGATTCTTGTTGGGCAGCTTGTGCCCTTTTTATCTGTTCTTTCTTATCAAAAACAATTTCATAGATCACTTCTAGTGTTAGACCTAGGTAGAAATGTATAAACCACACGTACAACCGGATTTGATTCTAAATTCCATGAATTTCATCCCATGTCAAAAGGATTAAATTGTGGTTTCTAAAGGCAGAAACTGACATAAAAAGTTATATGTACGCCAACTGAAGAACATATGCACAATTGATTTGTGCTCACTTACCAGTAATTAAAATAAATCAACATCGATTAAGAAAACATAAGTAGGAAAAATAAATAGACACATTATGTCCACCCTCATGTTGTTCCAAACCTGTATGAAATTTGCTCTTCTGTTGAACACAAAAGATATTTTGAAGAATGTTGGTAAACAAACAGTTGATGTCCCAATTAACTTCCATAGTGTTTTACTCCAATACTATGGAAGTGAATGGCAATGACTTATTGTAAAGGTGGCACACTTGAAGTCACTGAGCTCTTCTAAATAGGGCTGTCAAATTGGCTGAAAAACTAAATTCGAATTTTGTACTAAAATATTATCAATATTCGAATTTAAAAAGCATAATTTCTGTTGGGGGGAAAGAAGCTTTTGGCTTCTCTCCTGAGGCCACAAGAGGGCGCACCGAGCAAAATATTACTAATGCACGTTTCTTCAGAGCAATAAAAATAACACGACTATCTTTGAAAAAAGTGCATAATGTTTATAAACCATATATAATTAATCACGTAGCTTAAACAATTAGAAACAAAAAGCATCATGTATGTATGTATAGTTTAATACTAAGGACCGAAAACCAATCACAAAGAGCACTTTTTTCATTTAAAAACATGAAAGTCTCGAGACATGTTTTTTTAAAAGTTAAACTGAGGCTTTCTAAACATGCAGCTCTCTTGTGTGAGACGCGAGTGCAACGGTGATAGATGTCCCTCTAGAAAATGCGATAAATATGCATTTTGTGTGAACGGCTTGGTTTCAGTTTTGACGTAAACAACATCTTCTCTGCATTGATGTTCTCTTTTTCCGCAATATTTTGAATGAGCAGCACCGCATCCAGTGGGTTAAACTGGATAGGCTAAAAAAAGCATTAAAATGCAATGACACCTACATCGTCATTGCATCTTGTGCGCCACTGATAAGGCTGCCTGACGGACACCTAAAATTATTTTAAATTCGACGAATATTCGCAATTCTTTTTTTTTTTTTGACAGGCCTACTTCTAAGTGGCCCATTTTTTCCACTAATGTTTGTAAATGTAGACTGTTAATTTTATACAGAGTTCTGGCATGAAACTTGCAGTCATTTTATAAATCATTCATACGAACGTTTATGAATACTGTTGTTGCTTAGCATTTAGGAGGATGCTACACTTATTTTTCTATATGTGAACTGTTTTTCATTCTTGCTTATTCTTGTCTATGTTGTAGAAACGCTGGGTTGCAGTTCTTTCTCAGGAATACCCCACTTTGGCCTTTCATGCCAGCCTTACCAATTCCTTCGGCAAGGGCTCCCTTATCCAGCTTCTGCGGCAGTTTGGCAAGGTGAGGCTTTAAACATTTACAGCGCATTTTTAATGCTTATACACATTATGGTGCTTTGGAAACCAGGGGGCAACAGGTTTTAAATACACAACAGTTTTAGGACAAGGTCAGTCGGTTTTTTGGTCCGTAATGGCAACAGATGTACAGAGCAGTGGTTTGGTTGGGTACCAGATGCACCCCACCCTCCCATGCTATTGGGCTCCTCTCCTGTCTTCACATCTGCCTCGTAGCTATTTTTGGGAGCACAGCCGTAAACAAAAAAATTTGAAATACTAAAAAGGAGAGAGGGCTTACGTAACATAAATTTTGTTGAGGTTTATATGGCACTCTTTTAGGAGTTAGAAAACAGCGGTGCAAAAATATCACGGTTGCCATGCGTGCAATATAAATCTGCAGGTGTAATGACATTTAAGAGGTCTTTGTAGGTTGTGTATCAAGTCTTTATTTCTTGGGCCCCCTTTTTAAAAGTGTATAATGAAATGTGAGAGGGAATGTGTGCAAATTATTGGGAGAAGGGCTGATCCAAATCGTCTTTTTTTCCTGACCTCAATACCATGAAACCGACATTATATCAGAGGACTTGACAGTATATGTGTATTTCATCTGTTTAATTGCTGCTTTTCAAAATGATGTTTGCTTAGTATTAACATGTCCATATTGATTTTTGCTCAGCTCCACTCTGATAAAAAGCAGATCAGTGTTGGCTTCATTGGTTACCCCAATGTTGGAAAGAGCTCTGTTATCAATACCCTGCGCTCCAAAAAAGTCTGTAACGTGGCACCCCTTGCTGGTGAGACAAAGGTAAGACCTCTTTCCATCTCAGGGATGTGATTTTAACATAAGGATTTCTGTATTTTCCTACCTAAAAATAAGGATCCATGTGAATTCTGAGAAAAAGAAATTGATGCATTTTGTAATTATAATTATACTTCTTCTATAAAATATTATTTTACAATACAATAATATTCTTGCTATAGTAATATATTTATTTATTAATTTGTTTAATGTTCATATTTAAATAATAATATAAAATAATATTTTTCAAGAATAATAATAAAGTAATTTGATATAATAATTATAATTATTTGTTGTATAGTCATACTGAATGAGGAGAAAAGGCAGGGTTTTTTTCTTAAATTTCTGTAATTTGCCAATCACATGCCTTTATCTTTGTTTGGTGCTAATTTTTTATTTTTTCTCAAAGGTGTGGTTTACCCAAAAATGAGAAGTCTATGATTAGTTTGCTAATGCCATTCCAAACTTGAGTGACTTTTTCCCCCTGTGGACACAAAAGGAGAAGTTTAACACAATGTTCATGCTGCTATTTTCCATACTGTGTATATGAATGTTGCCCGGGGCAAAAAAATGCCAAAAAAAAAAGTACTATTAATAATAACCCAATAATTTTTCTATTCAAAAGTTA
Source organism: Schizothorax lantsangensis (assembly GCA_027422415.1). NCBI lineage: Eukaryota > Metazoa > Chordata > Actinopteri > Cypriniformes > Cyprinidae > Schizothorax > Schizothorax lantsangensis. The sequence continues at coordinate 24,829,703 of CM049850.1, forward strand.
TCATTTTTGATGAGCTTTTCCAATAACATACTTGTGTTTGTCATGTACTGATCATGAACATCAGATGATTGAGTGATTTCTCTTGTACGTGACATTAAATGATTCAGATTTTTTTTAGTGAGTGTAAGGTTACCTGCCAGATCCTGACATGTGGTAACATTTTGGACGGCTTAAGTTTCCAGCATTTTGGTTTTGGCTGCAACTTTTGTGTATTCATGTTTTTGTGTGAAGTTACTTTTTTATGTTGTCAAATTTTTCCTCCTATTTTACAAACATGGAACTGAGAAATGGTTTTCAGAGAGTGAGTGAAAGTGCAAGGCAAATGAAAAACATTACTGACGGAGGCCAGATTGAAATCAAATTCTAAACAAATCTGGACTTCCACGCTCTTCTGTTTATGTTTAAATGATAAATTGTTTCATTTAAAATTTCCCCAGTGTGCCCTGATTTGAGTGATTCTTCAATTAGTAGACATTTCTGTCTTCTATTTTCCTTTCTTTTTACAACAGTCTTTCTAGTTCGATTATGAGATAGATAGGTTTGATTTGATTTTAATTGCTTAAAAAATTGTTGTGCTTCGTCAACTAGCTTTTCCTATGTTGAAATGTTGGGTTTGCCTGAATCACTGTTTAGGCCTTTGGCCAGTCAGCAACATTCATAAACAATCTATTTAGTTTTATAAACTTAAAAGTTAATTGACTGCTTGCTAACTTGTCGAAAGTTCTTATAAATTGCGTATATTTAAATGCAGTTCGTTATGTTGAAATGTTTTCAGTCTTGTGGTTTCTTAAATGGATGTCATGGATGAATCTATGGACTTTCTGTCAGATGGCTCAAGCTCAACTTTAATGCCATAACCAACTGATTTATTTCTCTCTTTTTTTCTGACAGGTCTGGCAGTATATCACGCTAATGAGACGCATTTTCCTTATTGACTGTCCTGGCGTTGTCTATCCCTCCGACGACAGCGAGTCTGACATTGTGCTGAAGGGAGTGGTACGATGACCTTGACTCTCAAAGTCAACCGTTCACATTAGCAATCCCAGCAGCTTCATCCGCTCACTTTGTATCTGTTGCATTTAGGTTCAAGTGGAGAAGATCCGAAGTCCAGAGGATCACATCGGAGCGGTGCTGGAGAGGGCTAAAGCAGAGTACATCCAGAAGACATACCGCATTCCGTCCTGGAGCTCTGCCGAGGATTTCCTGGAAAAGCTCGCCTTTCGCACCGGAAAACTGCTGAAGGTCTGGCCTGATTGTGGAGAATCTGATAAAACGAACTGTCAGCTTGGTCCTTGCGGCATATTTGTTTATTCTTTCCTCTCAAGTGTCCGATTGAGATGTGACAGTTTGCTTACTTTAAGCCTGTGGAAAACATTTAAGTTTAACTTCGGGTAGCCAATTTGCAATACTCTAATGCCAAAACCACTAAGATTTAGTGCAAAATGAGATAAAAGATAAAAAAGGTTGTATTTTTCAGTTCACATCTTTATCTCTGTCCAAATACTGTACATGTTGGTGCTGTAATGATTGGTATTTTGTGTTGTTCCACTTATACAGGGTGGAGAGCCAGATCTGTCTACTGTGTCTAAAATGGTTTTGAATGATTGGCAGAGGGGACGCATCCCCTTTTTTGTGAAGCCCCCGGGAGTCGAGATGGATGAAGAGGTAAATGGACACTTGTTCTTACTATCATGCAAAGTTTAGTGTCTTTTAGCCAAATAATTTGCTTAGTCTTTGGAAATTTCACTTTCCAAGATCATCACTGTTGCATGTTTTACTAAAATTAGAGCTTTGTTGTTTTAAAAGACCTTGGAAGACATTGTTTATATGTAACTTCCTTAATGCATATTGAATTACTTGGTACAAATCCTCTTTTAAGTCAATGTGGCCAACAAAATTACTTGAATTTTGACTGTCTTTAGACTGGCAGACACTAATGCACTTTTAAACCTTTATAGTATTAAACTGACACTTGATCTTTCCACTCAGAGCAAAGCACAACTGATGCTGGAAATGCCTGAGATGGAAAGCACGCAGGAAGAGTTGGGAAACAGACTTGAAGCTCAGGATGTGGACGGGGCCTCGTCTAGCCAGCAGGAAGATCAAAAGCTTCTTAGACAGAATGAGGAGATGCAGAAAATCTTCAGCAACGTCAAGCAGAACTTTGGCAAAATAAATGTCGCTCCAGAGTTCACCGAGGAGGACCTTGTGCCTGTTGAGATACCTGACATACTGGATCCCTCCTGGTCAGAAGACGAAGATGAGCAAGACGAGGAAAATGAGGAGGATGAGGAAAAAGTGGAAGAGCAGATTGGTGAACAACAGGGAGAAGAATCCTCTGTTTCTGACTCCATAACCAAAGCAGAAAAGAAGAGCACATGCGAAGTGAATAAAGAGATGGATGAGAAGATTGCCAAATTAAAGCATTTTCTTGATCGTGCAAAGTCAAAGCACTTCTCCGCCATACGGTTTGTTTAAGCTCATGTGGATAATAATAATATTATATTTATAGGCGCCTTTCAGGACACTCAAAGACACTTTACAGCATAGACAGCAAGATCAAAAATATACAAAGCAATATAAAACATAAACTACAAACATAGAATTACTTTAATATATAATCAGTAAAGTTATGATATATGGTTAAGATAAGTTCTGTAAAGGTTAACGCTTACCCTATTTCAGTTTAGCTCTTATCTGTTGATATTATAATGTTGTCTTGATGTTTTTATAGAATTCCTAAAGGCCTGTCTGAAAAGATGTTCATTGCAGCAAAGCAGAATGATGCAAAGAATCTGCAACGGAAAGGTACTACTTACTCAAGTTAACGCCAAATATTTGTGTATCAAAAGACATGGCTGCGCAACTGTGTATTTAATGTACAACAAAGCACTTATTATTATTATATGAATTAACATTTTTTATTACATTTTTAAGCATTGTTTTGAAGAAAATGCTTATATACATTGGGGTTTTCATTTTTTAATGTTAAAAAAGCTCTTATGCTCACCAAGGCTTCCTTTGATTGATCAAAAATACAGTAAAAACAGTAATACTCTGAAATATAATTGCCATTTAAAATAACTGTTTTCTGTTTGAATATATTTTCAAATTTAATTGATATGATGGCATAGTTGGATTTTCAGCAGTCATTGCTCCAGTCTTCAGTGTCATGTGATCCTTGAAAAAAAGCATTCTAATATGCTGATTTGGTGCTCAAGAAACATTATTATTATTAATGTTCAAAATGTGTGCTGAATATTTCTGTAGAAAATGTGATACATTTTAAGGATTCTTTGATGAATCGAAAGTAAAAAAATAAAAATGATTTGGAATAGAAATCTTTTTAACAAATCTCTTTACTGTCACTTTTGACTAATTTAATACATCTGTGCTGAATAAAAGTTAGTTTATTTAAAACTTACTCACCCCAAACAGTATATTCACAGTACTTAAATATTGACAATAATGACAATAACATTAATATGTTTTGGTTTTCCAGCTGTGAATTTGGGTAAAAAGAGGAAAGCTGAAGATGAGGAGCCTGCACAGCCTAACAAACTCACATCTAAAGAGGTATGCACTATTCTCCCAGCTCAATCGTCTTGATTCCTCAATCCAGACATCTCACATAAATTTGAGACCAAACTTATCTCCTTCTCTCTGTTGAACTTCTTCACCTCAACAGAAAAGAAGACTGGAGCGTGCCCAGAAAGTGAAGAAAGTGGGGGTCCGCTATTATGAAACGCACAATGTCAAGAACAAGAATAAGAACAGAAAAATGCCCTTGGATGGCAAGAAAGCCAAACGAGCTAAGCGATAATACCTGGACAGATACGCAGTAACATCAATCGCTGTTTCCAAAGCCATATCGGTGGCTATATTGGAACATCTGGTGTGGAATCTCGGTGATGTGTGAAAAAGTGAAGGTTCGGTTGATCTCTGATACAATTGTTCCAGTGCACTTTATTCATACTGTGGCACCAGCCATCATCCTGAACATTCTAACTACAGTCTGACAGCTAATTCATTTCAGTACTGTGCATTTTCAGCGCTTTTAACTTAAGACAATGTCCTGATTCTGCAGTGTTGAAATGTGAATTATGTACCTGTGTATCTACATATGTTATTTTGCTTTTGTTTGGAGAAAAAAAACAATAAATACTCAGAACAGATGCTTTAATAAATGTTTTATTCATTAAAATGGTATGAGAGTAAGTGTATTATTACTCTGATAATATTTAGGCCTTATTCCTCAGGGTAATTATGCCTTCCAGTTGTGCCTAAAAAATAAATGGTTGCGTAAGAGTCTGAAAAAATAATCAGAAATCATGATTATGATGATCTCTGCTTTACCTTGAGTTGCTGATTAGTTCGTTTGAGGAACTGAACCTCTTCGGCATGCTTCTTTTCCTCAATTTCCCGCCGTTCTGCTTCCCGTCTCTCGATGGCCTCACATTTAGCCTTCTGCTCGTTCAACAATCTCTCCAAATCTCGCTTCTCACTTTCCAACTCTAAAATCTACCAACAGTTTGTATTTCAGCAAGCAGAAAATGGTAATTTAATGTGTGCTTGTCAGGTCTTACTTTAAAGGTTTTTTGTCCATACAAAGTCAGTGGGGACTAATGTTGCGTTGGACACCACTGACTCATTATAAATTCAAAATATATTTTGTGTGTGTATGTAATCATTTTTGTTTTCTGTTACAAGAGCAAGATGATCACATAAGCTTGTCTTAAGCCAACATGAACATGTTTTTTTTTTTTTTTTTAATAGAAAATAATAGGTAAAATACAAGTTATTGTAAGTGTCACTTTATAGGTTTAGTATAAACTTTTTTTGTATGTTATTGTAAAATTATTTTAGAATATATATATATATATATAAAAATTATTTTAGTTTATGTAAAAAAATTGAATAATTGCTTTCAATAATAATAATTTGCTGCAAATGACCTTGTTCTCCATGTCAGCCATTCCATGCTCTGCTTGAAGTGCTTTCCTCATGCCAAAGGCCACGCTGCTCTCGTACAGTGTTTGATAGGCAGCGATGGTCATGCGAATCTCGTCTCTAACTTGCAGCAGCAGAAGGCCCCGCTCGGTACAGTTAATGGTGACCTGTCTGATTAACTCATCTAAGATATTTAAAAGAGGGCATGCCTTGTGAATCTCAACAGTTATTAATATGACACTTCATTAGTAATATGTGTATTTTTACCGAAGCACTGAGAGTAGAGCTCCCTGCGCACAGGGCAGATGCCCGTCTCTCTGGCCTGCCTTCCCTGCAGGCTTTTGTCCAGCTGTTCTTGCAAATTAATAACATCCATGCGTGTGCACGGAGCACTGGACACCGGCTGCACCCACAACTGGTTGTCCTCCATCCATTCCCTGCAACAGAACCATTTGAAAGATTTATATACTATCTTTCAAAAGTTTGAGGTTGGTAAAAATAAATGCCTTTTATGCCCACCAAGGCTGCATTTATTTGGTTAAAATATAAACAGTATCATAACCTATTACTTCAATTTAAAACAGATATTTTAAAATGTATTCCTGTGATGACAAAGCTGAATTTTCAGAAGTAAGTGTCACGTGATCCTTCAGAAATCATTCTAATATGCGAATTTGGTTTTGAGGAAACAATTTTTTATATTGCTTATTATTTGTGTGGAAGCCATGATACATAAGCATTCAGAACAGCATTTATGTTCATTAGAAATCTTTTGTAATTTTATAGCTGTATAACTTTTGAACGATAATGAGACGTGGTTAAACAAATATGCAACTAAACTACTGTGTTATGGTAATATCCGCACCCAGTTAAAGAAAATGTTTAATAAATATACTAATAAACCTCTTATTTTATTTTACCTTGGTGGTAGAATGGCATTCAGGATCTCTTCGGTTTGCTGTTTGCTGGTATCCGCTGAGGGGCTCTTGGGTTTGGGTGGAGGAGGGACTGGGCCGCTCTCTACCATCTGTTGGGGACTCACTTTCAAAGGGCGACTCTGAATCAAATGTGAGACAAGATATGAAAAACTAACGTTCAGACTTCATTACAACAACAAGGTATACTTTACGGTGGTTACAGGTTTGTTTTTATTTCTATAAGTTAACGTTACATCCAAGAACTGTTCTTACCCTTGGAGACTTCCTCTCTGTATTCTTGCTCACCAACACCGGATAATCATACTTCAGCAAGGAGTCAGTCGGGAGAATCATGCTTGTAATGTGGAAGTGTCAAGAAAATGTACAGGAATGTTTCAAATTCTGCGTTTTAGTATAACGCTTTGGATTAGTTCGTGTACCCGCGTCACTGCTAAAGTTCCTTTTTGTTGTTTCCCGTTGCTATGACAACCGCTCTTTCCCATGCAGGTCAGCCCATGAAAGTGAACCAAACTAATCGGGAGAAAATAATTATTATTATTAAATATTAAGTAATTTATTAAGTACTTTAAAATAATTTACATACACATATATTGTATTGTTCTTTTTTTCTAATGTTTGTGTTCTAGAACTCGCCACTGGGTGGCAGGCTGTTAAAGCAAAAAGGCTATTAATGATATAATGTAATATGATTTTGAAGTGAATGTGCACATTTTACTGTTTACTTGCTTTTTGAAATATTCGGTGTTTTTGTTTTTTAACTATTGTGCTCTAACGTTAACACTTTTTATTTTTTTTAATGCCCCCTTTTCCATTTTATTTAGCTATTTACATTATTTAACCTGTTAAAAATTGTAGCATGTTGTTCACTGTAAATGATTAACATTTCTCTTGTTTCATTTATATATAAACACTATTTTGAAGCTCTAAAGAAAGCGGAACTACATTGCTTTTCCAAAAAAGGAGGGACACATTTCTTCAGCGCACAGGCTTCGAACCGGAAGTATTCGTAAATGCGGTTTGAATCTGTTTTCATGCTTCCATTTGGTATGAACGCCTCTTACTTTTTACGAAGCTAATAGGCAAACTTATTTCACAATGGATAACAGGAGACGACACAGAGAATCTCCTGTCCGGGATGTAAAGACAAAAATTAAGCAAGAAAAAGTGAGTCCGGCGCGGCCTCCGCAGGTCCGCCGATCCAGTTCAGGCTCCAGCCGAGGAAGCAGCAGCCCTCCACCGAGACGACGAGACAGCAGGTGAGCGCCCTGTACCTCACAGCCTGTTTATCTTCATGACAGCTCCGCCGAATAGAGAGATTGCTCCTATATTTTAATATGGGCATTCCATTAAAATACTGTAGCATGTGGGGATGATCAACAAGTCGTTGTATTTGTAGTCAGTAGTTTCATACAAGATGCTTTCTGAACTGTATTTGTAGATCACCTGTCAGAAGAAAGGACAGGTCGCCAGCGAGGAGAGACCGTTCATCGGGCAGACAGCAGGAGAGGTCACCTCGACCCCGGAGAAGTAGAAGCCCACACCGCAGCACTGACAATAGGATAAAGCGGGTGAATTAAACTGATAACAAGTTACATATCAGCTTGTCTTAAGCTAACAAGTTATGCAGTCATGAACTGACAAGAACGCTGTTTATAAAGGGTTAAAAAGCACAGAGGGCTTTGACACACAACTTATAGGGCATTCATGGGAGGAAAATGCATTATAACTAGTGCTGTCAATCGAAAAAATATATATATTTAATCTATATTTAAAATATATTTTTTCTGAAATTAATCGTGATTAATTGCGATTAATCCAACCTAACATAAAAAAATAAATGTACTTTTATATTTATAAAAGTACATTTTATACTTTTGAAGTGGGCCAAACACATTTTATACTTTTGAAGTGGAATCACTGACAAGCTACATATCGAAGGCGATATATCAGTCGATATATGCGTAGCTTGTCTGTGAACTACGGCTCTGTGTATTAAATTGCCGCTCAATTTTAACATTTGAAAACAGGTGACTTGGAGATTTAAGTGAACTTGAAACAATCAAAACCATTATAATAAATGTCATATTTACCTGTGCCCTTAAGCATGAACTATCGCATGAATTTGAAGTTATCGCCAAACAGCCTAAATTCTAAATTAAATAGGCTATAGATGAATCCTTAAAGCTATAAAAGTTATTGATTTCCTCTTTTTTTCTTTTTGATTAACAGACATCACAGCAGCTGGTTATTAGGTTGTTTTGGCTCCTATTTCTTTAAGAGCTGCAGCTGCTGAACGTCACACGGATCTGACACACATCGTATTTTTTCTCAAATCTCTTTACCCTTTTTTTGACCCACTTCAGGTCTTAAAGTCTCTACTAATGAGCTGACGAGTTGAATTGGGTGTGTTAGATGAGGAAGACAGTGCTGGGGTGCCTCAGGACAGTTTTGAAATCCATTTCAGAGACATGTTCTTAAATGTGACTCATATATAATATATTACATGCATGCACAGTTTTAAGGCAGCTTTAATCGCCTTTTTGGTAACTTCATGCCTTAACTGACCACGACATTGCATGCACGTAGTTCATTTCACGCTTTGATATTAAATGATACAGGGTACAGCGCGCGCCGTTGTCTTTCTGCGTGCAGTTGAAAAGCACGCGCTGCGAGCACCGTTCCGTGCTCGTTTGACTCGCGTCTGGCGCTGAGTTGAAGTTGGAGCACGTGTCTGAAACGTCTCTGGTTTGATGTGGTCGTAAAGACATTCTGCGACTGAATAAATGCACTTCTTGTCAAGAGAAAAACTGACAGAAACAGCAGTTGTGAGTGCGGTGGCCAACCTTAGCTCCGCCCCTGTGTTAATTGCGTAAAAAAAATGTACGCATTAAACTGAAAAAAATAATCGCCTGCGTTAACGCGCTAATTTTGACACCACTAATTATAACATAATTTGACTCTTGGATGCATAGCAGGCTATATTTTGTTTAATTGGTATTGAAATTCATTTATTATTATTGCTGCTTTGTGTGTGTTAAATTGTTGATATTTTGGATATTTAATAAGCAAAATTCATTTTTGTTTACAAAATGTTATGTACAGTTGCATTACAACATGATAGATATAAAGTGTGTGTGTGTGTGTGTGCGCGTGCACAGTCCTTTAAATGTAATTTGCTTAACACCATTATTTTTTTAGCAACATTAATTGAGGTTTTGTTTTCATTACAGGAGCAAGTTGGTCACATATAAACTTGTCATAAGTTAACAAGATGATACAACATGATTCATATTTAGTGTATTATTTTTTATGAATAGAAAATATGAGTTAAAATGCTAGTTATTATGCCTGTCTGTCTCCATATAGTCTTAATTATGTAGGCTTTCTTTGTAGTTTAATAAATAATATAAATAATTGTTGTTTACAGATATATAATTATTATAATTAAATATTATAAATACTAGATATTTATAATTAGATATGTATAAATTTACATGTTTTAAGATCATTTAGAATATATATATTATAAAATGTTAAAGTTTTATAGTAATTGCTCTCAGTAATAATAATTATTATTGAAATTATATAAATTATAATCATTATTATTGTTATTAAAAGCAACTAAAAAGGTGTACTAAGTGGAGGTTTTAACTAACAAGATTTTGTTGTCATTACAGGAGCAAGATGATCACCGAGGATCTGAAAGTCATCGGCATCGTGAGAGAAGGGATGATTCAGACGATCGCAGGAAGGAAAGGGAGGGAGAGCGGCCTCGGCAAAGAGAGCGAGACAGAGAACAGAACAGAAATAGGGGAAGAGAACGGGATGCCCACATACAACAGCAACAGCAGGCTGAGAGGGAACGGCATGATGAACGGCGGCGGGAGAATCGCCTCAGACAGGAGGCTCAGAGTGGCAGTGGTAATGAGGAGCATGAGTTTGGCGGGGAAAACGCTGATGATTCTGCACCTGCAGCGGACAAGGAAAAGCCCAACTTTGAACTATCAGGTGCCTTGGTGGAAGATACCAATACATACAGGGGGGTGGTGATCAAGTATAATGAGCCTCCCGAGGCCCGGATCCCTAAACGAAGATGGCGTTTGTACCCCTTTAAGAATGACGAGCCGCTTCCAGTCATGTACATCCACAGACAGAGTGCGTATCTACTTGGACGACAGAGGAAGATTGCAGACATTCCTATCGACCACCCTTCGTGTTCCAAACAGCATGCTGTTTTTCAGTTCAGGTCAGAACAACAATAAAAGATATTTAGTAAATGGTTAAGGTGATAGTTCACCCAAAAATGATAATTCTTTCATTATTTCTTCTTCCTCATGTTATTCCAAACCTGTATGAATTTCTATCTTCTGTTGATCACAAAACAAGATATTTTGAAGAATGTTGGTAACCAAACAATTGACAGTAGCCATTAACATCCATAGTATGTGTATTTTTTATTTTTCCATAATATGAAAGTTAATGTACATCACAGTACAGAAGAAAATATATTGTTGATATTTTCACTGCATTGCGACTTTAAAAATAAAATTAAATAAATATTATTGAATTCAAGTGTTATTTTCTTCATAATGATTTAACTTTTATCATCTCCAGATTAGTGGAGTTCACACGGGCAGATGGCACCACGGGCAGGAGAGTGAAGCCGTACATCATCGATCTGGGTTCTGGGAATGGAACCTACCTGAACAATCAGCGTATAGAATCTCAGCGTTACTACGAGCTCAAAGAGAAGGACGTGCTGAAGTTTGGCTTCAGCAGCAGAGAGTATGTGCTCCTTCATGAGTTCTCCGACACAGCCGAGGTTGACGCAAAGAAGGAGGAAGAAGATGATGAAGGCCTGGATGAGTAGCTCTTGCCTCAACGTTTACCAAAGTTACCTGTTTTGTGCTGGACTCTTTGAAAGAGTTTCATCGGTAGGAACAGGACCAGCATGAATTTCCTTATGGACAATGAAAGAATCTCGCTTCAGCCTGCCCAAGTTGTCTGTATGACTCTATTCTCAGGTGGATAGTTTTGTATCCTATCAAACTGTGTACAGTGTTGTTCTTCAAAGCAAGTGCTCAATGCCAGAACTAATTAATCTTCAAAAAAAAAACATATACATATATTTTGGATACTCTTGAAGTAGTGCATATAATGTCCAGATTTGGTTATTGTAAATATACTGGATGTATTTGATGTGAGTGCTTGATTCGTGTCTTTTAGTTTGTAGTCTATGTGATTAGATACATTCGGTGTCCTGGTTAGTTAAACCAGTCTTTCTTTTGCTCCAGCAGATTATCATCCTCATGGTTATGGAGACTCATCTGAATATTGCTATACAAAAGATGGCATCTTACTTTAGATATTTTCTGTTCTCTCACAGTACATTCATATTTGATTTTTAGATGTTTTGTATTGTAAAATAAAGATGGATAATAATGAATGTTGGCCTTTTGATTGACTGCACACATTGTAAGAGTAAATGAGGAAATCTGAAAGCAATAAACCAGACATTATTCCTTTGTCAAATAATTATGTATGCAGTGAATTTAGTGTTATATATTTAATTTAGTCTACATTATTATAGTAAACTATTATTTGAATTAAGCTATCACAATGTACACAGTGCTCGGAGCCACAAAGCTCACATTTTGTCCTTTAAATAATACATTTTCTTGGTAAAAACAAAGTTTCCTCCGATTTATAAAGTACAGTTCTGTAAAGTTTATGTATAAAATACAGTTCTGTAAAGTTTATATTCTCTAAGAAAAGACGCGAAGTCAGTTTTGCGAGGCTTTTATTTTGAAATCCCCTACATCCGGTTTCCGACAAGTCGATGCGTTTATAGCGTCATGTTGCAGCGAAATAATTCACTGACTTCCAAAGGTTTGTGTATATGTGTTTTGTTATATGTATATTTGTTTTACGATATTAGATGTATTTGGTTTTACATATACATTAATTCAAGTTTAATTTGGTTTTGTCCTATCTATCTGAATGAGTTTGTTTACGAGACCGCGCAAATCTACAGTAACGTAACGTTATCTGTTCTGTAGTATTTACATTTAAGGATAACGTTACTAATAAAAACGATCATCAATATTTCAAAAATTAAATAAACTGTTACCATGACTTATTTTAAGCTCTTTTTTATTCTTCAATCTCTTTTGAAGACATAGTTTATAAAATGAAAATTCTGTCATCACACCTTCATGTTGTTCAGTGAGTGTTTTTTTTCCTTCCATTCATGCAACATAAAAAAAGGTTAAGTCTTTTAATAGGAAAAAATTATTATTATTTTCTCCTCTCTTTTAGATGTAGCCTAGTTTCTTCAGTTGCATAGTGTTGAAACTGCTTCATCATGACCTCATCAAATCCTTCAAAACCAGGTCTACATTTTGGCCAGGTTGTGATTGGTCCACCTGGCTCAGGTAAAACCACTTACTGCCGGGGCATGCAAGAGTTCCTCAGCCACCTCGGGCGCAAGGTGGTCATTGTGAACCTGGATCCTGCCAATGAAGGCCTGCCCTATCCATGTGCCGTGGATATATCCGAGCTCATCACTCTGGACGATGTGATGGACGGTCTAAAACTTGGCCCCAATGGTGGCCTTATCTATTCTATGGAATACTTAGAGGCAAATTTGGACTGGTTAGAGAACAAACTGAAGCACCATCACGACTGCTACTTTCTTTTTGACTGCCCAGGTCAGGTGGAACTTTACACTCACCATAATTCAGTGAAGAATATATTTGCACAGATGTCAAAGTGGAATTTCAGGGTAAGTAGATGGTGAGAACTCCTCTTGGGATTTATTAAGATGTATTTCCTATCTAATTTCATCTGATATTGGCAGCTGACCGCAGTGCATCTGGTGGATTCCCATTATTGTGCTGATCCGGCCAAGTTCATCGCTGTACTGTGTACGACCCTGTCCACCATGCTGCATGTTGAATTGCCACATGTCAATGTGCTCTCAAAAATGGACCTCCTTGAGCAGTATGGCAAACTTGGTAAGATAATATAGTCCAGACTGATGCAGAAAAGTCTGAATTGTGGATGTACTTTAATTTATTACCAACTCTTTTTTTTTTTTATAAGCATTCAATTTAGACTTCTACACCGAGGTTCTGGACTTGACGTATTTGGTGGAGCATCTCTCCTCAGACCCTTTCTTCAAAAAGTTTCACCACCTGAATGTGAAGTTGGCTGAAGTGATCCAGGACTACAGCTTGGTGTCTTTTGTTCCTCTTAATGTGCAGGTTAGTGCTCACTTTTGTAATTGCAATGAAATGCATGTGGATTTGTGGCATGATTTTTGACCATTGTTATTTCTCTACAGGATAAGGAAAGCATGACACAAGTTCTGAGAACTGTGGACAAAACTAATGGCTACTGTTTTGGAGACCTGGAGGAGAGGAACCTGCAGGCCATGATGTCTACTGCAGTTGGAGCAGACTTCCAGTTCAGCACGTATCCTTATCATACTGTTTAGTTTTCTGTTTTTGTTGTTGTTAACACACTTCTGTTCATTTCTGCAATCACATTGTTGAATTTTGATTGTCCTTAACCATTTGCCTCAGAACTCTTAGTGTACAGGAGAAATACATGGAGGCCACTGGGAAAACTGTGGAGGATGAAGTTATGGACTTGTAACCATTTTTATATTGATTAAAATAAAATGAAAACAAAAAAAAGCAATTTGCAGAAGTCGTATTTCACACATTCAAACACATTGCAGGCATGCTGAAATTCCACAAATGAGCAAATAAAAGAAATAATAAATGTTTTTGTTCCCCACACCAAAATTTGTATATTCACAGAACAGTTGAAATGTTTTTAAATTGAAATTTTACAGTAACAATAATAAAATCATTGTTTTAAACACTTAAAACAGTGGTTTTAGATACATGCATTGCAAAATGTTTTCTACATGGGCAATAATTACACAATTAATTTTATCAGATGTGACTTTACAAGGAAAATAATACACTATAATTCTTATTTTGCAACAAAAACTTATTTTGTTTGTTCTGTATCTAAGAAACAATGCGCTCATGTATCTAAGCAAAGTACTGTTTGTCCACAGTAAAACTACATCTCATTATTTCAGCTTGAGTTGCACTGATAGAAGGAAACTGAGAATGATTGTTTTGGGTTTCGTAGACATGCATCTTAGTGTTTGAGCTTGAAAGATTTGATTCGTAAATAGATTAATTAACTTCCTCCTCTGAGCAGTTTATTAATCAGTGAGTGTGTGCAGTGGAGAGTATCACCACTAGAGGTCACTATCGTAACGGCTGTGTGTTCACAATATAGTAGTCAGCTTTTCCTCGTTTATCACTGAATTTTGAAAAACTGCAGTCGCTTGAATTTTAATTCTGTGACCGAATTAAAGAGAGAGTTTAAGGCAAATGAGACACTAACAAATTACTGGCGTGCTTCAATGTGTGAAATTGGGGACAAGTTAAAAGGGAATCAATTAACGCTGCTGGTTTTTATTATTTGGTACACCCTTGTAAAAACAGTACATAAAGGTTCTGGTTTTGTTTTTTCGTTTACACGTTTTCTTTCCCGCTCTCTTGATACGTAATTTGCTAACTTGTGGCAGAGAACCTTTATCGAGCCGGAACACCTTTCCCATCATGTGTAGTCTGGACCTTGAAAAAGGCCTTCTCACTCGCGGAGGAACACAGGAATGCATTGTACACGAAAGGGAGACATGACAACTATGTTAGTTAGTACTCGGTGTTTGTTGAACTTGTCTTTTTGGTCATGTTTTTCTTCCTAATATCAGTTAAATATGATCTAGACATTTAAGCTTATATATGAAAGTGCCAGAGCATCACTCAGGAATAAATCTCCACAACAGTCACCTTAACACATACTTGTGCGAGCCACGGAAGTATTCCGGGAACCAGAAAGAAGTGCTTCGCCTCTTAGCGCACTCGGTTTGAGAATTGTGGAAAACGCGGAATGGATTACGATCATTATATTGCACTCTAAACACGCTTTTGACTGTCAGATGACTTAGTAACATTTAAATATAACTAAATATGCTGCGATATACGTTTATAGATAGCTGAAAAGGAATGTTAAGATTATAATATTATTGTAATTAGTGCACAAACAGGACTGCGCTATTCCACGGTGTATGTGTCATTAGAAATTCATGCGTTATCTATGCCAGTTCATAATCCAGTCCACATTTTAGTCGAATCTGCACGGTAAAAACAGGAGGCAGACAGGGAATGGAGTTGGCAATGTGAAATCTGTTTCTGCTTTACAGGGTCTGAGTATGTGCAAGCTTGGCACTATATTTGCTCTAGGCATCATTTAGGGTGATAAAAGAAGTTTAGATATTTTCAGTGTGACAGGAACTACTTGGTGTATGGCTATTACACTCAAAGAAATAGTAATGTTTCTTTATTCAGTTATTTTCCAAATTTTCCTTCTATTCAGGGCTATGATTTCATGATATTTGAATTCTGTTAACAAAAGAAATTCAAATAAAATAAAGTTGACAGTGACACAAATTGTTGCAAATTTTAGAACAAAGGTGCAATAAAAATAGTGTAATTTGCTGGTTAGGGTTAGGTTTAGGTTAGGGTTAAGGTTGTAGTATTGAATTTTCCTCAGATATTATACATACATTGTAGGCCACATAAAATCCTTGGAAGTTTCCCTCAAAATTTGAAAAAGTAGGCAATACTATGTGTTTATGTAAGTCGTATGGCATATAGAGTATGGTGTGTATATATATATATATATATATATATATATATATACAAACAAATGCGTACAAGTTTTTTTAATATATATATATATATATATATATATATTTAAAAAAATCAAAAATTTGTTTGAAATTGAACTTCAAGCCAGAGTTCCCATAGTTTTTCCTCTGGCAAATGATGTCACCATGAACATATATTTTTTATTGTTATGAATGTCATGAGTGTGTGCCGAACACACGATTATGCCCCAGTTATGGTTTCCTATGGCTCTCTGGAGTGGTACTTCCTTCCCTAGCACACTTCAGAGAGTAATTTTGTGTGTGTGACGGCTGCCCAGCAACCTGCTGGCTGAGGACCAACTTCCTTGTGTCTGCTCTTGCTACTTTATGGATTCCCATGTGGGGGTGTGTCTGAGAACAAGGGATTGAATGAAACTGATTGAATGAAGGGCTCTGCTGAGCAGTTTCCTCCCTTTACCAGCAGTGTATACATGTGGCTTATTGGCGCACTGAGGGTCATGAAAGGGTTTGAATACACATGGTTTTGTTTACACAGAAAATGTGCCATACTTTGTACTCTGCCTCATTAAAACTGTTGACAAACAAGGACAGATGAAAGCCGTGCTTGTTTGGCTTTCATTTTTTCGCTTGGAAATCTTAGCAAAATCATTATATGTCTTCCAGATTTTATTCTCTCTCAGTAATTTTATGCAAGGAGCAGAGTATTTGAAGTGATGTAATTTCATGCCATTTAGCGAGGGATAACGTAAAATCTACAACTATTAATTTTTCACTGTTTAGCACAATTTATTGGATTTAATTAATTGTTGTCTCTACAAACAAATGTTAAGATTTACCCTCTAAATATTCACTATGTGGATCTTTTACATGTCTACTTACAGTAAATATCACAGTTCAAGACTGATTTGTGTTTTTTATTGATTGGCTTTCTTGTAGCTCAACTGATAGATCTTGACGCAAGCAACACCAAGGTCATGGGTTTGATTCCCATGGAATACTAATACTGCCAAATATATACCTTGAATAAGGGTTATTGTTGTTAACTAAAACCATAGCAAAATATTTTCATTACTTTAGTTTAAATAAAATTCATGTCACCTAAAATAAAAAAATCTTAGGCCTATTTTCAGCTATATATTTCAGCTAGTTAGTCTAGCCTGAAGTACTAATTTAACTAAATCTAAAACTTAAAAAACAACAACTATACAAACATATTTAAAAAGAACAAAAACTGTAATAAAATGGTAAAACATAACAAAATTAGTTAAAGTTGAACTAAATTGGCAATAAAAACAAAATATAAAAGTTAAAAGTTAAAATACTACTTGATAAAAGCATTTGCTGAAGGCATAAAATGAAAATTTGCTAATGTAACACTAAATAATTATTTCATTTTTGGATTATATATATATATATAGCTCTGATAATTAACTTTTTACAATTCATTCCTTTATCTCTGCTAATTTGTTGTATAAAATAACATCATAATTTATATTTACGCAATCAATAATATCTCTAAATATTTGAAAACTTTGACGGTCAAAATGATGAGTGAGATTATAATATTATACTCCACCAAATATTTATAAAGATCAAAGATCTTTATCAAAGATATGAAAGGCTATATAACAGCTCCAATAAATTATTTATTTTATTTCCATATTCTTTGCTGTAAGATGAAATGTATATACATTTCTCTGGGGAGAAATATATTTCCCAGATTCAACACGCTGTTAAAAAGTGACAGGGAGAATCTCTCTACTTCACAGGACACAGGCAATGCTAGCGGCTCTGCATTGCATTAAGGTTGTGTGCTGCTCTGCCCATCCCCCACACCGAGATACCAAAGCAGAGTTGTGCTGCCTTCAGCTCGAGTGAGAGAGAGGCAGGGAGAGAGGGGGTGGGGAGAGCAGAGAACGAGAGACGGTGTTATTCTCCTAAAAAGATATGTTTTTCCCCAGAGATCCTTTCTCTATCTCTTTTTAGATTCCAAACTGAACCACAGTATAAATAGATGGGCTTATTTTGTGATGATAATGTATTCTGCCTTTCAACCACTTTGTGTGGTTTATCTGATTTTCTTTACTCGTGCTCTCTCCCTCCCTCTCGTTTTTCATTTTCACTTCCTGCTTGCAGACTAGCTCGACCCACCACCAACCCTCCCTTCTCTTACTTTCCTAACAGCACAACCCCCTAAAACAGTGTTTCTCAACCGGTTTGACTGATCCAACACCACGCCAAAACTGTTTTTCATACGAAATGATAGCGAAATGTTTTGAGAAATTCATGTATAGGCCCTACTTTATGAAATTTATTAACATAACTTTGGCTAAAAGGCAAAATTTGCTATTTTAAAATGCTTAAACCCCCACAGTCACACATAATCTGTATTTAACGTTGCCTGTAGCTTATTTCATTTTACCTTGCATAGTTTTACTAAGATGTTGGCATATGCCTATTTAGGCCAGCTTCTACCAAGTGACAGATGATTTTGTACCAAAATACCAAACACACAGCATGAAAAGATATGAGAAACATTTTCTTCTTCATTTTAAAAGTTTAATATATAAGCTATAAGATATTACAATTTTTTTTTAATTTTATTATCCTATCTTTATTCTCTACACACGCATATGGTCAAAATGCATGTCATGATAGAAATGTTGCATTGTTTCTTATCATAGTGACCTAAACCATTGGATTTTAGATACATTCATTAACATTTATTTAACCAGGCAAGTCAAAAATCAACCTTTTCAACAACAGGCATAGGCCTACATACACATACAAAACAGAATTTATATGTATGTAGGCCTACAATATGTTGTCTATCCATTTTTCTATCAGCCCATTTTAGGGTTGAAAGCGAAGTGGGTGTGTGTGTGTTTGCAGACTTTGGTATTTTATAGGCAGTGCAACAGCAAAACCAGTAAGACAAGCTTACTTCATGGAGAGACTGCATGCAACTAATGCAATAATAATGTCTGGCTATATGGTTTCATTCAGTTCACTCCAGCCACAGTTTTCCCACCAAAATCTGTTCGAGGAGCAGTTTTTAACCCTGCCGTTATGCAACGTCAATTTAACACCCCCCTCTACCCAGCCCCCCTTCTCTGAATCCATTCCGCACTCCGAGGAGAGTCCGAGCCATGTTTTACTGCTCTCAGCGCACCTCGGTAAAATGGCTGTATCTAAGTGAGCCTCGTGCTGGTGTGATCCGTTCCTCGGCTGTAGTCTACTTCTGCAACAGAACCCCCACAAATTCCGTGTCGGTTAAATTTCATTTCCCGGGAACTCGGTACGAGAGTGTCTAAAAAACGGAGCCGACGGTGGAGTCCGGATTCGGTCCGGCGCAAGGGGTGGGGATGAGTCGGGACACGGGTAAATTGTTGTAAAACTATTGTATTTACATTCAATGTTTCGCGTTTGATTGTGACCGACTCGCCGAGAGGGAGAGGGGGGGATCATGGCCGCTCAGGTCGCCAGCGCTACCTCTCTCAACACCAGCCCGATTTCCGAGCTGAAAAAACCGGATCGAGACCCAAAGGAGGAGTCGGTACCGGGGGAGAAGCAGCAGGAAAATAAGGAGCCGGGACTCGAGAGCGGATCTCCGGCTCGCGGGGAACTGCAGGACCGGGCCGATGTGGGAAATGCTGGGGGGGGAGGAGGAGGGGAGTCGGAGATGAAAAACGGCAACGTGAATCCGACGAGGGTGAACAATAATCAAAATGAGAACACCGGACCGGAGGGGAACAACCACCCCGGGATGGTACA
This sequence comes from Schizothorax lantsangensis, assembly GCA_027422415.1. Taxonomy (NCBI): domain Eukaryota; kingdom Metazoa; phylum Chordata; class Actinopteri; order Cypriniformes; family Cyprinidae; genus Schizothorax; species Schizothorax lantsangensis. The sequence goes on from CM049850.1 coordinate 24,849,125, forward strand.
CCATCACGCGCCCGGGTTTCAGCCCGCTTCCTATAGCTACGCGCAGCACTACAGCCGGGCCCCTTTTCATCAACATGGCGGACAACAAAGCCCTGGCATGGCAGCTGCAGCGGGGACAGGCGCGCTGTCGAGCAGCATGATGGACCCCTATCAGCCCAACTCCCACGATCACGGCTTCCCGAACCACCAGTACAACAGCTACAGTCCGTTCGGGAACCGAAGCCCGTACCAGGGCCAGGGCTACGGCATGAACTCTCCGCGCAGCGCTCCTCAAGCCCAGGCGGTAGGGGGGCAGTCAGCCAAGCAGCAGCAGCCAGCAGCGGCTGCATCTTACAGCAATCAGCGGTATAACATGGGAAACCCGCAGCCTACATCCACCCCGACTCTCAACCAGCTCCTCACCTCACCGAGCGCTGCCCGGGGTTACCCGAATTACCCGCCGAGCGACTACAGTGGTCAGGACGGTGCTAAGGGACCAGCAGAAATGGGCAGCAGCGGCGGGCAGTACGGTGGGGGCCATCCGGGTTGGCAACAAAGGACCCATCACCCGTCACCCATGAGTCCTGGAAGTACAGGGCAGCCCCTGGGAAGAAACCAGGTAAAATTACAACCCTATTGCCTTTGAAAACGGCCTCTCTCTCGCTTTGCTCAAGTCATATGAGTGGTTGAAACGCACTATGCTAGCTATTGTCTGAGCAAGAGACTATAAAATGGCTGCCTGCTTGGTTTTCCATAGCAGCTCATGCCTTTACTGCTTATATTTAGTTAAAATAACGAAACTTTCCAAAAGCCGCAAGCTTCGTGGCTGGACTTGTGTTGTGAGATGAAAACTGTTGCCTATTATTGCTGGAGTTGAAGGTAGATCTCCGATTGAAAATGCGTATTTAGCTCAGGCTGCTTCTCCACCAAGAAGGCTTAAACGCATAGCTTTTCCCTCATAGGCCTTTCTGTGTTTTATATATGCTTTAATATTCTGTATATTTATCTAATATGCGATATTTAGCCGGTTGGTGTGTTGTTTGTCAGTTCTTATGTTAATTAGGAGAGTGATTAACATAATATTAGCGGATATTTCATGTGGAAAAACCCGTCTTGTGTAAACCGACACGTTAGTGTCACACTTCTGCAGTAGAGAAACATATGCTGATTATCCTCATTTTGGTCTAAAATGTATTTAAGCACGCTTTAAAGGGACGTTACTAGTATATTTGATGAGGAAAAGCTTCGTTTTTAAAGCGTGGACTCAATTGAATGTCGGTCTGTGTGCGCGCAGCTTGTAAACACAAGCCCAGTGATTTGAGTAAGTGCAGATTGGTTTGCAGTGGGATTTGAATTGTGGAGGTAAAATCCTCCTGTCAAAGGCAGGAGACAGTTGGTCTTGGGTTGACATGCACGCTGAGATCTGATTGGCTCTGCATCCTGTGCTCTTGGCCATTTATAATTGCATATGATGTAACACTGAAACACTTGCTGATTAGTTCATGTTGCTCACCTCCCTCACTCTTTCAGTAGTGTATTGTATATATAAAATAAACATAGGCTAATGCTTTTAAGATGAATTCTACATATTGGACAAATAGGAGTTTATTAATTTAATAAGTGAGGGTTATATTCTGACACTGATACTTTTAACAGAATGTTGTCAGTTGATGTTTTAACATGCATTATATATGCAAATAATGTATAAAGGACGTATGGACGTCCTCTTTTTTTTTTTATACAGGGCAATAAAATACACATTTTTGCAGATTTTATTCAAAGAATTTGTGATTGGAAACTGGTTTCAAGTCACTCATCGACTGGGAATCTTTAGTGTGTTTTTGAAGTTTCGGTTATTGAAGACACTTGAATAGCCTGTGTCTTATTTCTCTAGTCTGTTGGATATTGAGCGAGAAAATCTTTTTGAATTCTCCCTAATTCATGCCAGTTGTTTACAGTATGATGTTGTGCACTTTTTCCTGTCTGGTCATTCTCTGCATGCTAAATGCTTGTTCATGTGGTGCCTATCATGATTGTTTGTCTTGGATATGTCCAAACACTTTTAAGTGCAATTTCAAGGTTGAACAACATCTGTTTACCACAGTTAACTTAGTTTATCATACTATGTTGAGGCTACATGTGCTTCAGTTTTGTCGCTGTGCAAACTGGGCATCTGATAAGGGGATTGAAACTCGGTTTGGAAGTTTTCCTTTTGGCCTAGAATATCTTATTTAGATTGTTTATTTTTATTTATTCTTGTTTTCTTTATTAATAACAATATGAGATTGTGAAATGAGAACCTGTGAAAAAAACAGCTTTTATACCAGAATCTCAACCTGTTTTTCTGCCTCTTTCTTAAAATTTGAGCATTATTCCTTTTTGTTAACAAGATTAGGATCTCTATGGGATTGTTCACTTTTTTTATTTTTATTTTGTTTTGAAAAATGTTTCTTTATAAGGGAAGTTCTTGTCAAATTGAAGTATGATATGTGAGTTTGACAGTGAAGATCTGCAATATTGTTTGGTCCTCAGAATTTACACATAATCTGCATATATGTCATATATGCAGGCCCATATATGTCAGGTATCATCATTAAAATGTGTTGATTGGGTTTTCAAACCATGTGACACAAACAATCCCGATCCTAACTAAAACACTATACCATTCAAAAGTTTGGAGTCAGTTGAATGTTTTTTTTATGTTTTGTTCACAAAGGCTGCATTTATGTGATCAGTATGAGTATAAACTGTAATATTTGTGATTATTAGGGCTGGGTATCGTTCAAAAAAATTTCGATACCGATACCTTGAGTTCGATACCGGTTCCTGAACGATACTTTTTTCGATACCAATTTTATGAAATCAGTTTTAACAAGATATACATTATCTAAAAAATCTTTGGTTTTATTTTTTTTCAGCTTGTTGACATTTATACAGACTCAAAGACTCATCTCCTGAGCCACTGCACAAAGGAACAAAATATATCCAGCACAATAAATCAGTGCAAATAATTTTAATAAAGCTCAAATAGTTTTCAGTTTACACATCTGTAAGGCTACATTTACACTAGTGCGTGTTCGTTTTAAAACGCATAGCTCAGACAGAATCATAATTTTTATTCATTTATTCTAGGTTAAAGAAATTGAAAATCTTTATCCACTTTCATAAGTGGGTGTTTTATTTTCTTTCACCATATTGTTATTAAATTCTGGTGTAGTATGTCTAAATATTTGAATGCATAAAAACTACTTAGTTTATTCAAATTTATTCTTAAAATAGCCTTATGAAATTTTTATTATTTTAACTGGTTTTCAATAATAAACATTAATTTCATTTATCTTTTAAATTATTGAAAATCAAACTTTATTTATTTATTTTGGCAAACTAAATTTTAGTATTAAAATTAAAACATGGAAGAAATGTTGTGTGATCATTACTTTAAAAAAAAAAAAAAGTTTTAATAGTAGCCTAGTAGTAGCAGTATGTACACTCTGCTGAACAATATTAATATATTTCTGCCGCACTGTCTTCCAAGTTAAACCAAACTTTTATTTTGACGGGTTGCCGTGAATACCTTTACAGTTCTGTGTGTATATGATATGACGCTAGTTTTACTCTAATCAAATGGTAAAATGCTCATGAAGTGACTCAGAGCAGTTCTGGGGATGTTGTTCATGTGTTTATGTCCTCATTTAGACGGCAGACCGCGAGCCTACCTGTGTGTAGTAAACGAAACTGCGCGATATAGAGAGCAGACTGCCCCGTACGGTTTTGAATCGCTCTCGCGGATGTCAAACACTGATCAATCTGCACCACGCCGCTTCTAGTCGAACACACTTAGTGCTGCAGGCTTATTGCCTCACTGACGTTGATGAGATTAACCCCTTAGGTATCGAAATTTGGTACAGAACAACCAGACGTTTTTCGATACACGGTGGTATCGAGGCAATTCGGTCGGTGCCTAAAAAGTATCGAACTCGATACCCAGCCCTAGTGATTATACCTTTACAATTACAAAAAAACTTATATACACACACACACACACACACACACACACACACACACACACACATGTATATATACATATGTATATACATATATATGTAATGTATAAAACAACAAAAAATACACACATATACACACACACACACACACACACACACATATATATACACACACACACACGTGTGTATATATATATATATATATATATATATATGTGTGTGTGTGTATATGTGTATATATTTTTTGTTGTTTTATATATATTATTTTATTATTATTATTATTATTTTAAATTTAAAAAGGGATTGTTCCAGTGAATAAATTATTAATAGCAAAGCTGAATTTTCAGCAGCCATTACTTCAGTCTTTAGTGTCACATGATCCTTCAGAAATCAATCTAATTTTCTGATATGGTGCTCAAGAAACATTTCTTCTTATCATTATTGAAAACAGTCATATTTTTATGTAAATTGTGATTGTTTTTTTGGAGGGGGAATCTGTGAATAAAACGTTCAAAAGATCAGCATTTAGATTTTTTTCATGACACTATAAAAGTACTTATTGTCACTTTTGATCAATTTAATGCGTCCTTGCTAAATAATACTATTAATTAAAAAAACTTACTGACTCCAAAAAGTAATGTAGGTCTTATAGTTTTTGTACAGAACTGCTTGGTTATTAATTATATTAGCTTAATAGATTCATTTTGATGTAGCTTTGAACTTTCTCCTATAATCTCAGACAGAGTTATGCTTACTGCAGCATCTGAATGCCGTCCTGCCTTCAGTCTTCTGGTGTCCACCCCATCCCCCATGGCCAATCACAGCGTCCGTCCAGCAGCCTCTCCTGCCAAGAGAGCCCTCACTTTATCTTATGCAGATTAGCCATGTGCTGCTTTTATTTATTTTATTTTTCCATTCGGACACTGGAAAATGTCAAGAGCAGCTTGCCCTCAGTCGTTTCACACTTTAGAGCGTTTACAGCCGTAGACCTCCTTTCAAGGTTTGAACTCAAGCCAGATTCTAAACGAGCCTCCTAGATATTAGACAGACATCATAGAGAAGGTTTCACTGGTTCAAATAGGATAGGATGACAGTGTACTTTCTTGTTTTGTTATATTTTAATGTTGTCATTCAGTAATGATGTTTAAGCTTTGGTCATGTTTGAGTCAGTGCCCATCTGTGAAGAACGGATGATTGTGCCATCCATTTTTCCACAGTCTGACTAGACAAAATGATACATAAAACAAGGACTAAATAAAGGGTCATTTGAAAGATTTGACTGACATTTGAATGTCTTCAATTTGGTTCTTAGTTTTGCCTCCATCAGTTTAACACTTTATATCAACGTGGATTTCATATGTCAATGTAACACTTGAATAGGCAGCCAGAATATGCATGAATGCGTCATTTGTACATTGTCATTTGACATTTTAAAATCAAAATCAGTTTTTTTTTTTTTTTTTTTTTTTTTGTATGTTCTGGGTCATCAGATACAAAGATAGAAATAAGGACTTTGTGATATCAATGCGAGACCTGAAAGTGATCTGAATATGCGCACTTTCCAACTGCATTTATGGTGTTTGATTAAAGTTGTGTTGCTTATCTGTCTTCTGAACCGAATTTACACATCAAAAGATCAGTTTTAATATAACAATGATTCATCCATTGCTTAATGAGCTTAAAGATATTTTATTAAAGTAATGATTATCAGGGCTCGCAAAATTTCAAAATCCCTGGTAGCCCTTCGGGCAGGTACTCAGGTAATTTAACTAGCCCAAAGAAAAAAAAAGACCATAAATGTCAAATCAAAAACATTTTCAATACACAAATATCAAGGAAAGAGTTTTATTTTACTATTTACAGGCAATGTTCCCTCTAATGTTTTTTTCTTGCTGAGCAAAACCTCTCTATTGGGCGGACATTTCAGCCACCTGAGCAAAAACATTCTTTATACCAGACCTGTACAGCGCACACACAAAAAAGTGTGAAACTTTTAACTTTAATGTGCTATTTATATTTGATTTGACCCTTGATGTAACTAAATGATGTACATTTTAGGTTACCTGATAATTATTTTTTACAGTATAAATACACTGCAGTTCAAAGGTTTGTATCAGTAAAGTTTTTTTAAAGAAGTGTCTTATGCTCATCAAGGCTGTAGCCTATCTATTTGATAAAAAAACTGAATATTATTCCACAAAATAATATTATTGCAATTTAAAATAAATGTTTTCTATTTTAATATACTTTAAAATATAATTAATTCCTGTGAAGCAATGCTGTATTTTCAGCATCATTACTCCAGTCTTCAGTGTCACATGATCCTTCAGAAATCATTCTAATATGCTGATTTATAATCAATGTTGGAAACAGTTGTACTGCTTAATATTTTTTGGGACCTGTGATATTTTTTTTAAAATAAAAAGTTAAAAAGAACTCTTTATTCAAAATAGAGATTTTGTTACAATATACACTATTCCAAAGTTTTGTGGTTAGAATTTTTTTTCTTTCTTTTTAAAGATACTTTAAAAGAGTTTAAAGAAAGTTAAAGAAACTTTATTCAGCAAGGATGTTACATGGATACAATTGATAGTAAAGACTTGTATTGTTAGAAAAGATTTCTATTTTGAATAAATGCTGTTCTTTTTAACTTTTTATTAATCAAAAATCAAAGAAAAAAGTAACAGGTTCCAAAAAATATTAAGCAGCACAACAGTTTCACTTTAAATCAGCATATTAGATCAGCAACACTGATAATTATCAGCATTTATTCAGCATTTCAGAATGATTTCTGAAGGATCATGTGACACTGAAGAAGAATGATGCTGAAAATTCAGCTTTGCTTCACAGGAATAAATTATATTTTAAAGTATAGGTATTAAAATAGCAAACCAATATTAGAAATTGCAATATACTGTTTTTTCAGTATTTTTGAAATAAATACAGCCTTGATGAGCAAGAGACTCCATTAAAAAACAAGGTCAATTATTTATTAGGTTTATAATATAGGCCTAATATAATATATCAAAACAAACTATTTAAACTGATAGAATAGAATTGAATAGAATAGAAAACAAACTCAAGCGAAACTTAAGCTGAGATCTGTAAGTTAAATATAAAAAAAAAAAAAAGTGAACACATGAATTCTTCTATAGCCGTCTAAACATCCCTATGAAGTAGTTCGCACAATACACCTGTGTGTGACTGTAAATGTCTCGGAGTTTTGTTACCGTTCTGTGCCCATCCTCCGCTATTTCCAGCACTTAATCAAGCCACTCTTCTTTAATACATGATGATGTTTATTTCACATGTCATGTCATTTACGCTGGTTCTCATGTTGAGCGCACTGCAACAATTGAAGTATTTGGTTTCTACAGCGACTTGTAGAACAGCATTTGGCGCACATCATTCTCTTTCTATGAAACCTGTAAACAGCATTCAGCGGTTCTAACTCTATAGCGACATCAACTCTATAGCGGTTTGCCTGAGCATTGCGATTCTTTCGCTTTTATTGGCATTCAATCAAATGGCTTTCCCAACTAATTTTTATGTGAGAGCGGCACATTGGCTGCATCCGAAAACTTAGGCAGCTGACTTGCTGCCTTATGAGGCAATGACTTTGCAGGCAGCGTTTTTGCATGAAGGCACCTCACGAAACTGATTTCGGACAGGCTTCTGAGGCAGCGTAACGGTTTAATGATCTACAACAAAATAGAACGAGTTTTGGTGATAACTAAATTAATATTTAATTACTACAACACTGATTTATCGCTAGAAATAACATCAAAAGTGCAAAAAGTTAGTCAGAAATATACATTTACACACAAACTGACCACCAAACGCAACTTTCAGACGCCATCTTTATTTTTTAGCTCAACCAAACCGTCACGGAATGGAACGCACAGGATTGTGGGATATCAAAGGCAGCAAAGGATACATCTATGCTGCCTTCAAAAATCGATCAGATGAAGGCATCTCATGAGACAGGAAGTGAAGCTAACTTTGAATTAGGACATGCCTTGATGCCTTCCTACCTTGAAATGCGTCCTCGGAAGGCAGCATTTTTCAGTTTTCGGATGCAGCCATTATTTCTTCTGCGCGGCCGTGGTTGTAGAAGCGTGCGGCCGCGTGCACGCAGCTTAGAGGGAACATTGCGTGGGAGCCCTGTATTTAAGGTAGCCCGTCGGGCAGGGCGGTAATACATTTTGGTAGCCCGACTGGAAAACACAATAACCCTGGGACATCGGGCTAGCGATTTTGCGAGCCCTGATCATCACCTGACATCATAATCGTACCAGCAGCATGATATTCAAAATAAATATTGAAATTTTATAGATATGTAGTGTATAACAGTATCTGGGCAATGTCGCTAAATATATCTTGCTTTTTCAGCCTTCTGATGATGTTTTATACATAAAATTATATAAAATATCAGAGACACCTTTAAAACATATTTCATAACTCTCATACTTGGAGTTACAAAAAGGATGATGTTTTAATGACATATTCTTTAGGAAAGTGGCTAATTAAAAAGCTTGTTAAAGTCATCACCATATTCACAAAGTTGCGTTTTTATTTTAAATAATATTCAACATCACCCAACCATATATTTTCTCTTAATGTAATATGATATAAACTACTGTTCAAGATTTGGGTTCAAAGTTTTATGCTTACTCGTACAGTTAAAAAAAATTATAAAAATATTATTACATTTAAAATGACTGCTTTCTGTTTTTATATTTAAAACTTATTCCTGTGATGGCAAAGCTGAATTTTCAGCAGCTGTAACTTCAGTCACATGATTCTTCAGAAATCATTCTAATATGCTGATTTGCTGCTTAAACATTTCTTCTCAATGTTAAAAACAGTTGTGAAACTTACTATATTTGTGGAAACTATGAAGCATGTTTGAGGGTTCTTTGATGAATAGAAATCTTTAAGCATTTATATAGAAACTTTTGTAACATTGTTAATGCCATTACTGTCACTTTTGATCAGTTTAATGCATCCTTGATGAATACAAGTATTAATTTCTTTCAAAAACAAATCTTACTGACCCCAAAAATTTGAACTGAATTTAGATATCATATTTTGTGTAGGCGAACACTGGAGAGGAGATCATTTGGCTGCTTGGTAAATGTATTAAGCTAGGGCTGCAACTAACGATTATTTTGATAATCGATTAGTTGGCCGATTATTCTTTCGATTAATCGGATTAAATAAAATTATTTTATTGACAAAAAAACACACTATTTCACATTCTGCTCAATGTCCTTCAAACAAACTGAATGCTATGAAAACATACAGTGCTTAATAATTTATTAGACCACCTGTCATAAAGAGAAAACACAAATATTTTAGGAATATGTCAAAAAATTGTTTAAATCTAAAAATGTTATTGTCATTTATTGGGCAAATTACAAACTTGAATAGATTTTACAATCATGAAACAACAGTGGACAATATGTATGAAAGTATACTTAATATTTCATGCTTCAGAGTGTTGTTTTTGTTTTTAAACGTACACGGAGGGGAATTATGATAGAAAAGACAGCAAACACTACTTTTATTTCTCTCTGTGAGTCAGATTTGTTCTCAAGTACATCAAGTAATTGTTGATGTAAGTATGTTACTAGTATGAAATACTGTACTTGAATGCAACACAAGGATTTAAATTGCATTAATTTTTAACCTGGAGGAGAACAGGATGCAGACTCATTGCAGTGCAGCCATTATAAGTAGGGATGCACGATATGAAAAATTTGAACCGATAACTGATAATTAAGTCCTTCTCGTGGCCGATACCGATAAACCAATAAGTTCATATTTTTATATTATATTTATAATTATATATAATTATTATATTTATAATTATATTTATATTATAATTTTCATATAATCTGCAGTTTGTGCACCCAGGAGAATACAAAATCTAAGATGCACTGATGAAACTGATATTTTAGTAGCTCTGGCTGAACTATAATAGCAAACATCAGTCCTGACTCTTCAAATGTTTTAATTTTTTTTGTGTAAGGCACCACAATACTTAGTAACAGAACTATGGCTTATCTGCAATTGACTGTTTGCAAAGAGCTTGATTGTCAGGCGATCTGACCAATCAGAACGCAGAGATTATGTGCCACCGCTGCTATCCACCACCTTGCCCGACAGCTACGGCCTGTCTCCATAGAAATCCATGTTAAAACGGGGTAAAAAAGATCGACTGAATTAAAACTTTTTCAATATAACTCAATATAAAAATGTGCGGAGGGTTAAGCTGTGCTGTTGATGGCTGCCATGGTAACGGCAATGGCAATAAGCTAAGGTATTCCTTTAAAGTACTTGTTTTGCGTAACAGAAATCTGTCATGTCCGGCGCTGTACGCATGGCTTGCAGCGCTAAAGTTAAATGCTGAGTGTGAAATAATAAAATATGTTAAAATGTGTGCTCTTATCATTCTGTGGACAAAATCCCGTGAATTTAGCCCCGATTGGGAGCTTTATATGCACATGTGCGCTCATCTGTTTACAATGCAGCTATAACCTTGGGTCGCTTCATGTCATCTTCCACTCATTAAACTATGACAGATACTTTACTGCAAAAAGACTGTCAATGCGACACTATAAAGTGATGAAACTACGGCGCTATGTGCTTTTTAAAACCATTTTCATAGGTTTCACGTTATATTGTCGGCTTGGAAAATATGTAAATATGCATGCCCAGTAGCCGCAGCTGTATCCCTTCTAGCCTTAACCACAAATCAGACAGAAGAGCACATTAACTTCGGTGGATTTAAACTTGAAAAATGGTGTGTTCAGCGGTTGAAATAAAACACTTTCTGATGTTTATTCATGTTCATTTCGTGCTTTAGGTAAACATGAAAAGACGATCGGTTCACGTGTTTGAACTGAGGCAATACAGTGATCTGTCACGACACATTAAAGAGCCACAAAACGGTATTTATTGTTTGAATTTCTTTAAAAATGACACGGTTTAAAAGCTGAGGGTCCTGAGACCTTGTTTCATACCAGAAGTAACCTGCTCCGTCTTCTCTGTCGGTGTTTTGTCAGTTTCCTCTTTGCTCTGCGATGTATTTTTCACTGCGTGAGAACATGTGTAGTGTGAGAGCGGCATTGTATGTCGGGCATAGCAACAGTAACTAAGGGTGGGCTGGTTTTGCGAATGGTCAAATTAACAACTCATTAACAACAAATTTATATTCAAGTATTTCATGCATAAAAAAATGCATCTATTCAACATTTTTAGTGCATGAGGATGAGGAAGTTATATAGGGACTTTAAGCAACAGCTGCGAATACAGGCAAAGCAGCTGTTCTCCCGTAGTAGACGGTTACAGAAGCCACGAAGTTTGCCGTTCCAACAGTGGAGGCTGCTTAAAGTCCCTTAATACAGCTTCGCCGCGATGATGACCTTTCAAGTGAGATATAAGATTTGTGTTAAAACTTGATGCTGTTTTTCCTCCTCTCAGAATCCTTGCTGAACATGTGTTGCAAATAGCAATGGCATTGTCCTCCTCTGCCACCGAGAAAAACTTCCAGACAGGCGAAGGCATGTTCACAAATGATGACGTAATGAGCGCGACACGAGCTGAGAGTCACTTGCGCTCGGAAAGCGGATGAATCTCAGATAAATCAGACTGATTGATTGATTGATATACCAGCAAGCTACTTTATCGGATCTAGTTATCGGATTTCATTTATTTATCGGAGCAATAAAAATGACGTCATTTTCACCCATATCGGTCGATAATTTATCTGTCCGATAAATATCGTGCATCCCTAATTATAAGGATGTTTTACGTAGTATTAAAAACGAATTATAATAATACACAGTGAAAATAAATGTTTAAGGACACACAAAAAAATATTATCAACTGCATGTGCATGCAATAGAATTGTCATCGCTTGTGGGTAATCAAGTTAAGCTTCTAAAAGGAAAATAAAGACTTGGGTCTGTATTTTTAAATTTCAAGTGTTAGCAAGCGATGTTTGAATCAGTCAGATTGTCTATGCGAAAGACTACATAAGCTGATGCAATTAATATAGTGCCATGTTCTGCAAATATCAGAATCGAATGCTGGAAACTTGCTGTATTTTGTTGTCCATCAGTGTTTGTGCAGTTGTTATTTGCTAGTTTACAACAAAATGACTTTTATTCCAACTCCAATATTTACGTGACCCCCTCATCTTGGACTTCTATGCTCCAGCGTTCATCTCATTGCAAGTTAAGCTGGACCTCTCCTCTCATGTCATTAAGCCCTGTGTCATTCATTCGGTGCCAAGATTGCCGTCTTTTTCCGAAAAAAGGAAAAGCTGGCTTGGCCGAGGCTCAAGCAGAGCTACAGCTGGGATGTGTTAAATATTCGGCAGACTGCCCTCCATTTGAAATGAGTTATATATAGCACTGTTGACTTCCTTAACTAAGGCTGAGCAAGGTAACGGTCAGGTTAATAACCGTGGGAATCGGCAGCAGAGGGTTATTTGCTGTCTCTCTTTTTCCTTCTCCTTTTTCCACTATCGTTTCCCCCCTCTGGCTGTTCTCTCTCTTCTTCTCTTGTGGTTTCTTGCATGTTTATTCTGTCCTTGCTATTCTTTCATTTCCACCCTGGCTTTTTCAAATCAAATTCTCAAGTGTGGGAGTGCAGTAGTACAGAATAATGGTTTGATTTAATGGTTTTGGAAAATGTGTCCTTGAGTTTTTAAAAAGCTTTGTAGATGTCTTTGTGTGAAACTCAGTTTATGCTTTTCTGTCATTATCTGTGAGATACCTTTGCTCAAACCACTTTGTCACTCTCGTTCCACAGACTCCAGGCTCCATGGATCAAATGGGGAAAATGCGTGGTCAGCCTTATGGGTCGGGCGGGCCTTATTCCCAGCAGCCCCATCAAGGGCCTCCTCCAGGGCCCCAGCAGGGGCCTGCTTACCCAGGCCAGGGCTACGGGCCCCCTGGCCCTCAGAGATACCCTATGGGCATGCAAGGACGTATGCAGTATGGCCAGCAGGTCAGTGATCTTTCTCAGTGTTTTAAGGGTTCACGGTTTGAATATGCTGCACTGTTGTAGTGAAATGAGTGAATATCCTGGCAATTATAAGTTGTGAAGCTAATAATGCTTTTTTTAACCTATTGCAATGTGTTTTCTCATTTGATCAGAGGTAGGGGGAAAACACTCAATTGTTTTGCAGTGTTCTTTTAGTGCTGGCATCGATATGTCATTTTTTTTAAAAAGTACACTTTAGCATGATTTTTAAGATTTTAAAGTTAGTCTAGCAGCATAGATACACAGACACTGTTTTCAAGGAAGACGGTTCAAGGTAAAAAAAAACTTTTGTATAAAGTCAGGTTGCTAATAGTTTAACACGAAATTAAAAAGGAATATTAACACTGATGCATGAAGAAACTTCTATAGAAATAATAAATTATTATTATTATTAACAATTCAAGATGTGATATTACTGTCAGAACATTATTATCTTTGACCTTAGCAGCCTGTAATTCTATAATTTAAAAAAAAATTTGTGATAACTTAAATTCAACATTGTTTTACAATGTGGTTATGCACCAAATACTGCCTGAATATCTTATGAATATAATATCCATCTTGTGAAAAAAAGAATGAATGAGGATTATATTAATTTGAAGTAAAAATATTTTTGGGGCTTTAATTTTTGGGTTAAATCACAGTGTATCATAGTGTTTGGTGTTACAAAGCTTGGCAAAAATAGCAACGTGTAGCATATTGTGTCCCAGGTATCATGGGATCTTTAGCCATTCCTAGCCATAAATAATTACAAATGTGATGCTGGACAAGGTCACACTTTCTGGTACAATAACTACATTTTATCCTTGTCTTATTATTTAGGGAATAGGAAGGATAAAAATTTGTTGGGCTGTGTACGGGTTATAAATAAAACCCATCTGATCTCTTTTAGCAATAAACTTTCTGTCCCAGTTTTAATATTAAATATTATTTATGTAAACTCATATTAACAATAACATGGAATTCTAAAATTGTAATTTTCAGTGCTTAGAAGAGTCATGGACATTTCTGATGTTGAAATATCAGCTTTCTATTAATGCTGAGTGCTAAAAACCTTGAGCAATGGTTTGCTCAAGCTTTCTTACTGATAACATTTTGTACATTTTTAAAAAGTAGCAATTTTAAACTATGAATTCTCATCCTTTAATCAAGAGCGAAATGGAAAAGTAATGGAAATTCAAGAAGTCTACTTTTATAAGGCTTAATACAACACCCATTGCTTCAAAGCAGCTATACAGTAATGAACAGGAAAAACAGCGTCAGTGTCACAAATTCATTTGTCAAATGAAGTGTGAGCCTTGTCTATAGCATGTCAATAAAAATAACTTGTCTTTTTGTATATTTACCCACATGATATAAATCAGTGTGGGAAACACCATTAGTGTAATGATCTTTAGTGCCATCCTACTTGTTTGCACAGATGCCATCATATGGACAGCAGGGACCAGGGGGTTATGTGCAGCAGGGGCAGCAGCCCTATTACGGCCAGCACGGTCAGGGGCCTCACTCGGGCCAGCAGCAGTCGCCATACCCCGGGCCTTCCCCTGGGCAACCAGGAGGTCAGGGACCTTACACACCTTCACAGCAACCTCATGGCCCCCAGTCAGCTGGCCCACATGGACAGGCTGGCCCTACTTATCAACAACCCCACATGCCCCAGCAGCCACAGGGGCAGATGACCGGCCCTTCGCCGGGCCCGTCGCAGTCCCCGTACTCGCAGTCCTCGGCGCCACCCCAGGCCAGCCAGTCTCCCTATCCACAGCAACAGGTGCCTCAGTCCCAGCCCTCGCAGCAGGGGAGCTCCCAGACTCCTCCTGCATCCCAACCCAGTTACCCTCCTGCCCAAGGCCCCCAACAACAACAGCAGCAGCCACCGCCAACATCACAGCAGCCACCGCAGACGCCCACACCTGCTTCTCAGTCGCCCGCGGGACACGGACAGATGCCGCAGGGACAGCCCTCATCGTACTCCCAGAATCCCCCACAACAACAACAGCAGCAGCAGCAGCAGCAACAATCGCCGTATCAGCGTTTTCCTCCTCCTCCTCCTCAGGTAACTTAAGCTTTTGGCTTTCGTATTAAAGTGGTGGTTCAGGGTGGATGAAAAATTAGATAATGAAAGTGAGAGTTGCTGAGATCGACTGTCACCACGGTGCCCTCGAGCAACGGTTCTAAAGTATAGGTAATGCTTTGCAACGAAATTTAGTTAATGCATTAAGTGTCAGTAATTAACAATGATCAACACTTTTACATTATTATCATTGGGTATTGTTAATCAGCATTAGCATATTAGAGTAATTTTTCAAGGATCATGTGACACTGAAGACTGAAGTAATGAAAATTGCTGCTGATAATTCAGCTTTTTGATCACTGAAATTTATTTAATTTAAAATAAAGACAATATAAAGCAATATAGAACACAGTTATTGTGAATTGTAAAAATATTTAACTGTTTTTGATAAGATAAATGCAGTCTTGGTGAGCAGAAGAGACTGTTTAAAAACAAAAAAAATCAGACTCCACAGTAATGTCTTATTTTCTTTTAATAATTATGTATTATGGAACATTAATTAACAGTGAACAATAGTACATTTATGAATTCACTTAATCAAGGTAAAAAAAAAAAATGAAATGGTTGTTCATTGTTAGCTTAAACCTAATGCATTAACTAATGTTAACAAATGTAATCTTGTTGTAAAGTGTTATTTAAGTATCTGCCGAATTACAATGTAAAGTATTTTCTACACTGGATGGTGTTTTTAATCCCATTTACTATGTTTATTTCTGAACATATGCAAATTTAAAGGTGGGATGTTAATAGCATGTTTAATATTCACTTTGTGTGTTTGAACTAAATTGTATGACTGCTTTTGCATTTATTTGAAGTCACTATTTCACAGTGCCACCACATTTACAGACTCGTACAGTAATAAAAGCAGTATTATAACTGGTTATTCTTAAGTACAAAAACAGAAACTTGTATTACTAACAGTGAAACTGACCTAAACCCAGCATGTAATATCTGTAAGCAAAAGCATCTACAGTATATGCGTCCACTCTCCTAAATACCAACTTCGACTGACCTGGGCTGCCTTTTTCCCCCCACAGGAGATTTCCCAGGAGTCTTTTAGCTCCCAGTCCAGTGCTCCCCCCTCCGGTCCGCCTCTGGCATCGAAGAGCAGCACAGAGGACATGCAGGGCAGACCCTCCAGTCTACCAGTGAGTCTGACACTTTCATTTCACACAAGCTGTTGACTGTGTCCAACCGCATTTAAAGATGCATTGTGAATTTGACAGATTCACGAGTGCGCAATCAAGTTGTTTCAGTCAAACGCTATTTTTATGTTGACTTTTAGTTCGAGGTAATTGAAGATGTGAGCATAATTCCGCCTCAGCTGCACCTTTATCTCTGGAGTGATTATGTAGGACCTTTGGGGTTGTTGCTAAATGAAGAACTTCATGTGGTCTGTCACGGAAATATATGCCGTCGGTTCTCTCTCTACCTTTTTTTTGTATTCTCTATGTGAATTCTGCTTCTCTGTCTCTGAGATTTAATTGCATTTGAGTGTGTGTTATGACCTGTGAGACTGTGTCTGAAAAGGACACATGGAGAGACACCCAGCTGCGCTGACTCAGCACACGTGCAGCCGACTGCCGTAGCTATGGCAACCTCAGGGACGCTGTGATCTCACTTTTTTTTCCCCCTCCTAGATGAGATAAATAAGGCCAGCAGCATCTGGCTGTGTGATTGTATGTGTACGAGAGCACTTGAGCGAGCGTGTGTGTGTGTGTGTCCCAGAGAGGAAAAAAAAAAACTGTGCCAGAGTTCATTGTTGCCGAGTGGAAGAAGCTGTCACCGGGAGATTTATTCTAAAGAAGTAGAAAAGTTTTTGTGGTATAATGAAATTTTGCTATTGTGCTGCTGATTTAATTTTTTTTTTTTTTTTTTTCAGACTGTTTTTTTATTTTTGTGAGTGAGTCCTTGGGCTTATTTTCAGTACAGAATATCTATCTTGCCTTGGCCTAACAATTAAGCAACAAACCTTATCCAGAGCCTGCAAGACATACTTGTGATTCCGAATGAGGATTTATTTTTTTAGCAATATTCTTTAATATCTGTGAAAGCTGAATGTTGCTGGTTAGATAGGAAAATGTTAGTAAAATAAAGATAATGCCATGAACAGTTCTTTGAGACAGCTGACAGCTTCATTTTTAAATCCCTAGCAGAAATGCTGGAATACCAAATGATAACACCAGCTGAGCCTGTTTTTTTTTTTTTTTCGTTTTCTCTTCTATTTGTGTTTTTGTCTTTCTATGGGAACACACTATTTTTTCCCAAGTACATTCATATTTGCAGTGCATGAAATGGAAATAACATGCATTTTCTAAATGAATATTATTGATCTTACTGTGACCGATTCATTTTTCAAAATTATTATTTTTTAAATCTTAACATCATAACTCAACCTTTCAGTGAAATGAGACTTCTCTCTGGTGACGCTTGCCAGACTCCAACCATTTAGTCTGCTTAAACCGGAGCTCACATTCAGATCTGCCATTCATCTAATGAACCATCATTGGATAGTCAGTCTCCGCCCTACTTTTTTCTTCTTTTCCAAAAAAATCAGAGGAAAAGATACTACTTCCATTACATTACGACTTCTATCTTAGATTTTTCTGACCTTCTCTCTACGGTTCTCTTTGCTTAGGACCTATCCGGTTCAATCGATGACCTGCCTACTGGTACGGAGGGTGCTTTGAGCCCTGGAGTCAGCACATCTGGAGTATCCAGCAGTCAAGGAGAACAGAGCAATCCAGCACAGTCACCCTTCTCCCCTCACACTTCTCCCCCGGTGGGCTCTCCTGCCAGCGCCTCAGCATCTCGTTCTGGGCCACTGTCCCCTGCCACGATGCCAGGTAGGGCTAGTACACCTTAAATTATTTTGAAATGTGTTCATGCCATTCTATGGGACCGTCATCAGGAAGATGGTTTGGAATCATTACAAATATTAAATATTAAGAATATTTTGTGGTACCAATTGCAATTTTTTTTTTTTTTTTGAGCATATGGCATGAGTTTGTGGTTTGACTACCAGTTTATGCTCACTAATATTCAAGGCATTAATGTTTGCCTACAAAACCACCTCTGGCTCTGCACCCCTTTACCTAAATTCAGTATTTCAGACCTATGTGCCCACTAGAAGCTTGTGTTCTGCAAGTGAAGAACAACACATTAGTGTGCCATCCCAAAGAGGCACAAAATCACTTTCACAGACTTTTTCATTAACTGTTCCCACCTGGTGGAATGACCTGCCCAACTCAATCTGAGCAGCTGAATCCTTAGCCATCTTCAAGAAACGGCTAAAAACACATCTCTTCCATCTTTATTTGACTCTCTAACTCTAGCACTCTCTATTCTAATTCTATTTTATCTATCTGTCTTTTTATAATGAAAAAAAAACAAAAAAAAACACACACTTGACCGTCTATCAATTGCATATTTATTCTGTAACTGCTGGCTTTTCTTGAAAAACTACCACTAGCTTTCTTTTTTCTATTGTCTACTTGTTTCTTTAAAAAAAAAAAAACTAGGTTTCTTTTTTCTATATTCTATCTACATGTTTTCTTAAAAAAAAAAAAAAAAACTTGCTACGTGTACTGCGTTAGGCTAACCAAGACTTGTCATTGCACTTGCATGTTGTTGCTCTTTTGTTGGTTTTGATTGCTTCTATTGTCCTCATTTGTAAGTCGCTTTGGATAAAAGCGTCTGCTAAATGACTAAATAAAATAAATAAATAATGGAAGATGGGGTGGAGTGCTTGAAACATTTAAATTTAAACTATTTGAATTTAAAATGTATTAAAAAAAAAAAGTTCTTCAAGTTATAGAATGTGATTTTTTACAATTTTTATTTATTTAGTTTTTTAACCACATTATTTGAATTTCTAATTTTTAGGGAACCAGATGCCTCCCCGCCCTTCAAGTGGACAGTCTGATGGGATGATGCACCCTTCAATGAATCAACCTGGCATTGGCCAAGAAAGAGGTAACTCAGTCTGTATAATTTGAAAAAGACAGGAATTGTTTTCTATACTGATGCTCTCTTTGTATTTATTGTATCAACACATTAATCTTGTTGTCTGCACAGGATTTATGCAGAGAAACCCTCAGATGGCACCCTATGGGTCTCCACAGTCTAGCTCTGCGTTGTCTCCTCGTCAGTCATCTGGAGGCCAGGTGCATGCTGGAATGGTCCCTTATCAGCAGAACAACTCTATGGCAAACTATGGGCCTCAAGGTGGTCAATATGGCCCACAGGGTAAGTGGCTCAGTGGTAACAGCGACTTTAATTTAATGCAAAACATATCTTATAATTTAGAGCAATTAAGAAAAATGTACAGTTTAAAAAAAGAGTCCTTTGTTGAAAGAAGTTACTGTAGTGGAGGTGCAGATATTGGGCTTTTATCTTTCTCTTCTTGCTGTCCCTCCAAATCCTTCTCACTCTCCCTCTTTTTCTCTCTGTGCGACCAGTGGATCACAGTGTGGTTATTTTTAGCGTCAGTGAAAAAAAAGGAAGTTGACGTAGCATGGCTCACGTCAGTTGAGCAGCTACAGTGACTGTGGGTTACAGCAGCGCTACATGCTGCTAAAACACTCAAGGGCCTGGAAGTCTCTTTAACAAGCCCACCAATGAGGCAACCATACCCTAACACATTCGGCCAATGCTAATTGTTAATTGCTAATACTGTTGTGGTGTTCAGACTTTTTCATTCCCAAAATGTAGTACTGGAAAAGATTTCTTATTAAATCTGTTTTATTTCTCTCTACAGAAATATGCAGCATAAGCAATATGCTGTTTTGATTAACTTGACTGCTTTTATTGTCATTGTATAACTATTATTAATATAGCATTATGTAGGTTTGTTTTGCATTTCTATGCATGCATGTATTTTAAAACAGTACTGTACTGTTTTCACAATCATGGAATTTTTGTATCAAATTACAACTTCCTGTCTTCCTCTTCAGGTTTCCCCAGGCAGCCTGGTTACAGTGGTATGCCTAATGCCAATTACCCAGGCCCTGGCATGGGCGGATCCATGAACCCTATGTCTGGACAAGGAGGAGGGCCAGTGTTTGCTGGCATGCCGGCTGGAAGGATGCCTCATGGACAGATGGGTGCACGTCCCTATGGCCCCAACATGGGTCCCAACATGAGTCCCAATATGGGTCCTAATATGGGCAACATGCCCCCTCAAGTGGGAACCGGGATGTGCCCACCTCCAGGCCTCAACAGAAAGCCACAGGATGCCGCATCAATGCAGCACGGACCTGCCAACTCGATACACAACAGGTACACAAGAACTGAAGTACATTAAGTACAGTACAGTAATTGAAGTTGTGCATTATCATTTTTCTGTAACAAATGTCTGATTTGTTAGCCTTATCTCCTTTTTGAGTACAAACTGGATCCAGTCAGGTAGTTCACCCAAAAATGAAAATTAGTCCATGTTTTACTCACCCTCGAGGCATCCTAGGTTTATATGACTTTCTACTTTCAGACGAATACAATCGGAGTTATATAAAAAATTATCCTGGCTCTCCCAAGCTCTATCATGGCAATGGGTGGGTGTTTCTCTTCATCAGTCCAAAGCAAGTCCAATAAACTGCATCCATCCATATTAAAATGCGCATCACACGGCTCCGGGGGGTGAATAAAGGCCTCCTGTAGCGAATCAATGCATTTTTGTAAAAAAAAATATCCATATTTAAAACGATATAAACAGTTTTGTGTAACTTCCGCTATCTGTCGTACGCGCGTTCATGAGAGACTGTCTTTCCGGCGGATGACGTAGGACGCCGGCGCAGCGCATGCACGTGTGAGTCTTGCAAATACCAACGTTTGTTTATAGGAGCAAAGGAAGCAAAGTTTCCTTACTTTAGCAAAGGAAAACCAGTCTCTTCTTGGCTTATATCGAAATCTTCTAACATTTTTCTTTACAAATCCTCGTTTTGTGCTTCTAATTCGTGACCGGCGTTTTGTTTTGTTCTCTCTCCGCATTCGTCACTAATCACGCAACGCTTCACGGAACAGCTTCCGCGTATGACAGTTAGATGAAGTGAGAGAGATGTGTTTATTACGTTTGAAATATGGATATTTTTCCTACAAAAACGCATGGATTCGCTACAGGAGGCCTTTATTTATCCCCCGGAGCCGTGTGAGGCACGTTTTATTATGGATTCGTACACTTTATTTTACGTGTTTTGGACTGTGTAACAGAAACACCTGTTGACTGCAATGATCTTAGAAGAGCTTAGAAGAGCCAGGACAATTTTTAATATAACTCCGATTTGATTCGTCTGAAAGAAGAAAGTCATACACCTAGGATGGCTTGAGGGTGAGTAAATAACAGGATAATTTTCATTTTTGGGTGAACTAACCCTTTAAATGTGTTTTGCCTCACAGGCTACCAGGTTACACCAATATGTCTCCTGGTCCCGGTATGATGGGCTCAGGACCTCCATATGGCCCTTCCATGAACAACATGCCTGGAATGATGAATACCCAGGGTTCGCCCTACCCTATGGGTGGTAACATGGCTAACAACACTAGTGGTAAGATACAAAAACAGATCTTTTTACTATGGTACAAAAAATAACCTAGCTGAAGTAATTTTTACTTGCCAGGTCACAATCATGGTTAATGTATCTGTTTTTCTCTTAGGCATGTCCCCTGGTCCGGACTTTGGTATGGATGGGAAACTTAACCAAGCCCAAAAAATTAATAACAAAGTTGAGGGGACGCCCAAGACAGAAACAAAATCCAAGGTTTGCTTAACATTTAGATAGAAGTGTAATGTATTTACAGCAGAAATCAGTCATCCTTTGTTGCACTTCCTGTGTAATTCCTTTTATATAAACTGCTTCTGCCTAGAAGTCAAGTTCCTCCACAACAACCAATGAGAAGATCACTCGGCTGTATGAGCTAGGCCCAGAGCCAGACAGAAAGATGTGGGTAGACCGTTACTTGGCTTTCATAGAAGAAAAAGCCATGGGCATGAGTAACCTGCCGGCTGTGGGACGCAAGCCCCTTGATCTCTTCCGCCTCTACGTGTCCGTCAAGGAGATTGGAGGTCTTACACAGGTATATTCAAGTTGTCCATACACATTAAGATAATGTTGAAGGTCTCAACTCATTTCCTCTTAAGGGTGTTTGCTTATATCCTTTGGCAACCTTGTAATTGTAGGTTAATAAGAACAAAAAATGGAGGGAGCTGTCCACAAATCTGAATGTGGGGACCTCCAGCAGTGCTGCCAGCTCTCTGAAAAAGCAGTACATTCAATGTCTGTATGCTTTTGAATGTAAGATTGAGCGTGGAGAAGACCCACCACCTGACATTATGTCTGGAGATAGTAAAAAGAACCAGGCCAAGATTCAGCCTCCCTCCCCAGGTGAGTTCTGGCATCTTGGATCTCAATTTAACTGCTGCAACAAAACACCTGTTCCAAAATTAAGTAAGGAACGAACGATAATTGTCTTGTTTATATTTTTAAGTTAAAAAGCTACAGTTATTGAAGCATCACCATCATAGGTTTATGAATTAATACTGTACGTGCAATTTAAGCTCTTTATTTAGAAGCACATATGAAAAAGGCAGAATAAAGATACATTATAACATTATTAATGTTTAAACCTATGAATCATTGCATTATCTCTAATGACCAGTTGCAGAAGTTGCAAAGTATACCTTTAAGGGGCCATGAAACCCTTAAACACATTTTTGCAGATCTTAACAGATTGCAGATTGGAGAGTATTTGTGTATGTCATTAGATTCTGAGCATTTCTCTGCGTTATTCATGAGAGAGAACCCGTTTCATTACACTTTAACTGCCCAAAAATTTGGCTTGTGGTACTACTGATGTTGTAGTACTTGCATGTAAATATATGGAACATAGAAGTATAATGTTACCCATCTTGTTTTTTTTGTTTGTTTTTTTGCATGACACAGCTGGATCCGGCTCTCTCCAGGGGCCCCAGACGCCACAGTCCACCAGCAGCTCCATGGCAGAAAGTGGAGACTTGAAGCCCCCTACTCCTGCCTCCACCCCACACAGCCAGATGCCCCCAGTGCCAAGTGGCAGGTGAGATTTGCTCACTTGTCTTGCAGTACTGTATGCGTTTTTTGAGTGAACCACTCCTTACCTGCCCTGTTTCTTAGGAGCAGTGTGAGCCTGCAAGATCCATTTGCTGATAGCGACTTCTCTCGGAGAAACACTATGACGCCCAACTCTGGCTACCAGTCAGGCATGAGCACCCCGGAGATGCCTGGTCGCATGGGACCCTATGAACCCAATAAAGACCACTTCAGTGGTATGCGTAAAGGTTTGTATTGTAGTCATGTAATCATAATCCATTATAGTTCATGATAAGCTACCTGGTGTAATTAGCTGTGTGCTTGTGGTACTAGTTGGAGAACAGTTCATGCCTGGTGGGCAGGGTCCCAACAGCAATCTCGGTGATCAGTACAACAGGGGACCACCAGGCCCTATGGGAAACATGCCCATGGGCCAGCGGCACCAGTATCCATATGGCCCCGGCTATGACAGGAGGTACACTGAAACTTTACTTTGGGAAGAAACTAATTCCTTTCATTTCATTGGTGTTATGTAAATGATGCAATGAACCTTGAACCTCTCCTGTGTTGTGTAGACCAGAGTCAGGGATGGGCCCAGATGGCAGCATGGGGCCTGGAGTGCCACAGCCAAATATGATGACTTCCAATGCCGAATCTGGGATGTACTCACCAAATCGTTACCCTCCACAGCAACAGCGGTCAGTCCACTAATTGGTTCGTTTTTATGGAGATTGTATTTGTATATCTGCTATATCTAGTTCTCATTTCTCTTGCATATGGTTCTCTGTGCAGGCATGAGTCCTATAGTAATCAGTATCCTGGTCAGGGTGCGCCTCCTGGTGGCTCCTATCCGAATCAGCAGCCTGGAATGTACCCGCAACAACAATCGGTAAGAAAGCGGTTAATAAAACGATCTGATGTTTTTTTTCTATATGACATTGGTATAATGACTAAATGTTACTGAAAGCCTTTTCACATATTTTAAATGTAATTTGTTGCCTTTAGAACTACAAAAGACCAGGTGATGGTGTTTACCCACCAGCTAAACGGCATCACGACGGTGAGATGTTCAGTGGGCCATACAATGCTCAGCAGCCACAGCCACCGCCGCAGGCTCCCCCTAGTGGTCCCTCAAGTGGTCAGGAAGTGTATAACCAGTATAACAGTTCCTACCCTGGCTCAGACCGTCGTCCACCTGGTCCCCAGAATCAGTTCCCTTTCCCCTTTGGAAGAGATCGGATGCAAGCAGGCACGGGCCCAAACTCCCAGGGTTCCATGCCTCCTCAAATGATGGGCAGTCCAATGCAGTCTGGTCCTGACGGTCCTCAAGGTGGCATGTGGCAGGGCCGAAGTGATATAGGCTACCCCAGTTACCCCAACCGTCAGGGACCTCCTACTGGTCCCGGTCAGGGCCCTGGCTACCATGCAATAAATCGATCTGAAGACATGATGCCATCTGAACCACGCATGAATCATGAGGGCCAGTGGCCTGGGCCACGACAACCCCCATATGGCCCTAGTGGCGCAGGTCCACCATTGAGCAGACCCTTGCAGTCAAATTACCAGTCTCTCCAAACCATGCAAAACCACATTCCACAGGTGTCAAGCCCCACGCCAATGCCTCGGCCTATGGAAAGCAGGACTTCCCCCAGCAAACCAACCTACATGCCCAGCAATATCAAAATGCAGAAGGCGGGACCTCCGGTGCCTGCATCTCACATTGTACCTCCCTCAGTACAGCCTCCAATGATGAGAAGAGACCTATGCTTCCCTCCAGGTTCCATAGAGGCAACATCACCAGTTCTCAAATCACGTAGGCGTCTTACCATGAAAGAAATTGGTAAGAGTTCATTATTTTTTTGTAGTAAATTACATTTTGGTTATTTATCAAGCTCAGTCCTGAGAGATACAGAAAGATAACTGTGTACTACTTTTGCAGGCACTCCAGAAGCATGGAGAGTCATGATGTCCCTTAAATCAGGACTGTTAGCGGAGAGTACATGGGCTTTAGACACCATCAACATCTTGTTATATGATGACAACAGTATTTCCGATTTCAACCTTATACAGGTGAGTCATTTTTGGAAAATTGACAAAAATGTTTATTGCCACTACTTAAGTTTCATTCTAAATAACATACTAATATTTTCTTTTAAAGCTCCCTGGATTCCTGGAACTAATTGTTGAGTATTTCCGCCGTTGCCTCATTGAGATCTTTGGGATTCTGAGGGAATATGAAGTTGGGGATCCAGGACAAAGAGCTCTTTTAGATCCCAGCGTGCTCAAAAAAGATGAAAACACTTTGGATGATGAGGCATTGGTTGAGGGCATGGAGGAAGATGGAGAAACAGAGGAGGAAGATGAAGGAGAGGAAATGCACAGGTCAAAACATCAGGAACAACACATGGGACAAGGACCTCTCCAGATAAAACAGGAAGAAAAGCCAAGGACACTTGAAGACTCTGTGAAGAAAGAAGATTGCCAAGGGACTGAAGGAGAGTCATCTGCAGAACCCAAGACTTCAGAGCCACCATGTCTCGAGTTGGCTGTTACTCAAGAGAAGCCCAAACAGGCTAGCAAGTTTGATAAGCTTCCCTTGAAGATTGTGAGAAAAAAGGATCCATTTGTGGTGGACTGCTCAAATAAGCTTGGTCGGTTGCAGGAATTTGACAGCGGCCTCCTGCACTGGAGTATCGGTGGAGGTGATACAACAGAACACATTCAGACCCACTTTGAAAGCAAGATGGACCTGTTGCACCATCGGAAGCGTCTTCCTGCGCAGGTCCCTGACCGGAAGAGAGGAGCTCAGAAGGACAGCCAGGCACCCTCGCTGCCCTCATCCAGTGAAGAGCATGGGAAAGAAGTGGACCGGCAGCCCTCTCCAGAGTCATCCACTGAGAAAGTGACCAACGGAATTTCAGATTTGAGGAATGACAGACCTGCTGACTCCTTAGAAACTGCCTCTGAGGGGACTTCACACATAGAGAAAGATGAAGAGAAACAAGTAACAGATACAACAACTTTAGAAAACATTAGGTCAGCACCTCCAAGCCCATCATTACAGGGTCTGCGCTCCATCGCCGTTTTAGAAGATGAGCCACACAGCAAGGATGAAGCTCCTCTCATCACGCTCTCAGACTGGCAAGACTCTCTTGCCCGTCGCTGCATCTGTGTCTCCAACATTGTCCGCAGCCTCTCGTTCATCCCGGGCAATGATTCAGAGATGTCAAAGCATCCAGGGCTATTGCTACTGCTGGGCCGCCTGTTGCTTCTCCACCATTGTCATCCAGAGCGCAAGCAAGCGCCTTTAACCTACGAGAAAGAAGAGGAGGTGGATGAGAGTCTTGGTAGCAAGAAAGACGAGTGGTGGTGGGACTGTTTGGAGGTACTGCGGGAAAATTGCTTGGTCACTCTTGCCAACATCTCAGGCCAGCTTGACTTCTCGGTCTACACTGAGAGCATCTGCCTGCCTCTGCTGGATGGCTTGCTCCATTGGGCCGTTTGTCCTTCAGCGGAAGCCCAAGACCCCTTCCCTAGTCTCGGGCTTAACGGCACCTTGTCCCCCAAGAGACTAGTCCTGGAGACCCTCTGTAAGCTCAGCATTCAGGACAACAATGTGGACCTCATTCTAGCGACGCCACCTTTTAGTAGATTAGAGAAGCTGTTTGGTAACCTTGTGCGTCTAGTTGGAGAGCGAAAGGTGCCTGTTTGTCGGGAGATGGCGGTCGTGCTGCTGGCCAATCTTGCACAGGGTGACAGCCTGGCGGCCCGTGCCATTGCGGTACAGAAGGCCAGTGTAGGGAATCTATTGGGCTTCTTGGAGGACAGCTTAGCGGCTACACAGTTCCAGCAGAGCCAAGGTTCCCTACTGCACATGCAGGGGTCACACTTTGAGCCAACAAGTGTGGACATGATGCGGCGAGCTGCTCGGGCTCTGCTCGCTCTGGCTAAGGTGGAGGAGAACCACTCTGAGTTTACGCTGTATGAATCGCGGCTACTGGACCTTTCTGTCTCCCCGCTCATGAACTCATTGGTGTCCCATGTCATCTGTGATGTACTCTTTTTGATAGGCCAGTCATGACAGCTGTGCGGAGCTGTGGCTCCACCTTCTCCGGTTTTCGTACTTCCCCCTTGCCTGACCTCCCCATTGGCGAGTGGGGATTGAAAGCAGAGAAAATTTACTGTTTTTTTTTTTTTTTGTTTTTTTTAATTTATGCAAGCCCTTTCATATTACACCCACTGGTCCCCCTTTTCTCTGCATCTCACTTTGGGAAGGTTGTCACGAATTTGCTGTGGATCATGAACCAGAGCCTCAACACACTGACACAAACTGTAACACTGATGCCAACTAGATGACATGGACAGGGACCCCAACTTTTGTGTCCTTGTCTGAGGGGAAAGTACTTTTTATAATAAAATAAATAAATGAATAAAATGAATAGCTTGAAAAAAACAAACTATTTACCAAAGTTGCTGTCTTGTTTACAGTGAGTTTTGGGGTTAATTGTCTCTTTGTCCTCCCCAAGAGGGTGCAAATAATACACAGCTCTTGTTCACATTAACAGGTGGACTCTTCATTGTTTGGTGGTTGTATTTTGATGCTACAAGCTCAACCTTTCTGGATGCGTGTACAGCAGAAATGAGTTGTCATTTTCTGTACAGTACTCCACAACTGTAAACATACTGCAAACGTACTGCACTGTTCCACATGGGGAAAATGTTGGCTCAGTCGGCTTCGTTTTTAAACAGTTTTTAAACCATTAGTTTGCTGGTAAGGAGAATACCCCCCAAAGTATCAAGGACGTACAACACCCTGACCTCTTCTCTTTAACCCTTGATTGTATGAATTGCCCCTATAAAGAAATCACCTCCTAGGACTGGTTTTCAACTTAAGATGCAGCCGAGGCTGTACTGTATATAAGATGTTGTACATTTTCACCTCCTTTTCTCTCTTTCTCTCCTTCACACACTCTCTTGCTTCTTATCCCTTTTTATCTATCAAGAATGAGAGCGGACACTCAAGTTGGGTTATTGCATCAAAATGCCTAGGTATATAAACTGAACCATCTTTTGGCCTCCACGGTTCCTCCATAGTGCAGCAAACAACTGAAATATTTTAATTTCATCTCCTGGTACAACAAAATAACTCTAGATGAAGAAACACAGTTGAGATATTTTTTTCTCCAGTGACATGAATTCTGCATATTTGTATTTCAGACTATGTAGCTTAATGTAAATTCCTTGTTTTTTTCCCTTTTTGGCTCAATGAATATCATTTATTCACTATGAAATCTTTATACTATATGTTCCACGTGGTAAGAATAAATGTACATTAAATCTTGGTAAGATGTTTGTGATTATTTTCATTTAGATAATTAAAAAAACTAACAAAATTCTTCATAGAATTCTGTAATTACGATAAGGTTAAATCAGAATGTTTACATTTTTTAATGCATTTTAATTTGCATGTTAAAAATTAACTCTATTTGTAAGATTTAATATTACTCTTATACTAGTGCTCAATGATATTTGTCCGCTAAAAATGTTTATCAGTTGAAAAGGCAATGAAAAGATTGATTCAAATATATTTGTCTCCTGAGAGAACGAACCTAAAGCAAAATAGAAATATTTTCTGCATTTATAAAATCGAAATAATTGATTACCTAACTGTTTTAAATGGTGTTGATTGTCCAGGCCACATAGGTATATTGAAGTAATAGAATAGAATATATTCCTATAAATAGGTTTACATTTCGTAATACCGGTTAAGATATTGGGGCTTTTATTTTGACATTTGTAAGACTGCATGCCGGAAGTGCTTGTTGTTAGCTCTCTCGTCGATGAATTGGAAAAACGTGAATATAATTTACATTGTTTTATTATTCGTGTGCGGACGCGGGTCTTTGCAGTTGTTACAAACCTCAAAAAAGCATATTGTCCTTTGGCTTCTTTTTGTACTAATGTAACGTTACTGGGATTAATATGATAGCTATTTTCTATAAAGGGATTTTTTTTACTGTTGTTTTCGTTCATGAAAGTTTATGTTAAAAATGTCGCCTTCAAACACTTGTATAAATGAAGACGTGTGGACAGTTGTACGGTTTGCGACGTTCACGCGACTGCTTTCCCTTTTTTTACAGGTAAGCAATTTACACACAAACAACTAAATAGTCTAAAATTATGTATTTGTACGTTGTATTTTGACATCTGCCTAAAATTACCTACCATAGACATGTAGAACTCTTTAAAATTAGTACTGGCCGTATTTGCAAAATTGAGATTAGAGTGACACCTACCGCACAAAATAAAAACAAGGCATATGACAAATTACTGTCTATTTTGTGCTCTTTTGAAGGCTGTGCTGAATGCAGTGATTCCCGACCATGTGGCAGATGCCTTCAGTCCTCCACGATCAGAGACCCCTCTCCTGCTCGACCCCGTCATCGAAGCATTATTTGGTGGCCTTAGTCACTGGGATGCAGAGCATTTCCTCTTCATTGCAGAACGTGGTTACTTGTATGAACACAACTTTGCATTCTTTCCATTGTTTCCTCTCATCCTGCGATTGATGGCAGCCACTGTCCTGTGGCCCTTGTGTGGATTTCTCACATTGCATGGCCGTTTACTTTTAGCTGTGGCTTTAGGGAATAGCATTGTCTTTGTCCTAAGTGCTGTGGCACTATACAGACTGAGTCATTTGGTGCTGCAAGACAGAAAACTTGCCCTTGTTGCAGTCTTAATGTACTGTCTGACACCAGCTAATGTTTTTATGATTGCAGGCTATTCAGAGACTCTCTTTGCAGCACTTACCTTTGCAGGCCTCTGGCTACTAGAGACAAGATTCACACTTGGAGCTTGTGTTCTGCTTGGGTTTGCTACTGGTGCTCGTGCCAATGGACTTGTGAATGCTGGATTTTTGCTGTACCTCAGTTTGCAATGGGGTCTTGGCCATGCACGGGCTCTTAGTAGAGGAGCAGGGGGCTTTCAGTATCGTCACTATGTCTGGGAACTTATTCGTTTTGTTCTTACAGGAGCATTTTATGCAGCTCTCGTGGCAATACCTTTTTGTTTGTTTCAGTTTTATGGCTACCAAACATTTTGTCATCCGACTGCTACTCAAATTCCTCCTGTGCTGCTTAATCTGGCCCGGGACAAAGGATACCGTGTGGCTGATGCAGCATCTCCAACACCAAGATGGTGCCAATGGCGAATTCCAGTTTTGTACTCGTACATACAGGATGTTTATTGGGATGTGGGCTTCCTGCGATACTTTGGGTGGAAGCAGATACCTAATTTTATCTTGGCGCTGCCTGTTGCAACTCTGGGATTCGTGGCCTCGTATATGTATGTAATGGCCAACCCAGTGTTTTGTATGTATTTGGGGTTGGGAGACAGAGAAAAAGACAGAAAAATTCATGGTTTCTGTAACCCAAGAGTGTTTGTTTACATTGTACACAGTTCTGTCCTGCTTCTATTTGGAATATTCTGCATGCATGTGCAGGTGAGACTTTTATAATTGATTATTATCATGTGACTTGTAGTATATATGCTCAACATGCCTTTTTTATATTATGTCCTCTCAGGTGTTGACACGCTTTCTTGGATCCTCCTCCCCTGTTCTCTACTGGATCAGTGCCCACCTGATTTTTCAGTATGAACCTCTGCTGCAAGATGAAAAGCTGTTCAGATCAGACCGAATAAAGCAGCAAAAGGATCACAAACCTGGCTTTGGTTTTGTGGGCATGTGGAGAAGTAATGAAGTTGTTTACCTCTTGATGCACTGGCAGACTTGCTCCATTTATACGCGATGCATACTGGGGTATTTCATATCATATTGGTTTTTAGGTCTAGCTCTGCACTGTAACTTCCTTCCATGGACTTAATAACTTTGTGGGAATTTTGTTTCAGTTTTTGAAACATTCCTGTGGCATAACATTATGCTGTTTGACAAATATTGATGTAATTAGTTTATATTTGTTAGTATAAGATGGTTTCTAGTATATTTTTGTATAATTAGTATAATTATGTAATATTGAATAAATATCATTATTGGAACATTTAAACATTATTTCTGTATTTTTAAAAAATCTCATCAAATGAAACTTCCTGAAGCCAAGCTATACACTGTTTTTTTTTTTTTTAAATAAAAATATTCTTAATAATAATAATTTGACATCAAATTGATCAAAAGTGAAAATAGATATTTTAATGTTACAAAAAAAATATAGCAAGTAAATGCTGTTCTTGTGATCCTTTGATCCATTAATTAAAGAATCCTAAAAAAAAAAATTTTTGGGGTTTCCACAAAAATATAAAGCAAATATAAACTGTTTTAACACTGATGATCAGAAATGTTTCTTGAGCACCAAATCAGTTTTGTAGAATGATCTCTGAAGGATCATGTGAGACTGGAATAAATTACATTTTAAAATAGATCTTTTTTTAACAATATTTCATAATATTCAAATAAATGCAGACTTGGTGAGCAAATGACTTCTGAAAAACGTTTTTAAAAAACCTCTCAGACTTCCTTTTGAAAGGTAGTGTATGCTTTGTTTAAGTGCAAACTTGTTTTTGAAATGACCTGTAAAAATTGATTTAGTCTGCTGTAAGGCCACTGCAGTTTGTTAAATAAAAGGAGCTTACTGAAGGATGGGTCGAAAAACTCTTGTGATATTGTGTTATATCCCCATCTAGTGGGTCCAAAGTGTCATGAGCGGTTTGCAATCGTTCCGGTGTTATTTAGTATTATTTATATACTCTAATAATAGCTAATAATATTTTGAATTAGCTTTTTTATATTTCATTTTTAATTTTAGTAATGTTATGTGCGTTTGGCATTTTTCTTATGATATTTTAAAGAAATGCCTATTTATTTTTATTTTTATAAGCTTTAAGTTTAATGCTCAAGATGATATTTAAAATTTATGAAGTTTAAGCTTTTTATCAAATATTTATTTAATTTCAGCTTTATTTAATTTTCCAAAAACATTTAATAGTTAACAAAAACTGTTCAAAAGATACATTATTGTCACAGCTGTAATGCTACAATTCATTAACATTGAATCTTCAAAAACATAAAGTAAATTATTTTATAATATTATTATTTTAGAAGCTATGTTACTTTAACTTCAGTTACCCAGGTAAATGTTTAGCCTATTTAGGAATAGATGTCCAGTTACATATGCAACATATTATTAGTTATTGTTATATTAGTTACATATTTTTTTAAGGATTTGTATCATGTTTACATAAATCTGCTACATTCGTAACGGTGTACAACAACAACCAAAAATCCACACAGAGGTCAGAGAGTCTCGGAAGTGATCTTTGATTGGTCTTCCTGAGATGACGCAGCCCTTGCGAGTCATTGGTCCCTTTCTTCAGGTAACGTTAATCCTCGGCTAGGGAAGTGATCGCTGTAAGGTAAATATTGTTGTATCTCATCCGTGGCTGAAATGCTGCGTTATATTTGCGTTTACAGAATTATAAACAACTTAATCTGATCTAATTTTCAATACCCAACAGATTCATTACGATTGGACAACTTAATATCGACAGCGATCGGACGGCTGGGTAACTCGAGGAGCCCAGTGTCGTTCAAATGACGGTTGAGCAGCGCGTGAGGAGCAATGTCGTCCGCTGAGATATGTTAGCTTGTTGACAGCTAGTCAACAAGCTAACGTAATTAGCTTAGCTAAGACACCCTTAATTTATCGAGAGCAACAACATGGCATGATAATATAGTAATTATTAGTCGATATATTCCCTTTAGGGGATGTTTAGTTGCAAACGGATGCGTTGAGCAACATATTTTGTGTTTTGTGGACTTTCGAGTTAACAGTTAGCTTAGTTCGATAGCTGAAATCATTTTAGTATCCAAGTGATTTGTCAGTACATGTGTGACAGTATCTTTAATAATATGTTGAGGGGCTTTACAGCTGTTATCTAGTGTTGCTCAAGCTTCCTCTTTGTTAGGGCTTGGCTTGTGGCTAAAGTGTTCCTGAGGTTAAATATATAACTTCTACTTCTATACTATCAGTCACATTTTTTGAAAATGAAAAATTGTGAGTATCAACAAATAGATCCACGAGCGCTCGGAGCATCGAACACCCAGACCTCCACCTCTTTGCCCTGTGGAAGGAAAAACTCCCAGCGCCTACGGAGGAAATGGGAAGTTTTCCCTGGAAAAAATCGCTTCTACTGTGATGGGCGTATTATGTTGGCCGGGCAATGCGGTGTACTCCCGCTGACCATCGGCCTAATTTTCATCACCTGTGGCTTATTTTTCACTTTTGAGTGAGTAGTATGCGTTACACATGCACACAGAGCCACCAGTGTCCACACTGCTAGACAATACTACTACTGCTACTAGTTTTCACAATAGAGACATCTCCACCAGCTGATGTAGCCCTTCTTGACATCATACTAGTCTGAAACAGTTGCTTTCACATGGTTATTATCAGAAAGCACACATACAATATTTGTCTCAGGTGCTAACTTTGCTCTTGTCTTTGTGTTTGATTCATAACAGTTGCCCCTTTCTGGTGCATTACCTTACTGTCTTCATTCCAGTAATCGGTGGGGTGTTATTTGTATTTGTCATCATCGCCCTCCTTCAAACAAGTTTTACAGACCCAGGGATATTACCCAGGGCTTTACCGGATGAGGCTGCTGACATTGAGAGACAGATTGGTGAGATTTTGATTGTAGTGTTTATTTTTTTATTGTTTTTCATTTTAACATTTTTGTTATGTATGTTGATATTAAAGTTGTGGGTTTCTTTAAAGATAATTCTGGATCTTCAACATACCGTCCACCTCCCCGGACTAAAGAGATCCTTATAAATGACCAGGTGGTCAAGCTTAAATACTGTTTCACATGCAAGATGTTCCGTCCACCCCGGACATCCCACTGCAGCCTGTGTGACAACTGTGTCGGTAAGGCAGCATTTCTGTATTCTGCAATTTTTTATTTTTTTTTACTCACCCTCATGTCATTCAATACTTGTATGACTTTTATTCTTCTCTGAAACATAAAAGAAGATATTTTAAGGTTGTTGTTTTTTTTGTCCATGCAAATGAAGTCAGTGGTTATCATAATGGGTTGGTTACCATCACTCTTCAAAATATGTTTTTTGTGAATGTGTGGGTGTTATGCAGAAGAAAGAAAATCATACAGGTTTGGAACAACATGAGGGCGAGTAAATGATATCAGAAAAAGTATTTTTGGATGAACTAACCCTTTATAGCTTCAACAAGAACCATAAAAGCAGTCCATACAACTTGAGTGCAATATTCCAATCTTCTGAAGCCATACACTTTGTGTGTAGATTGAAATTTCACTCATTATTCACTGGTTATCTTTTCCTTTAGTGAGCTGTTTCCCTCTAGAACCAGAATCAGAGAGTTGAACTCACAAATTGGATCAGTCTGATTCATCTTTTCATCTGATTCATCTTTCAATGTAACTTCAGTAATCTAGCGTCATGGAATGCACCATTAGGGCAGATGTCAAGAGTTTCAGTTAAACTCTGTAAATTAAATTTTTAATTTCATTTTAAATTTTCAAGATGAATAAATTGAATAAAAATCATTTTGTCATTCACAGCCATTGTTTGGCTTCAGATGACTTGGAATGTAGTGCACAACGTTTTTCTATTTTTTTTTTATTCTTTTGTTTTTTTTTTAACCGTAAATGCTCAAGGACCCATTTAGAGTAATTCCATGAAAGGAAGTCATATTGGTTTGAAACCACATGAGGTTGAGTAAATGATGACAGAACTGTTTCTGTAAAGCTACAAAATATGTTGCTTTGATAATGGATGTGTAATAGTTTAACCTCTAACACAAATCACTTCCTTAAAATCATTTCATGAGAATGCACAGAGGTTATTTGTAAGTGTCTTTGTGTCTGAGAATGTTCTGTTTCTGTTCCCTTTGTAGAGCGTTTCGACCATCATTGTCCTTGGGTGGGGAACTGTGTTGGGAAGCGAAACTATCGCTTTTTTTACGCATTCATAGTGTCTCTATCCTTTCTGACCTCCTTTATCTTTGGCTGTGTGATCACTCACCTCACTTTAAGTAAGTTTTACAACACCTTCTGCACCACAGTCTCTTTCTACCTCACAAAACTTACTAATTGTGTATAATAGTTGTCAGTGGGAGAGCTATAAATGTATGTGTCTATGTTGAAATGGTGCTTATTCAAAACCAGGAAATCTTTAAATACTTTCTATATGGACATGTTCAGATGTTTGGGGGTCATTAGGATTTTACTATTATTTAAAAAATAATTCAGTTGGTGTCGTGTCGAAATGTTTCATTCTGAAGCATTGACACTGTTCATGTAAGCGTTTCCCATTCATTGCCTTGTTTGAAATTGTTGGCGAAACATCGTTTTCCGGTCTCTAGTGGTTTTCTTTCTGATCATTTCACTTTAATCAGTTTTACAACACCATTTCTGTCTAGAAAACTTACTAAATAATATTGTGTTGCATATAAGTTGGTCTATGTTGAAATGGTGTTTATGTTATTTTAAATACTTTCTAATGGATAATGTTCCAGTTGGGGATTATCACTTTTACTATTATATATATCTAATTCAGTAAGGATGGAATCACAACTAATCACAACTGACAGTAAAGACTTTTATAATGTCACAATGAAATTCAGATTTCTAATCATCAAATCATCACAGTTTCCACAAAAATATTATGCAGTAATATAATATTAACTAGCGATACTATTAACTGATTTTAACATTGATAATAATTAGAAATGTTTCATGAACATCAAATCAGCAAATTAGAATGATTTATGAAGCATCACGTGACACTAAAGACTGTTCAGCTTTGCCATTAGTGGTATAAATTACATTATAAAACGGATAGTTCCAGTCCTTGATTCTGATTGGTTGAGCCATGTTCGAAACTGTTGACTCTA
Source organism: Schizothorax lantsangensis (assembly GCA_027422415.1). Taxonomy (NCBI): domain Eukaryota; kingdom Metazoa; phylum Chordata; class Actinopteri; order Cypriniformes; family Cyprinidae; genus Schizothorax; species Schizothorax lantsangensis. The sequence goes on from CM049850.1 coordinate 24,885,243, forward strand.
CAAACATACACATTTGTTTATGTCTGTGTGTTGCTCGGCAACCACTTTGTTGCAACCACAACTGTTTCTGAGGAACTACATTGTTTGGCAGATGAATAATGTTTTTATTAATATCATTACATTTGATTTGCTTTGTTTTATTTTGTGAATCCTTGCTACATATATGGAATAACCATTTTATAAAAGCAATAAGCCCCGTGAAGCCGTGGTTTACAGTGAATTTATAACAGCTAAGGGGGTTTTAGGCACTCCGCTTCACATCGTGCCTAACAACACCCCTTAGCAAGCTGTTATAAATTCACTGTAAACCACGGCTTCTTGCTTTATTTTAAAACTTATTATAACATATTAATATGAGAAATTGTGGTAATATTTCACAATATTGTTGTTTTTAATGTGCTTTGATCGAATAAATTTAGCCCAAACCTTTGAACGGTACTGTAGATAGTTTTTTAGTTGTTTTTGTCAGTCAGGTTTAAAGCAGGTTTGTTCCCTGACCAGTCACTCTCATCAACAGGATCACAAGGTGACAATGGTATCATCCAGGCAATACAGGACAGCCCAGCCAGATATCCTTTTTTTCTGTGTTCCCACCCCTGTCTCCATCGATCGGCATGCTGCACTACCCCTTTCGCCAGAAACGCACAATAGCAAGGCTGACCGAGTTCACTATTTGTTTACAGGCACACTGCTGTTGGTTCCGCCTTTTCCCTAATCCCATTCATCCCTAATCGGCTCAAGGATTCCACCACGCCCTGCTTTCCTGTCAGGATGGCAGCAGTTGCCCCTAAATACAGATACTGATGCTGTCCACCCATATGTTCTTATATCACTGTACTGTTATTGTCATGTATATGTTGGACATTAACACACATTTACAGCAGATTTGCATCCTTAACCCTTCCTGCACTGTTGTCGAGCTGGTCATTTGCTTCTTCTCCATCTGGTCCATTCTTGGTCTGTCAGGTTTCCATACTTATCTTGCGGCCTCCAACCTCACAACCAATGAAGATGTAAGTATCACACAAAAGCTACATCAACACTTTATTTAATTGCAATGTTTTATACAGTCAGATTGAAGAACAGCTTCTTTGCATTTAATGATTTCAGATTAAAGGCTCTTGGTCCAGTAAAAGAGGAGAAGAATCAGGGAACCCTTACACCTATAACAACATCTTCACAAACTGCTGTGTGGTGCTTTGTGGGCCAATTCCACCCAGGTCTGTACTGCATGCTCATGCCAACATCATAGCAGAAACAGGTGTTTATTTTAGTATTCTTTCACTTCCTAAGATTTTACTAAAGAAGCAAATATCATTGTTTGTTTGTGAGGCAATGAAGGATGTCATTTAGCTTAAGGCTGATGTCCTCTGTACATGCGGTTACAAACAAGAACACATTTTGCCAGATCGCCACCTTGGAATTATAAGGTTCTATCTGACATTTTTGTCAAAATTGAATTATTCACATATTCTTATTCTGTGACAACTTATTTACATTGTGATTAAAAAAAATAATAATTTAAAGCACATTTTAGGACTTTTTATTTATAAAACAAAAAGGTTCTATCTACAAAGTCGAACTCTAACTTGGTTCTGTAAAGTTCTATCTGTGAGCCTCTTGGTCCTCTGTGAATGCACACAAGAGGACCAATCAGGATCAACTTTCTTTGTCATGTCGCCGGACTGCTCCGTGACAGCAGGAAAGATTAAACATGAAATATTTTATTTGTAAAATAATTTTAATATATATAGTCAGTGAAACATTTTTCAATGTTTATTAAGGGTGTATAGGGTCGCTAATGACCTGAGGTAGGCTATGTAATAGTGTAAGTATATTATTTCATATACAATAATTAAATGTCTGATGACTCAATACGTGCAATTCAACTTTTTCCTCAAAGTGGCACTGTTTGATACACGATGACGTGATTTTAATTTGTAATTATCACAGGCATAAAACAAATAATATCATCTGCAATAATTGAACTGGCTTAAATGGCTTTACTGGATGTCGTGAATAGCGATCAAAATGATTTTGAAGTCATTGAGAACGATAGTTTTGAGTTTGAAATTCCTGGTCAGATGTATTACTTAAACAGTTCCTGCAATAATGTTTAATTACCCACCATATTCCTACCTAAAATTAACATCTGCACTGGACAAAATATTTAGCACAGCCCTTTATGCTTAACTTGAACAAGAAAAATGATTCGTCCTACAATATGAAATAAATGTCATAGGAAGCATTAAATTTACCTTTCTCATACATGTCAACACATTGTTACAACATAAATTTTATGTTTTAAAACAAATTATAAGCAAACTGTTTGTATTTCTTGAAAATTGTTGCTTAAATTAATGTTTTGCAAGATAGAACCTTATCATTCCAAGCGAAAAATTACTTTTTAGAATTAGAAGGTTCTATCTGCATTTGACCTGTTCCCAAAATCCCCATTTAGAAATTTGAGAGGATTTTGATATTGTACTTTTAGAATAAATTTATGGTCTCTGTCATTTTCATGTATGAAAGAGATGTTCCCCATATAATTTTTGCTACATGGAATGCAAATTCTTTGAAGCTCAAAATCTCAAAACTGCTCAGAATGCAGATAGAACCTTATAATTCCAAGGCGGCGAGATCTGACATGTTAATTGTACAGTTCTTTGACATCATGTCCCATCTTTCCCAGTTAAATCTTTGCTGTGTTTTGAAAGTTAAGTCACAAAAGGTCACACGCTCATCTTCTCATCTTTTTTTAGCTTGATTGACAGAAGAGGCTTTTTACCTCCAGATGACACGCCTCAAACAGTGACCTCTGACGCTGAGCTCCCTCCTTTCAGGGCTAAGAATGACGCAAATATGGTAAGAGTGCCTTCAAGTTCAAGGAGCATTAGTTCCAAATTCTTAACACAAAGTATTTTTTAAATAGTTAAAGCATTATAGCAATAGTTTAAAATCCTGATACATTAGTCAGTCAAAAAACATTCCATAGCATTTCAAGTCATACACTACCGCTCAAAAGTTTGGGGTCAATAAGATTTATTTTAAAGGTGCTGTATATAGGATTTTGACTCTACTAAAGCAAAAAAATGCCATAATATGTTTGCAGATATTTAAGAAACATGCTAAGTTAACATACTTGTTTATCTGAAAAACAATGCTACAGTCAGTTATTCTCCTTTGAAAATGTGCGTTCCGGCCCGGAATGTCTTGTGTTTATGGTTTGTGAAACCCGCCCACTGCCAGTTTACCCAATTGTATTTCGGCATCCCTGGTTGCCAGTTGGCGGAAAACACATCGTATTTAATTTCATTCATCATCATGTGCGCTCGTTTCTGTTGGTGTCCTTAATCTGGCAACCTGCGCCTGCATCAAGTCTGAGGAGGAGGGGTTGGTGAAAAAAACCGTCTCCAATATTTAGAATTTGGACTGCAATACCTAATTCAACCGCTGGGTGTCAATCCTACATACAGCACCTTTAAAGAAATTAATTATTTTATTCAGCAAGGATGCATTAAGTCAATCTTTTGCATTGTTACAAAAACAATTTTTTCAAATAAATGCCTTTGTTTAACTTTCTATTCATCAAAGCCATCGTGGCTGCTGAAAATTCAGCTTTGCATCACAGGAATAAACTAATTTTAAAATATATTAAAATAGAAAACAGTCATTTTAAATTACAGTAATATTTCATAGTATTTTTGTTTTTATTACTGTGTTTTTGATCAAATAAATGAATTCTTGGTGTGCATAAGATACTTTTTTCAAAAATATTTTACCAACCCCAGACTTTTGAATGGTAGTGTAAATATGAACCGAAACCAGGACAGATCTTTTAACAGATATGAAACCATAAACTTTGTCACAGAAAAGCATGTGAAAAGGAATGAAGTTATACTGGTTTAATCATGTTTATTGTAAACCCTGGCTTGCTGGGAAAGAGCTCATATTTCCAGTTAGTGAGGCTTGCACCTGTTCTGTTTTATGTGTAAAGATATGCACATAGAAAAATTTAGATGGATGACGAACGCAACAGCACATCAATCTTACAGAAGACTATGGAGTCACGTTTCAGTCTAAATTTAAATAAGGTGGCAGTTCAGGTTACAAATGCTATTTTGAGACATTTTTCCCACTGCTAGTTGCAAAGCTAGAGTGGAGTGAAATCATGGCAATAAGAATAGATTTGTAAAAAAAAAAAAAAAATGCTTTTAACTGTAAATTTTGATCTTCATAAATGCCATCATTTTAGTTTGTTTTGATATTGACTTGCATCAAGCCCTGATGTTTGAAGTTCTGAACCTCACACAGGAGGAGAACTGTCAAGAGTTTGCTAACTCCTGCACTGCCTGAAGGCTCCTGCAGCTCTGTGACGTTTGATGGTAAGAGTGTGTTATGTGGCTGTTTGCATGCCTTTTCATGGTCGCCTTCTCATGACTCTTTGGACTTTGCTTTGCCTTTTATTTGAACTGTCAGCTTGGCTTCCATTTCTTTGCTTTAAAACCACTCTCATAAGACGTGTCCATCATCTGAGAGATCATTGGGCTCGTTGTCTATTCTTTGCTTCTGGATGAGTTGACTGTTTTAGATGACATCTGTTTTTACTCCGTTTTATGGTGGTCGTGTTCATATTGGTGTTGGCCAGAGGTCTGCAGTTGTTTTGTTTTTCCTCCATGATGTCATTGTTTCCTAATTGATGTATCATCATTGTCACGATTCATCTGTGCTTATCTCATTCTCATCCACTCTTGGGATTCTGATGACTGAGGTCATGGTAATGCTCGGCGCTAGTTATCTTGCACACATGTTCTATTCCACCTTCTCTCATGATGGATGTTCATCCTGATGTTAAGGAGGTGTTTTCATCCTCGCAAGCCCTGGAGATCCCCTTATAATATCAGCTGCACTGCTTGAGCTCATTGGAAACTTTGAAGTGAAATGCTTTGTTTCCATTTGTTGCTACATTTGTGTCTTATTAATTCCTTGGCAATACTAACCTGCTTTCATACTTATTTTAATCTGGCCATTTTCTCATACTCATACTTGCTCTGCTGTCTAACATCAGTTTCCTTTTCTTACCCCAAAACCATTTATGACTGTGAACTTTGTTTTTTGTCTCTTAGGGCTGCACAGTATATTGAAATAAATATAGCAATATGGCTTAGTGCTATTGTCAAATCGTTTAGGCTTTGATTTTAATTAAATGTATTCTTTACTGGTTTTAAGCATGGCATTTACACAGATATTGTTCATGATACAGTGTTTCAACGTCTGAGAACATCTTGGTTTATTTACTGCAAATGGAGCCCTTCTGAGACACTGATATCATGGGCTGTATGCATGTAAATTAATACACAGAGACGAGCTTCACTCAAACCGGCAACCCATCAAAATAAAAGCTTGATGGTTTAACATTTGAAAATTGAGAAGTTGAGTATAAAATTAAAAAACAAAATTATATTTTTATACTCTGTTTATCTTACAATATATTTCTTATTTAATTTTAGTTTCAGAATATTACAATCTCAATATTTTAAAATCATGACAGTTATTATTATTTTATAGTCCTATTGAATTGGTCAAAAATAGTAGGAATGTTGTCTATAAGAACTCGTGGAAGAGGTTTGAGTTGGTTCTTGTCAAAAATAAACCCAAGTGTGAATACTTAGATTTTCCCCAAATCTTGCAGCCATAAAGGATATTACACATCTTAAAAGTAAATTTTTTTTTTGTACTCATTATTTTTATTTTTTGTGCACTCCCTAACAAAGTCACTCCACTAGCTCTAGAATGACTCAGTATTTCTAAGTATAGTTATTAAAGTAATTCTATCGCTATATATTGCAGAAAAACAAAATTATCGCAATGTCACATTTTTCTAATATTGTTAGGGCCCTATGAAATCAGTTTTATTTTTTTCCAAATTCCATTTTATTTTTTTGTCCAAATTTGAATTTGTTTCCGTTTTAATTTTTCTTGATTCTGTTTTTGCCGTCTTGTGTCTGCACCATTCATTCACTTAAAAGGCAAGCAGAACATGCAGGATTCATATTTAAATAGTCTTTTTGTGGCTTAATATTCACAGAAACTAGTCCATATTGCATTTTGATTTAAGTATACAGTATACTTTTTGATTTATTCATTCAAAATTTGGCAAATTCCGTGACATTCCGCTTTATACAGTAAATTCCATTTTTATGACTGGATTCCGCAATCCTGTCCGCATTTCTGCATCGTGGGAATCATATGGCCCTATATTGTGCAGCCCTACTCTTAACCATTTTTTTCTTGCCATTCTTTTCGCAGTGCACACAGGGCACAAAGGAGCTTTTAGAATCAATGGCACACTCTACAGTGATCCAGAGCACCTGCTCTCCGGGCACACCCAAAACCTCCCCGGTCACCCAAGAGAGTCTACTACGTACAGTCTCTATCACCATCTCTCCCCCCAACAGGCCTCCTTCTACCGGCTGCTCAGGCCGCCAGGTCCGGCGCCCCATAGACGTTCCCTGCTCCCCGAGAGGGAACAAGTGGGCCGCTCTTCACACCCATAAACCCTTGTTGCGTGTACCCAGCCCTCCCTACTCCCTCGGCCACAGTCCGCTCATTCTTAGTGACGCTCCCGACATGGGCTTCATCCCACTGAACTGAGCGCAGTATCTCTGCCACCAGCAGCCTTGTGCAAATACTCTCTTCTCCGTTTCAACTTTGAGAACAGCATCACACTTTTTAAGAAACTGACTTACTATACTCAGGATCCTCTCAGGAAACATGCCATCTTTCAACAAATGGGAATAAGCCTGCATTGACTTTTTAAATAACAGAGGGATTTCAAGATTTTTTTTTGTTCCGTTAACGTCAACATACACTTGGTGGGGAGAAACGCAAAACATCTTCAGAAGATGCTTTTGTTTTTCATTCATTTTGCACAAAAATATCGGCAGATGGTTAGTGTTTTACGGAACCTCAAGCCATTTATTTTCAGCCTTTTGTCATCTGCTTAGACCTAATGCAATAATTATATGCCTTGAAAGGTCAATTGGGTCTAAAAAAAAGCCTTACTTCAGAGTAACTTCTGTTCAGTTTTTGTGGTGTTAAAGACATTCTACAACAAAGTCATTGGTTAAAAAGTATTCACACCAACAGCCAAGTATATAAACAGCAGTTTTATGAATGGGTATCAGAGGGTTAATGATTTATTTGTGTACGTGATACAATATTACTGTTGTTCCAGGTGTTTTTATCTCCTGTATAATGTTGCGGTTACCAGTAATTGAATTAACAGCTTTCATATTTATGTTTGTTTTGTGTCCATTTAATACAGGGTTTTTCCCTCATTGAAAAATTTTCAGTGGCATCCTGAAGCAAGCGTAATAGTATTTGATGCAATATTTTCCCCCTATGATCATTGTCTTCATCTTGATTTCTGCATTTTTAGATGCAAAGTGCTGAAGCACAGCGTGAAACACAGACAACAAAACCCATGTGACCCATTTAAATTCTACTGAGCGTTTTCTACTTTAAAGTTCTGTTGAGGAAGTCAAACATCTTAGACAACTAGTTAGCCCTAAATTCTTAATCATCAGTAATCTTGGGAATGCAAATGTGGATGCACTTTGTGGTAGTAAATTTGGTAATGCTATTGTACATTTCAATTTTAACTAATGCATTAATTAGTTAATGCATTAGGTATCATGAACTGACAATGAATGAAAGTTTTTACAGCATTTATTAATCTAATAAATGTTAAATTTTACATATAATTTTTAACATTTCAAGTCATGTCAACAAACATTCATGTATTATGAACAAACATTTCTTGCCTATAATTTAGATTAAAAAAAATATTTAAAAAGCTGTTTTCATAATTTTAAGCTTGCCAAATGTAAAGTGTTAAAATTCTGTAATTCAACATGTAATTGTATAATTATAAAAATGTATTGCATTTTGTGTAATCAGTCAAATTTACACCACCGAAAATCATTTTTAATCGGGGAAAAACCCTGTAGTATTTCTGACTTTTCATTGTTGGGTCAAAGATTGTTTTCTGATCTTTATTAAAGTGTGTTTACTAAGCTTGAGAGAAGAACTGTTTTAACTGAAACCTTTTGCCTTGAGATTGATGGATTACTGATGAATTATGAGTTAATCGTATCATTAAGATGATCAAGTTTTTTTTTTAATAAATAGGAGTCTGGCACAGTAATAAAGTTGACAGTAAAAGTTTCAAAATATTTTGCTCCTCTAAAAACATACTTACAGAAGTTGATCACTGCCAGCAGCGTTAGAGGAAAAGAATGTATGACTTGTTGTGTTTTGTGTTGTTATCCTTTTTCACCTGAAGACTTAATGACAAAAAGTAATAAACAAATGTTCTTTCCTCTTGGGATTTAGTTGCCTGAAAGTTTTCATCTTGTTTCGAGGGATACAGTCCACATAACATCTTTTTGTTACCTTCTGTGATCTGCTGCATGCCAGACAGGGCGCATTCATTTAGACAGTAGATGGCACAGTTTTCCACTTCTTGTTTGCATGTCAGATGAGGACAAAGTATATCCTGGAGCCATCGTAGATTGCTTGCTTGATTAATTCAAGCGGTTGCATTCACAGTACTTGTGCTATTTTGAATGTGATATTTGGCTTTACCACAATGCATCAAGCTGACATTTATTCTGGTTTGATGTAACAGGATTGAATATGGGAAATGCTAAAATGCATAATAGTAGGGTTGCTGTATTTTAGTATAGTCTAACAAAAAGATGTGGGAGCAGTAGAGAAGAACAATCATCAGCTGAGTTTCTTTTTACCTTTCTGTTGGTACTCAGCATCTTTAAATAGAAAGCACCAAGCCGTTGTCATAAATTTCAGTGTTTTTCATTTAGCCCAGAACTAACCTCAATTACCCCCATGCATCCCATGCCTAGAGATTCTGTCATTAAAAATATGGCAACCCATCGTACAGCCAACCTCCCGGGACTCTATGAAAATGTATCTGTATCTGGGTAAAAAAGGAATTGATTTGCTGACAGAATGCCACAGTTCTGAGGAACTGGCACTTGCAGTAAATAGGTGAAATAGAAGTTGATTTGAGATTTTGCTTTGTTGTTACATGTTATTCAGAGCGACTATGGTTGGCATAAGCTCTTCCCTTGTAATCAGTGAACTTTTTCTAATACCTACACTGTAAAAATGATTTTTTGAAGTCGAGTTGAGTCAAACGACATCAAATGTGGGTTATAGCAAAGTAAAAGTGTCTGTCACTGCAAAGCCATGAAATAAGGTTGTTCGGGTTAGACCACATCCTCCTATCCAACGACAAGACTCAAGAGTCAGAAGCATGTAATGGTTATGGATCACGTTGTAGACGATGGCTTCACCGCTCTCTCCACAGACTTTTGTCTGGACCGCTTCACACTGGCAAGACGATATTACAAGTTGCTATTTTTCCACCTACGCCAATCTCAATTAAGCAAAAATGAACACTGTCAGCATGTAGTAATTTGCACCTTCTTTTTCAATCTCAGATACAGAACCATCCTTCTTAGCCACTTTGATATTATGTAAATTACAGGTGTTTATCTTCTTTGTAGATGCTAACAAAAATAGTTACGACTGTTCATAACACATTAGTGGTGATCGCTAAGGCTGTTACTATTGCATGCTTAGAGTTAAAGGGGTCATATGATGCGATTTCAAGTTTTCCTTTCTCTTTGGAGTGTTACAAGCTGTTTGTGCATAGATAAGATCCCTGAAGTTGCAAAGACTAAAGTCTGGAAACCAAAAGTGAATAAAAAAAATGTATAAAAGTTAAGACTCGACCACGCCCCCTAAAACGGCTCATTCAAACACGCCCCCACATGTCTACGTCACAGTGTGGGAAGATTTGCAAAACACTGCCCAAATGTATACGCAAAGAAAGGGGGCGTGATTTTTATTCTTGCTGTAGTAATGTTGCTGCCGCCGGTGCCATGTCCTGGAGACGCTGTTTCATTGTGAAAGCGAAAGTAGGCTACTTTGTTTGGGCTTCCAAAAGAGGACACAACTAGAAATCAGTGGTTAAGTTGTATTTACAACACTGTTCCAGAACAGTTCAACCCAAATATTCGAGTGTGTGCAGCGCATTTTACGGAGGACTATTTTCCTGAACCTGGGAGAGTAGCCTACAATGCTGGCTTGCACAAAGGCTGTTTCTATAAAGTGGGGCAATTCCAACTTTGCAAGGACAGTCTGGCGCTTCTGACTCGTAGCCTGTAAGTATGTTTTCATATTTAAAGAATTTGCCACTGACTATTCAAATGTGAGTTTTGAGCGGTGTAGAGTAGTGCTTGTTGTTTGTCATTTCTCTGATCACAAATGCAGACATGGTAATGTTTATGCGGCACGATGCAACGCGACGCGTAAAAAGACAGTATAAGTCATTATAATTAGTAATTATGTCCACACTGGATGCAACAAATGCCTAGTTTATAATGGGTTTTATTGTTTTTGTGTCGTCGCGCCGGGACACGGCATCACAATACGGTAAGGGGGCGTAACATTTCCGTTACATGCTTGAGGTATTCGGCCAATCACAACGCACTGGATAGCTGGCCAATCGGAGCACGCCTCGCTTCTCAGAACGATGAGCTTTGTAAAAATCGGTGCGTTTCAGAAAGCGGGGCATAGAGGAGCAAAAATAATGTACAGTATGTGGAAAATAATGTGTTTTTTGAACCTTAAACCGCATAAACGCATTGCATCACACCAAATAATGTTTTTGATAATGCAACGTCATATGACCCTTTTAAGGATTTGAACATTTGTGCTACACATTATTTTCACATTACAGATGATAAAATGTGTTAATGTTTTTAATTACTGATCTTTTTAGCAAGTCGGTGATCTCTTTTTTTAATTAAATGTGTTTGTATCTGTCACATTGTTTCTTGCCATTTTGACTGTACAAAAGCTAACCTCATGATGCATTTCGTATTTTTTTTTTTTTTTACCTAAGCAGGTTTACTGTCTTAGATTTATTAGTCTAGCAAAAGATGAAGCCAAGGTTTCCCAGCATCTGTGTCCAATATTAAAAGTACCACATGTCAGAGTGATCTGACAAAGTGCCATTTTTGCATTAATCTTTGCATATTTTTTAATGCTTATTTTCATGTTATTTTTTTTCTTATTTTTATTTTTTCATAATAAACATGTCAGTTTAGCTTAATTGTGCTAGGAAGGGTTATGATTCCTATATTTGGAATGTAATTACTTCTGCAGTCGTGTTATGCTGGAGTTGTTCATTTGTGAAAGTTTGTCAAGTGCTTCTTCTGTTTTCATAGATTGGATTTCATGTAATGGTGAGTCATGGTTAATCATCAGTCAAGAAATCATATACCAGTGCTTTTATGCTTCATCTTGTGATGGTGTTCTATAGTCTTTTGAGTACTACAAAGGTTTCGCTGGCACAGGTCAGATGTAGAGAGCAGTATTTTTTTGCAGATGTCAAGGGCAGTGATTGATGAGGCAAAACCATAATGCTCTTCAGATGGATGTCTTGCCCTGTATGTGAGGGTTTGAGCTCTTCAAAGATCCAAGTTCATGCCCTCCTCTGTCTCTGATTCTTTTTGAGCCAGAATATCAGGACAGCATTGATTTAGGCATGGCTTATGTGTCTGAAGATTCAAGATTCGCTTTAAGGCTTGTGTTGGTGTGCTAGCTTTTTTTCCACAGGCAAGTCATATTGTTTGATTTACGACAGTTATTGTAGGCTGAAATTATTAAATTACGCAATTTAAATTAGACATACATATATGTATGTGTGTATATATACACTATATTGCCAAAAGTATTGGGTCGCCCCCTTCTAATGAACGGGTTTGACTACTTTAGTAATTTCTATGAGTGCAAATCTTAATGTTAAAGCATATAATGATATTCTAGGAAATTGTGTGCTTCTAATATTATAGCAACAGTTTGGACAGGACCCTTTTCTATTCTAACATGACAATGCCTCTGTGTATAAGGCAAGGTTCAAAAAGAAAATGATTGATTCAGTCAGTGTGGAAGAACTTGACTGGTCTGCATAAAACCAAGTCCTAATCCCAGTTTAACACCTCTGGTGTGACTGTAAATGCAGACCTTGAGCCAAAAATCACCAAACACCAATGACTTGTACATACACTATATAGACAAAAGTATTGGGACACCCCCTTCTTTAGAACAGAAAAATGCACTTCCAAATCTGTGGCAACAACGATGGGAACATAATTCATGTATTTAAAAATTGTATTTCCATCTCTGTTGCAGCAGTTTTGGAAGTGTCTAAAATGACTGAACCCATATGTACAAGTCATTGGTGTTTGGTGATGAATTTTTGGCTCATCTTTAACTTTGCTAAATCAAGTTGTAATTTAGTTTTTCATGATAATTTTAAACTTTAGCTACTGTGCTTCGAAAACATTGACCCAAAAATTAAAATTCTACCATTTATTCACCCTAATGTCATTTCAAGCCTACATGAGTACCTTCGTAGGAACACAAAGGAAGAAATTCGTTCATGCTGAATTATGAGAAACCCTTATCTCTTTTAAAGTATTTTTCATGATGCACGACCCCATTAACTACAATCAGAACAGATCTCGTCATAAACAATAGCACGATGCATAAACAATGTCTGTTTGAAAGCATTGCGCTTGCCAAAACCTCAAAACTATTACAACCATCTCATTTACTCTAGCACGACACTGATATCTCATTGCTTTCAGGCATGCTTTTTTTCTGATGATTTTTAAATTAGTTTCCATGTGTGAGGGCGCCTAGAGGAAAATACAATAAATTACAGAAGAGTGAATATCATATCATTGTGTGTTCATGTGTCAAAAGCGCTTGGAGAGGACCTACATCGAGCACATGGAGAAGATTACAAGGGAATGTCTAAGTTCATGGTATTTCCTCCGTTACTCCCACTGCACTGCTTATCAAACCATTCACCGAAACAGAACCTGCTATATTCTCTTCAGCCAAATCGGAGTGAAAAAAGCAAATATGGTCTTAGCATTTTTCACATTTTCTGTGCCCTCCGTGAGAAGTCATTCAGTCTTGTCTCAATCAGTTGGCTGTGCTAATGAATGGGACACGATATGGGACAAAGGTAAGCCATGGTGTTCAGGGCAGTGCATGTAACAGATTTGTTAATGGCTTCGTCTGAGAGCCTCTGCAAATCACCTTTCAGTTGTAATTGGATCAGTAGCCTGACAGGTAAAGGATTAGCAAAAGCTTGCTAATAGACAGTGCAGAGAACAAAACAATTCACTAAATTGCATTCACTCACAATTAGTTCTCATTTGCCTTCCAGTGTTGCAGTGACTATTGAAAGTCAGATAATATTGGATGGTAATGGATAACTTGTTTTAACAGTTTGAATCACTGCAGAATTTCCCAAATAATGGGTCAAATGTGAACCTTTTCCTCCTTGAAGTGCAATAGACCACCCACACAGCATGCCGCTGTGATATACTGTTCAAGGGTGAAGGTTTCAGGTTAAGTCAAATAATTACTCTGAGGTTTTGACTCGGCTGTCTACACAAACATGTAGCTGTTGTAATGAAAATAAAATCATTAAACTTGTAAAATCATGTAAAATCATTTAACCTGAAATAAAACTAATGTTTGCTAGAATAAAATAGAACACATCAGTTCGGATTTTCATTTAGTTTATTTTGTTTAAAATAACTGAAACTGAATATGAATGAATAAAAAAAAAATAAAAATATATATATATATATATATTAGACATTAAAAGCAAAAACTAATAAAAAATGACCAGCTTTAACTAGAATTAAAATGAAGCTCCATTAAAACCAGTTGTATAATTGTTGTAGTTTGTCACGTCAAACCTGTGATTTTTTTTGTCTTCATTGAAAGACAAAAGAAATTTTGAAGAATGATGAAATTTCATGCTGCTCTTTTTCATACTTATGACAAGAGATTAAGAAATCTGACCACATCATATTGTTTGAAATCTTTTTAAACGGCCTTTTCAAGTCACCGACTCTGTATGATAGTGCTAAATAAGGATTGTAAAATTTTATTGAAATGAGTACAATAAAGATCTTAGCAAAATAGGTATTTTTTTTAAAGAACAAAGGTTGTCATGGTCCATTGTACAGGAAAGGAAAGTACTCAGAATCACGAATACGTATCTTTGGTTTGTTAGCAGGTCATGTCTTATCAGGATCCTGTAATCGCATGACTTGCTGATATGCTTCCCTTCATCTCTAATGGGCTCATTCATTGCTTAATAATGTTGCTGGATAGCAAACTTAAACATTAATTTGAACTCATCAGCACTTATTTCTCTACAGTGTAACTGTAAATACATCTGTCACAATTTGTGTTAGAGTCTGTGAATGTAAAAAAAAAGAATATTCTGTCATATTTTACTCATTTACATTTTGTTCCCAGCCTGTTTGACTTACTGCTTAGTCTATTTGTCACTCAAAGGTATCTAATCATATGACTTAAGAAGTGCACTAGTCCTACAGACCATTTTTATGGTACTTTTTTCATCTTTGAAGCTTGACATCTCTTGACCGCCTTTCATTATTTGAAAAATGATAAGCTCATTATTAAAAATATCTCCTTTTGTGTTTAACACAAGAACGTAAGTCATGCCGGTTTGGAACAATACGAGGGTGAGTAAATAACAGCATTTTCAGTTTTGTAGCGAGACCAGGCTGGGTAAATAATGCTAGTTGAGCAGGATATTAAACTCCTAATAAATTTTTATTCAGCGCATTCATGGAGAACAAAGAAAGTTCCATAATGACAGCCCATAAATCTGAGAATGTAGTGACACGTTAAGCTCCTTTTGATGTCCAAAACAATCTACTTATCATCATAACACCGTGCAAAATCCTCATAAAATCACAGTTAAAAGGTCAGCTTCCACAAACGCTCATTTACATGACAGCGAATTCCCCAACGTGTGTTATGACGCTTTATTTATCTGCTTATCTGGTTATTACCCTATTAATTTTAGGACATGTATGATAACATCTTTTTAACAGCACATCTATTTACAATGACTAATTTTCATGAAGAGAGGCGCTATTGGTTATGTAACAGAGCCTCTACGAGGTCATAGCAGGTGAAACAGCAATAAAGGAAAGCCTGATAAGTGTTTTCATAAACCTAGTTATGTTTAGCTATAGCTAATACAGGCTAAGTCAAGCTAACTTCCAGTAAAGTGGTTGCTGAATCCATGTGTGCACAAGTGAACAAACATCCCATAAAACAAACAACTACACATGAACAAGCTAATGGTGAGATCTGTGTATATTCACACAGTATCTCATTTATTCAAAACAGATGCTGATATGGTAGTAAATTAATCTAAATAGTGTACCAGTCTACCAGGACTCATAAAGTGACTTCATGGTATAACAAACATATTCTGAGTCACTCATATGTTAATCATATCTTTCTGATTAGATTTGATGCTTCATGATGATGGTTAGAGAGGTTAGCATGGCATAAAACGATCCGCTGAATTACCGTAGATTCACTAAACCGAAACTTTAAAAAAGGTTTTGTTTTGTCAACTTTTGTTTTTGTTTTCCAGGAAAAATATCTAAAAATCCCAAGAAGCTCATGATTTCAGGAGTGAAATGGTGAAGGTATATATTATCTAATTTAAAGTCCGTGGTGGTTGAACAGGAATAGATAGCACAGGGCTACACAAATAGATACCGTATGAAGATTTACTTAAGCGTTCAATTGGCCAAGCAACTGCTGTAGATCATCGTGGTTTTTCTTGGATCTGCTGTCACTGCTCTTTACTTGTGAGCACTACAGATGGAACTCAGATCTCTAATCATAGTGTCTCCTTGTTTTTATTGGAAGACAATGCATTGTCATCATGGACTTTGGCAGTAGCGGAAAGTGGAAGCTGTACAAAAATGGATGTGCCCTCTGATTTAGCATCTGAGGAGAAAGCCTGAAGTCTGAACAGTGTTAGCAATTTGAGGGAGTAAAAGGAAGTAGAACATTATTGTATTTAAATATCTCTGTCAACATATTCTCATCTCCCCTTCTCTTTTATTGATTTCCTATTTTCCACTCTACTCTTAGACTCAGCAACAGGATTTGCCAAGGTTTGAAACAGACACAATTAATTACAAAAAATCTCTCCATGCTTTTCCTGCATCATAATTTTAAAAGTCTTAAGTTATCCGAAGGTGCTAAACTGTTTTTAATGAATTCATTTGTTATTTTAACACTGTTTCCAGGCTTATGGTGTAACTGATAGTAAGAGGAAATGCTATTTCACGTTCGTGAGGTAGAACTCCAGTCTGGCAGACGATTCTTGGGAAGCTTATGACTGCAGGGGTCGTTGGGTTTATGATACTCAAACAATGTTGAAATATTCAGTGCAGCGTCACCCTTGCATGTCTTCATGCAAATTCAGGCCTGTAATGGGATTTACAGGTATCTAATGGAAGCTGCAATAGGCCATGGTGATGACTTTATGACTGCACACTCCACTGCTCTGCTGATGACCATAACTTTACTGCCCAGAAGTTTAGGACCTGTGGTGCCCCTCCTCAGCAATAGTCTAGATGGATTGCTTTAGATTTGGGGCACATGCTGATCACTTCACAGTGGACTAGATCACATTTTAATTTCACATTTTGTGTCATCTATCTATCATTCTGGCTATTCTTTTTTCATTCTATCTATTGTTCTATATGTTTATCTATCTATCTATCTATCATTCTATCTATCGTTCTATCTATCTATGGTTATGTCTGTCTGTCTGTCTGTCTGTCTACATTTACATTACATTTACATTTAATCATTTAGCAGACGCTTTTATCCAAAGCGACGTACAAATCAGGAGAACAATAGAAGCAATCAGACCATCGAGAGAGCAACAGTATACAAGTGCCATGACAAGTCTCAGTAAGTCTAGCACAGTACATGTAGCTAGGATTTTTTTTTTTTTTTTATATATATAAATAGAATAGGTAAGTGTTAGTATTAGTTGGTCAGGTGCTGGCGAAAAAGATGTGTTTTTAGATGTTTTTTGAAAATGGCTAAAGACTCAGCTGTTCGAATTGAGATCGGGAGGTCATTCCACCAGCTGGGCACAGTCCAGGAAAAGGTCCGTGAGAGTGATTTGGTACCTCTTTGGGATGGCACCACAAGGCGACGTTCACTTGCAGAACGCAAGCTTCTGGAGGGCACATAAGTTTGAACTAGCAAGTTTAGGTATATTGGTGCAGCGCCAGATAGATATCTATCGTTCTATCTATCATTCTATCTATCTATCTATCATTCTATCTATCGTTCTACCTATCGTCCTATCTATCTATCTATCGTTCTATCGTTCTGTCTGTTGTTCTATCTATCATTCAAGCTATTGTTTTTTCTATCTGTCTGTCTGTCTGTCTGTCTATCATTCTATTGTTCTGTCTGTTGTTCCATCTATCATCTATCTATCTATCTATCTATCTATCTATCTATCTATCTATCTGTATATCTATCTATCTATCTATCTATCTGTATATCTATCTATCTATCTATCTATCTATCTATCTGTCTATCTATCTATCTATCTGTATATCTATCTATCTGTATATCTATCTGTCTGTATATCTGTCTGTCTGTCTGTCTGTCTGTCTGTCTGTCTGTCTGTCTGTCTGTCTGTCTGTCTAATCACCACATTTTAACATATTGCTGCCTTTTTTAAGGATAATTTTGCTGACATAGGACCTTACATGGCGTCTGCACTGGCAGTGACGGTTGGCAGAGTTTTTTGTCTGCTAGAGGATTCCTCTGCAGCACAGAGGGACAATTCTGGTCTTTAGCATATTCATCATTGCTTCTCCTGCTTCACTGCTGCTGTTTGACTGGTGAGGTAGGCTGGCTCCAGGGAACAGATGGGCGCTCGTTGCACAACTCATGATATGGTTCCTTTTAAGGCTGGGGTTCTCTCACTGATCTGGGATGTTCCATTCGGGGAGGCCCTGAATGTATTCTTAGGTTCCTCTCCTTTCTCTCTTAGGAAGCGTGCTATAAAATGTGTGATATGTGGCACAGAATCAATTCATGTCACTCTTGAGATTTGCATTCTCACTGTTTATGAATGCTATATAACCAGTTGTATTCCTAAGGTGTATTACATAAACAGTCTTTTTTACATTTTAGTACACAGGTTTGCTGTGAGACCGAAACAAGCTTATAAATCTTCCAAGAATGAGTCATTTTTTCATCTGTGAATATCCACCCACACTTTTCATTTCTCCTGCGACATACAAATGCAGATGTCCTTACGCAACAAGAGGCCTGGCAGTAAATTTGACCCTTGTGTTAAAAAGAGCAACTGTTGCAAGGCTTCCAAACCCCCCCCCCCCCCCCCCCCACCAACACTGAATAAGATATAGGGCTGAACCACAAGCCATAATCTGTCATAAAACCAGTGCTAAGCTTGTTTCCCTATAGAATTCTTTTTGCAATCAATTAATAGAGGAAAATAAATCTTGGTTATGTAAATAAATATATGGGATTAGTTAATTGAAGAAAATATGCAAGTGGCACACCTTGTTGTCTATGACGCAAATGTCAAGCAAACATGACCGAATAAGTTATTAATCACAGAGAGAGGCCACTTAAAGTGGTGAGTATTACAGGCCTGAAGGGAGATTATCAAGGGTTGGGCTCTTCTCTTCATGGAGAATTAGCGTTTTTTTTTACGGCATGACCAGGTGGACAAGAAGCCTATGTGTACTGTACTAATACAACGACAGGCTGTCTACATCTGACTAACAATATGGAAATGAAAGCAAGGCTAAACCTGAGACAAGACACACATTCAAGCTGATCATATTAAGCTACTGCAGCCAATGTGTAAAACGGTTGTGTTTACTTAAACAACATCGTTAAGTTCCGTAAAAGTCCCTCAGTCAGCAAGAATCTGTTCTTTTTACATCACAGATAAGCTTACATAACATGATTCTAGAAGTTGTCTGGGACTTCTAGATAAGAACCTATGCATCGTATCAAACATTAACCGAAGCAAACAGCTGAATGGCCTAGTAACACCAAAACTAAAGGACAAACGGTGGCGTTGTCATAGGTTTCTCAGATAATACTGTCTGCGCTGATATTTATCAAGGATGCATTAAATTGATAAGTGACAGTCAAAACATTTGTAATGTTACAATAGATTTTTATTTCAAATAAATGCTGTTTTTGAACTCTCTATTCATCAAATAATTCTGAAAAAAGTATAATAATACTAAACATATCTTGAGCACTAAATCAGCATATTAGAATGATTTCTGAAGGATCATGTGACACTGAAGACTGGAGTAAAGGAGAAAATTCAGCTTTGCATCAGAGGAATAAATTACGTTTTAAAATACATTCGAATAGAAAACGGTTACATTGTAATAACATTTCAGAATATTACTGTATTTTTTATCAAATAATGTTTTCTTTTAAAAACATTTAAAAAATCTAAACTTTTGAAAGGTACTTTTGTACACTTGACTGCTCTGTGGAAATAATGAGCTGGTTCAAAAATAATTTCAGTGGGTGTGTGAAGTCAGTTCTCAAGTTACATACTATCCATGTTAACTATGAACCATCAGAAATTGTCTGAATAAATTTGATAATTTTGAACAGTATATCTGTTGTTTTATCTTTTAAAACTTATTTTTGTCAAATGTTTTTGTAAAAGTGTTTATAATATTTACTTTTAAAAATAAGTTTTTTTTAATGCAATAATATTCATACATTTTTAAGTGTGGCGTGTCCAGACAGTTTTTTGGCTCAATGGATGTTAAATGATTGCATAAGTTAGTTATTTAACTGATATTCTAATATTATATCAGTGACAAAGTAGTATCAAAATGTCATATGTGTCCAGTGATTAACATGCTCCATAGATCATAGACTATTAAAAGACAAGGAGGAGGAAGAAAACATACAAACCTCATTTGCACCTGTCTCCTGACTGCTTGTTTTTCAGCTATGAAATATGGTTCTGACCTCCAGTTAACTCCAAGACAACGAGGAGGAAGAATGAGGAAGTTCTTTATCAGAAGTGTACTGATGAACAGACAACTATAGCTTGGAATGTTATGTAATATACATCACAATACTTATCAGTTTGTGTTTCTGTTCTATTCTATTCACAAAGCCTCACGCCTCACCCGAGTGCTAATGAAGTAAGGATAATATGTACTCATGATCATCATGTCAAACCCTGCTTAGTCACATTGAGATGTCAGTCTTGTGACATTCTCCAGGATTTGTGTCATACTAGTGAAGGATCTGTGTTCTTTTATAGGCCTTCTGCCTTTAAAAATGGCCTTATTTATAGTTTCTCTTGATTTTCTTAATTAGAATTGGCTTGTTTTGACAATAAATCCAAGTGTCTGATGTGGTCTGATGCATTCCATACTGCAAACTATTATTTTATGGAGCCCTTTGTGTTTATTCTTTTAATGGTTTGAGTAAGTCATTGTCAGAACCTACCAAGAAAAGCTCAATAACACCAGAATGGGAGTTATAAAATTTAGTATGACCTTAATCTGTTGGGTCGATGTGCTTTAGACTCATTTTAATGCGGTCCTAAACGTATTTGCTACTCAAGGTTATGGCACTGACAACTTTTGCCTACTTCGGTACCTAGTCAGCACTTTATGTGTTCGGTGTAATTAAATAATAAAAATAAACCCACATCCACTAGTCTCGGGTGTTTAAAGATTCAAGGGTGGCATAATTGCATTGCAAACAAAAAGATTAGTTGTATATCCTTAATAAACAGTTTCGGGATCTAGATCCACCTTATTTTGGGTGTGAAAATGGGAACAGCCTTTCTGATTGTTTGCAAAAAGAGATGATTTACTTAAAGGCATTTGTCTATGTGCATTAGGTTGGATGGATACACCCAGAAGAGGCATTACTACGGCTTCACGTCCACCCAGCAGGGCCTTGAGTGACGACGAGGTGAATATCAAGCATTTCCTTGGTTTGGCTCTATTTGAATGTTCCGCGACCCTTCTAAATCACTTCAGGCCTGGATTGTCACCAACAATGCTCTCCTAGCTCAAGGCAAGCTATTTTTAGGTCAATGACGCAGGTGTCTCATATCACCACCTGCGCAGAACACCGATGAGGGCTCCCTCTTCTGTGCTGCCTGGCGACGGGGGGATGCTGTTGCCAGGGGAACTGAAATTGGTTGACATCACACCATCAGGACCTCCCCTATTGAAATGGTATGTGGTGCAGCTCTGTGATCACACACACGCTGATCTATCATGACTAACCCCCCGCTGCTGTTGCCCCCAAGACTGATCAACAGCTTGTGAGCTGTGAGTCATCCACAAATGCCACGCTGCAGAGAATCGTGTGTAACAGCCTAACCAAAATAAATCCAATCAGAACAGATGTTTGGATGATTTCTTATGCGGTCCACACAAACATGCTGTTAACATTATACAATTGAGAATTAAGACATATTTAATCTTGTATTCTTCATCCCCCAATAGAAATGAGACATAACTTTATATTTAGGGCAGTCCCGGTGGTAATAAGCTATTTCCCGGTAGTCTCACACTACTATTTTGCAGTTTGGTTTTAACATCAGCACTGGTTCTGATTTGGTTCCCTATAAACATTCCTATGTTCAGACTTATGAGGTTTATGGTTTTCTCTTTCTTTTCTTTCTCATTTGGGACTATGAGAAAAAGCCTGTTGTATTTTGTTTAGAATTGAGTGAGCCTAGTTATTTTCACTTTTCAGCTGCCACTGTAACACCTCACACATTTATTTGGAAAAAGCTCATTCAGTTCAGGGATCATATAATATATAAATGTGCATATATAAAAAAAATATTTAAAATATTTATATTTAATAATCGCATGAAGATTTGCAGTATAGCATTTTTTCTGAGGTAAAAATTCAGGGAACCTATGCGAATAAAGTTTCTTTACATTGTCATTATAAAATCTTGTCAGTTTGGAGATTTGCAAATGATAATAGTAATAATATTAATAATAATATTTAATTAGCAAATCTAAAAATTCATGTATATATGCATTTTACCATGAAAAAATCATTTTATGTAAAACTAGTATAAATTTGTTTTATTATTGTCATTTTGTAATTAGTAAATATTCTAAAATGGGTAGTATTTCTTATCTTATTGGTTATTGTTTATTACATACTACTACTATCTATTAGACCCCTGTTACTAGTCACTATCTGTATATATATATATACAGGTATATATAGGTCTAATTCTCGCTATTAACAAACCATTAACTATGACTTTTGCCTCAATAAACTACTAATTTGCTGCTTATTAATAGTTAAGGTAGTTGTTAAGTTTAGGTATTGGGTAGGATTAGGGATGCTAATAAGCAAGTAATAGCGAGAATTGGTCCCTATACTAAATTGTAACCATATACACACACGATAGATAGATAGATAGATGGATGGATAGAAAAAATAAAAGATCAAAGATAAAATTCAAACTTCACAATAAAAATTTTATGCTTATGTTCTTGTTTTGTTTCTGGTTCCTCTGTTCAAAAGTGAGACATTTACAATTACAACATCTTACTGGTGCTTTGATAACAGGTCTCAAGCCGGGTGGGTGTGTTACAGCTGCACGCCTCCGCCAATCCAACCAAAGATTGCTGTGAAATTATTCATGAGCAGATATTCGACCAATAAGACGCGCGTATGCAAATCTCTTAGGTATAAAGACCATTCAGATGGTTCGTTTCTAGCATAACTGCAATACTTAAGGTGTCTTGTGGTCGTGCGTGGATTGGGAATAGTGAATCACGAGCGCAGCTGGATGACCGCTCAAACCGTGTCGATTTATATACAGCTGAAACGAGTGCAACTGTGAAATAACTGAGCTATTCACAAACGAGTTTGCGTAGGAACTTCATCTGTTTGGAGAGACAGCAGTATCTGCGGGAGTAGACCAGAAGTTTTTGCCTTTTTAAGCTGGTTGTTCTTTCCATCGCCATGTCCTCCGGTGATGCGACAGAGCAGTGTCGGCGGTTTTGCGTGTTATCTTGGGAGCAGGTGCAACGTTTGGACTCTATTCTTGGCGAGACGATTCCAGTTCACGGACGTGGAAACTTCCCGACGCTTTCGATTCAGCCGCGACAGATTGTTCAGGTTATTATGAATGCACATCTCTGAATACGCTTTCAGCACTACAACATTTAGTTATAAACCGTCTTTATAATATTTGACTTGTATTCCTTTTTTTGTATTTCGTTAGTATTCTAGTAGTGACTAATATCTATTCAGTTGGTTACTAGGACCCTTGCTACTAGTCACTATCCCAAGGTAACAAGTCAGTATCATCTATTTGCTTCAGACTATTATGTATTGCAGTCAGTACTTAGTCCAACTTTACTACTAACTATTAATTTAATATCATTTATTTCTTACTTTTCTTGTAACTTTTAAAATAGTAACCATTATCTATTAGATGTCCTGTACTAAATGAATATACATTATCAAACACTGATACTAGTATTTCAGTTTACTGTGTACTAGTAACATTTAAATCCGATCTATAAAGTAAAAACTAGTAGTTAGCAATAACTGAAACTGATACTAGTGTCTTATGCATACCAGTAAAGCTGGAATGGATACTAATACCGATGGGGACTAAAAGTAGGCTACTAGAACCTAATGAAGAGTTACTAGTAAAAAAACTGAAATGCATACTAGTCAGAAGTGAATAATTAATAGAAGAATGACAGATGCTTACAAAATTCAATGGCAACAATGTGCAATAGAAAGGATATTAGTAACTATGTAATAGTTACTAGTAGCAAAGGAATACTAGATATGAAAAAGTAAGTACAAAAACATGTTATTCATTATTGATTTACTTGTAAAAAAAAGTTCTAATGAGCTTAAAGTCTTTGGTCAGATGAAAGTGTCTAATTTTAAGGCATAAATGTTAAAATTATTATTCATATTTGATTTAGTTATTCAATTTGGGACCTGTCACTGCTTGACCAACTATTGGTGTAATGTCTCAACCCCCCCAAGGATAAGCAAAACATTCTTAGCCTTTGGCCCTCCAGCAGATACAGAAAACCGTGCACTTGGCAAATTTAAGAGAGTTGTTAATGACTTGGACGCTCTCACGAAAACTACAGAGTGTGACTCATTACCGACCCTAATCCCATGCAATGTCACACTGCTTGAGCTAGTCCAGTGATAACCGGCATCAATGCCCCCTTCTCAATGAAAATAATTCTTGTTCTCATACACCATCAGTGTGGGCTTGCATACACATGCAAGCAGATATTGATCTTTTCTCCAGCTCACTTCCTTCAGTACTGCTTCACTCAACAAGAGAGGGTTTGTTTTAAGTGCTTTAGGGAGAATGCTCTTGCATTGCACAGGAAATGCGTTTAAGTTTCAGCATTTCATGTATATGATCCCATATGGCAGCAGTGTGAGGGAAGTTGTCCTTCAGTCATATCTACATGTGTTATCTTTAGTGTTCTCAGATGCTGTGAATGCTTTATACAGTGACATGCCTTAGATCCTAAAAATTGGCCTAAGATTGGCCCCTATTGGTTCTAATTATATGAAGACACAAATGTAACTGTGGAGTCTGACAGTTTCCCTTCCTTTGATCCAGTTCTGCTGGACTGTAATGAGTGGTCAGTCTCTGTTTCATAATACTCCATCTGCCTGGGTTTGAACAGATAGTAATGTTCTGTCAATAAAACCCAACTAGGAAGCCCATTATATTTAAGGGAAAACCTGTAAAAACCAACTTTGATGTTTTATTACACAGCCTCCACATGCCATTGCAAAATTGACAAAAGATGGCCGCTCGTTCACTGTTCCTCGTTTTCCTTAACCCTAATGATTTGCCACGACACCATCTCATTACATGGACTTTGTGGCTGTTTTCATTATCATCATAACGGTGTCATGATTGCACATTTGTACCTTGCGCTTTAGGCTGTGATGTACTGTTGAACTATAAAATGTAGGTTTTGCATGCAGCTGCGAACCTGACTTGGCATCATCTTAATATCATAATATTCAGAAGGGTTGAAAGGCGATCCGGTTCAGCCTTTGGTGGAAACTGAAGAAACTTTGAGTTTCTGTTTGTCAATGGCAATATTTTTTGAAACACCATTGATTGATGTTAATACAGACAATAGTCTATTATTAAATAAAGTAAATACACTGTTTGTTTAAATAAATCACACCCTTTATGGTTTAATAAATTGCACTCTGCCATATTGCAGTTTCATTACTCAATGTGCTGCAAACCTGTAACACTGTATAATGTGTTCTCAGCATGTGTACAGATGCACGTCATGCATATTTTCACTGCATTCACTTGGTCAATTGCTGCAGTCTGACCTAATGTGTAAAAATAGAAGGCTAATGATTTGATTGACAGGAAGAGGGTAGGTGATCTGATTGACACTAATCCGACAGAGCTGTGGAAAATGAAGGTTACGTGCATTCAGGACAGAGATAATGAGTTTGATTTAAGCGCATTTTAATCTCTGAATGGTTGCGAAACAATATAAATAGCATACAAATCTGCTTGGCATGCATAAAATGTGGTCTGTACCAAAATCTATAATTTTGCCTTTATTGAATTAGACATTTATGAATGTGTTCCTGACTTCACATTCAAGATTTATGAGACCTTCATGTGAACGTGAAATCTTACAACTGACTCTATCTATATTCATAAGCGAGGCAGTCTTGTATAAGGCTCTGCCTTCTAGAATGTTGTGCAGCTGTACGGTGCAGCATGTTCCCAAGTGAGTCCCAAGTGAATGAAACCTAATAGTTAACTTGGTGAGTTGAGTTTTTTTTTTCTTTTTTCGAAGTGTATACATAATGACTTCCAATTTGCAAATAAAGGCACAGCACAAAAGATTAACACCTTTAAAAAAATAGACCAATTACAGTAAATTATGTTAAATGTGTGAATGTGGCAAGTTCCAATTCTCTCAGGTGTGGTTTAGTTGGAGACATTATTCTACATCACAACAGCTTGAATCACATCAACAAAGAGACAAATGTTAAAATGACAGTAACTGATAACTGCTGTGAATTGATGTGTTAATGATCACTGACTATAAACCAACTGTGATTCTCAGGTGTTGCTCACAGTGTGAGGAAGAATAAATGCAAGAAATCTGTTATGTAAGCCGTTTTTGAGTCAACAACAGCTTAATAAAATGGTGTGTCTTTTTAGGCTTTTAGATAATAAGGTAATTATCTAATTGCAGTGGTGGCAAAACAAAGTATCATCAAATTGTTCAGATAAGGAAGTGCTTAGTGTGGTATTATGTTTGCCAGTGTTTACTTGTTCAAGCAGTGGTTGTATGTTACTGATATTTAATTTATGATTAATACCATAAGCTGGATAACTGCTAACTGGTTTTGTCTAAATAAATTCAAATCAAAGCACTAAACAAGTGAATTTAGACATCACAAGATTATAAAGTACAGTATAAAAAAAAGTATATGTAATTTTGAGTTTTTACAATTCACTTTATGTGAGAGTTATATGAACACCAATGCCATCTAAATGTAAAAATGCATCCAATATTGACTAATAAATAAAATAAACTCTAATCTCTGATCCTAAACTATTTCTGCAGGTGGTTCGAGCTCGTTTGGAGGAGCGAGGCATCACTGTTCGAGATGTGAGGCTGAACGGCTCGGCTGCCAGTCACGTTCTGCACCAGGACACGGGGCTCGGGTACAAGGACTTGGACCTGATATTTGGCGTTTCACTGTCAGATGACCAGGCCTTCCGTGTGGTTAAGGATGTGGTTCTCGACAGCCTGCTGGACTTCCTACCCGAGGGCGTCAGCAAGGAGAGAATCTCAGCACTTACTCTAAAGGAGGCTTACGTCCAGAAGTTGGTGAAGGTTTGCAACGACAGCGACCGCTGGAGCCTCATTTCGCTCTCCAACAACACCGGCAAGAATGTTGAGCTTAAGTTTGTGGACTCTCTCAGGCGCCAATTTGAGTTCAGCGTGGACTCCTTCCAGATAGCCTTGGACTCCCTTCTTCTGTTCGACCGCTGTTCAGAGACGCCCATGTCGGAGTGCTTTCACCCGACGGTGTTGGGCGAGAGCATGTACGGGAACTTCGAGGAAGCTCTCGGCCATCTTTGCAACAAGGTCATCGCTACGAGAAACCCAGAGGAGATCCGAGGAGGCGGGCTTTTAAAATACTGCCACCTTTTGGTGCAAGGGTTTCGGGCAACTTCGGAAGCGGAGATGAAATCGCTCCAGCGGTACATGTGCTCTCGGTTCTTCATTGACTTTCCGGACATAGGAGAACAGCAGCGAAA
Source organism: Schizothorax lantsangensis (assembly GCA_027422415.1). Lineage (NCBI taxonomy): Eukaryota > Metazoa > Chordata > Actinopteri > Cypriniformes > Cyprinidae > Schizothorax > Schizothorax lantsangensis. Next base: position 24,912,628 of record CM049850.1, read on the forward strand.
GCTGGAGGCGTACCTACAGAATCACTTTGCCGGAATGGAGCACAAACGGTATGACTGTCTGGTCACGTTACACCATGTGGTCAATGAGAGTACGGTGTGCTTGATGGGACACGAACGACGGCAGACATTAAATCTTATTTCCATGCTCGCACTGAGGGTGCTGGCTGAACAGAACGCCATCCCCACGGTTACCAACGTCACATGCTATTACCAGCCGGCGCCGTACGTGCGAGACATCAACTTCAGTAACTACTACATCGCTCACGTGCAGCCACTGGTGCACACCTGCAGTACTTCCTATCCGACGTGGCTGCCCTGCAACTGACCTCTGATAAAAACCGAGTATCTTCCCATGTGGAGAAGAAGATATGCAAGCAAGTGAATATATAAACAGTTTTTTCCAAATGGGCATTTAGGAAGAGCTTTTTCAAAACAATGGAAATTGTTTTATTGCTAAATGTGACATGTATAGAATGACTGTTCACTGCTGTATGTCTGATTTGAGCCGATCCTTACGTATTCTGTTCTGCAGAGAGGATGAAGATCGTTTTCACATGTAGCAGGAAGAAAAGTCGTTTTTTTTTCTCTTAAACTCATTATAGATTCAGTTAAACTCTCGCAGGTTATGTAAGTGGGGAAAGAAGGCTGTGTTTCTGCGTTGTGAAGCTATATATGTTTTTTTTTTTTTTGCCAGACTGTGGTTTCAATCAAACTCTGTTTTGCTTCTTGGTTTTTTAAGGACCAAAGATATTTTATTTTCGTTGTTAAAAAAAGAAAGGAATGTTTGCTGTTGTAATTCCAAGTGCCTAAAAACATTGTACAAGAAAAGTGAGACGTGCTTTCTAAAAACCATTTTTCTATCTCCTTGTTAATTGTAAAACTCTATTTTCAGGGATGGAGGCATGTATTTCCATGTGATTAAAAAAAGCACAAAACCCATCTTCATGTGTTTTAGACCTCTTTTACCTTTTGAAGCTGTTGTGGTCATATTTTGACAACCTAATTTGTTCATATTCAAGCATGTATTTATTTTCCCTTTGTGTTGGTGTTTTGGAAAATAACTGCAAATGGTAAGGATTTTCTTTATCAATGGAGCATTTATCATGAGTCATAAGAGGTGAAGGTGGTAAATGGTGAAACTGCAAGTGTATCAGTGTAGCACTGAATGTGTGCTGACTCTTAATCTGAGGAAATGGATCCATTGCAGTTCCAGGACATGAACCATAAGGATCCTTTCTAAAGCACAATGGCCTCTCTTTTAGTGTGACACTAAAGGTAACAGACAAAGGCTGTTTTTTTGTTAACCCACCCATGCTGCCCCTGGAGATAGAATCCTATTTCCTTTCATAATTCCATATCCATGTCATTGTTTTTGTAAACATCAAGGAGCTGGTATTGTGATGTAAGCTAACAGATCTAGGGGTGTGATATTAAAAGCAATTACTACTGATTAGTGGACTAGTAATTTACATTTTTGTTAATTGCTTTATGCTTATAAGTTTAAATAGTCTTAAATAATTAATTTTAATGTTGTCACTGCAACAGATTCATTCTTTGGTTTTCTTGTGATGGTAGTGTAATAGTTATTGGTCTAGACTGGTTTCTGTAAGGGGTGATCCATACATTCTCCTTTCACCATTGTGCTCTTGAGCCTTTTTGTGCCATTACCTTTTGAGAATCAATCAATAAAGTATCTATTTGGAAACTCTAGAAGAGAATTTCTCTTCCGCACAAACTTCAGGAAAGTGGATGTTTCACTTTTATAAGGGCTCCTCTGACTGAGTTATGTTCTTGCAATTCTGAGTGAAAAATTGTCCTTAAAAATATTATGGCCTGTTTTCCGACAACATGTAAATTCATAAGATGAATAAATATGAAGTCTTTTACGAAAGCATAATTATTAAAAAAATATATATTATTCTGATTTTTATTTTATTTTTTACACTTTTTATTAATTAATTTATTTTAGAGAGATTTACTTGACAATGGAATAAAAAAAATTACTTATTAACAATGGATTCTTTGAAAAGGATATTTTGATGTTTTGTAATGACATAAAAGTATGTGTATGTATATAAATAATGGCAGAATTTACATTTTAGTGAACTATCCCTTTAAGTGAAGGTGATATTTCATTGCAGTGTGTCAGAAAGAGACATAAGTCAGGTTTCCTTTTTATTTTTGGCCCTCACTATTCAAAAGGCATCAGGGGAGCAACTACTGTCATAAAGCTGAAGTAGAACAACTGGGGAATAATACTCCACTTATTCCCTCATGTTAGGCCTCACATTATAAGAGAGGATATAAATAAACCTGCCTAGTTAAAAGACTAAGGAACCCTGAAGAAAAACACAGCCGTTGGTAAACCATGTGTAATGTCCCGGCCCAGTGCAAACAGTGTCACTGGCAAAACTTACCCTGTCAGACCATGGCTTGGGATGAGGTAGTGCTGTTTAATTCAGTGGGACTTGAAACACAGACATGCAGGGATATATAAGGACATGCTCGAACATGTTGAGACATGTTTTAGACAAGAAGCAACAAGCTGTGACAATTATTTAGCCTATGATGTAATTTATATCCAGCTATTTTCTGTTATCTACACCTGTTATAACTTAAGTTATATGCAGTAACTTAATACAGAAGCCTTCAAAATGAGGACAACACCTCATCTATGAGTACTCTCATGACAATATCATTTTATGGCACAATTGGCAATATAATATGTCATATATGATGTTATTCTGAACAACTGGCATACAGTGACACATTGACCCCAAAAAAAGTTGGACTCCAAGACCACATTTAAAATTAAAGAACAAACACACTTTCAAACATTTAATAAAAATAAGCTTGTTTGGAATTAAAGGATACAACAAAATATATATTGTTAAGAAAAAATGTTTTTGGTAATAGTTGTGAAAAGTTAAAATGATGGATTACACTGTTGTCAAAAAGTTTGTAGTCAGTTTGAAGTCAGTAAGGTTTATTAAAAAACAAATTAAATTGCATTTTGGCAAGAACGCATTAAATTAATCAAAAGTGACTGTAAAGACTTTTTAGTTTTACTAAAAAAATTCTGTCTTTCAAATTCTGAACAATCCTAAAAAGAATGCATCACAGTTTCTACAACAATATTAATCAGCACAACTGTTTTCAACACTGATAATAATAAAATGTTTATAAGCACCAAATCAGCATATTAGAATGACTTCTTAAAGATCACGTGACACTGAAAACTGGAGTAATGTAGTGCTTGCCATCATAGTAATAAATTACATTTATTAACAATTTTTCAAATAGAAAACAGTTATTTTAAATTGCAATAATAATTCACAATATAACTGTTTTTACTGTATTTTTATCAAATAAATGCAGTCTTGGTGAGCAGAAGAGACTACTTTCAAAAACATAAAAAAATCTTACCAACCACAAACTTTAAACAGAAGTGTACACCAACTTCATACATCCACTAAAAATCACTTTGACATTATTTGGCTAAAAGAAATTGTAAAATGCCACTTGGTTTGATATTTTGTGTCTGTGCAACAGACATTTTGTCTTAAATGTCCAAAAGAGTCTAGATACCTTTTGGGTCAACTGTTTATTCTACACAGCAAAATGTGTTTGCCTAAGAGTGTGCCTCTTGTTAAAATGAAGAACTTTAATGGAAAATGATGAATATGATGTTTAATATTTTGGTAGGGCTGGGAAATATTTCTCCTCTGTCCATGCCAATAACATCCATGTGTGTGAGTCATACCTGTCTGCCTTGTTTCCCCTGGAACATTACGCTCCTTGTCTTCATCCTTGAATCACTGAGGGCAGGTCAACCGGACAGCCGGCGCAACACAGGGCAAGTGCAATATTCCCTGCTGTTCATGGCATTTATAAACCTCACAGTGTGACCTACGGAAAGAACACTTAGAATTCAATTAGAAATTTAATGAATGTGTTTATTCTATTTGAGAGAGTCAGACGTACTCACCCTGGATAATATTCTTGAGCTTGTGCAAAATATATATTGACAGTTTAGGTCAGTGTAGAGTTTAATCACAATTACAACTAATGGTTTTAATGATGTGTTAGTAAAAATTACTCAGTCTCCATTAATGAGCCATTCAAATTAGAACGTCTGCAACATTCAAAGCAGCGTCTGAGATTCTGATTCTGATGCTGTGTGACACAATCGCTGAATCGATCTCCATTATGAGGAATTCAAATTATAACCTATCTAAAACATCTAAAAGCAGTTTCCAATTCATTCTAAATGATCACACACCTTCAACACCAAACCATAAAAACAAGTTTTCCCTCAAGCACCATTGCTCCATTCAGTATAAATGGAGCATTTTAACATTAAATCTTTGCGTCAAACCTAACACCACTGTTATAAACCGACCATCACTGAAATAGGTATCCAGAAAACTGTTAGAGAAACAGCGGTGAAAACATAAATTCATGACTGGAATGCACGATATGTGCACTGAAGCCTCAGGGGGCAAAAACAAAGTTATCACATGTTTCGTCATTTGAATCAGGGCAGAGAAAAGAATGGAAAAATGAACCGGGCGAGCCTCTTTTCAATAGCAAGAAACCAAATAAGTTCCATTCTTGAAGGAATGCTATAAAGTTGTAACTTGAAGATGTACAGATCACAAAAGGTAGGTCACTCATTATAATGCATTGAGGCTATTTTTCCTTACGGTGCTGTGCCTTAAATTACAAAGTATCTCTTTTTTATTTTAATTTTAATCTGAGTACTGTTACAGTCTTTCAGATTTTCAAATGCCATGAAAGTCTTGTTATTTCTATTTTGCGTAATAATTATATTTATTTTATTTATTTTTAGTGACAATTTAAGATAAAAAGAGACATTATTTTTTCAATCTTGCAACATTACAATAAAAACAGTATGTTTAATATTTAATAATTTTCATATTTATTTAAAATAACTAATAATATATATTTTTTACTTAATGAATTTCTTTTGTAAAAACATATCAAAAGTTAAAAAATAATTACTTTCTGAAAAAAGAAGACTAGCATTAAAATCTGGACAGTCCATTGCTTAACAGTCTTTTTTATAATAATTTAATTTGATAATAACAGGAACATCTTTAAAAACATCTCTGAAAAAAACATGCTAATGTTAAAATCAGGTCAGTCCATTAAAATATGCTTAATAGTCAGCAGTTAATGATATTTCTAGGCAATAACAGTGTGGTCATATTAAATCTCACTATGACCTAAGATATTAAGTAGATGTCATATGTGGGCTGTTTTGATGTCTGCAGGAGGTCTGGTCATCTGCATGTGTGTTTGGTCATGTGTGGTCTGTGTAATGAGAGTTAACAGCAAACCGACGAGGGAGGAAGGATATTGATAGGCTATTTACTCACTTAAATGGCTTTGGTCTGGCATGAGTCTACTTGGGTCATAAAGCACAGGCGGTGAACCCTTTGGCAGAGCTGCCCAACTCTCAAAACTCCCACAGTCAGCACAGCCGCACCAGACGTCTATCTGCTGACCCTCTGCTATTAAATCAGTGGCATTACTGAACGAAGTGCTGCAAGACATATATAGGCTATACAACAGCGGGTCAAGTTTGAACATCTGTTAATGTTCCTGACAGACAATTTTGATTTGTTTAGTTTATATATCAGTAGCTTTTCTGTGAATGCTAGACCGACAGCAGTGCTGTTTTAAAATTGGTACTGGAACAGCCATTGTGTGCACTTAGGATGCCTTAGGCCTAAAACATACTTTACCAAAGTATGTGAATTCAGACTATTTTAGTTACACAAGCTCAGTTTTTGTACGTCATTGGGTTCTAAATGTGTCCGATTGCACATGTCGTAATGCAACGCAATTATGTGCGTTGTCTATCAGCAGTGCCGCCAGGAGCAGCATCCGACATTACCATAAAACATCCCCTTTATTTTATCCCCTCTAGCTCTATTCCAAAACCTATTCCAAGCCTAGAATTTTAAGGTCATAAACTTATTTTACACAAGTACGCAAACGCAAGGACTGCATCAACACACTGTCAGCGAGTGTCCCAGTTGGAAATATTTAAAGGGTTAGTTCTCCCAAAAATGAAATTTCTGTCATTAATCACCCTCATGTCATTCTAAACTTGTAAGACCTCCGTTCATCTTCAGAACACAAATTAAGATATTTTTGATGCATTCTGAGAGGTCTCTGACCCTCCCATAGACAGCAATGATAATACCACGATCAAGGTCCAGAAACATTGCAAGGAGATCGGTAAAATAATCCATGTGACATCAGGGGTTCAACCGTAATTTTACGAAGCTACAAGATTACTTTTTGTATGCAAAGAAAACAGAAATAATGACTTTATTCAACAATTCGTCTCCTCCGCGTCACCCTAGCGCCATTTTAGAGAGTATCCACTGAACGTAAACAGCGTATGCGGATACGTTTTCTACATTGTTTTCGCTTTGAATGGAACAAAAACAACGTATACGCATGGTGCAGCTGACACAGAACAGCAAACAGCATACAGTGTACAAAAAGTATTCTCGTAGCTTCGTAAAATTACGGTTGAACCCCTGATGTCACATGGATTATTTTACCGATCTCCTTGCTATGTTTCTGGACCTTGATCATGGTAATTACATTGCTGTCTATGGAGGGTCAGAGAGCTCTCAGAATGCATCAAAAATATCTTAATTTGTGTTCCGAAGATGAACGGAGGTCTTACGGATTTGGAACGACATGAGGGTGAGTAATTAATGACATAATTTTCATTTTTGGGTGAACTATCCCTTTAATGTGAGTTCTTGCCTTGGTCTGCAACAAACTTAAGCACTCAAGGGGGCGACATATTTACTTTCAAATGTCAAAAGCGTTCAATCTGGATGCGTTATTATTCTGGTTATTCGCTATAATCATGTTGATTAAATAGTTGATGTTTAACTAAGTTCTTGAACTGTTGCTCTGCCATGATAATAACTGGATAATTAAAAAAACAACAACGAAGACAGTTAACGCTATGTCGTTTGAGGCAACGTGTACCTGCGTTTGCGTTATGAATCCTGAAAGATGGATGTTCCAAAAGGTAAGCGATTGAGTATAGCAGCATCGCGTTTATCAGTAGCTTTACGAAATGTATTGTTTATTGTTATGAAATTATGAAATAACAATAAACAATACTTTTATAACATTTGTAAATCTTATTCAATATTAATTTCTATGTATACTAAAACATTTTAATATTTTAAGTTGTAGGCTAGGCTACCTTAACAATAGTTGAAGTATGAATGAACGTGAACAATATCATTATTTATAAATCAAAATGAACCTATTCAAATGTAATCTTAGTTAATGATACCTAAAGTAATGTTAACATATTTAACCTTATGAAGTGTTAAGGCCTGTTCACACCAAGAACGATAACTGTAACTATAGCCTAACGTTAGTGTGGATGCTAATATATTTACTGTTATAATTTTCTTTATTTTGTTCTTGGTGTGAATGGGCCCATGCACCCCAGAATCCTTAGCTGCAAGCTCAGATAAAAAAAATGTCAAAGATGGTTTACGAAGTGAGAGAAATGTATACTTTGTATTCATTAGAAATGTAATTAATTAAATACTGAAAATTAATTTTAAATGATTAACACTTTTTAATTAAATTAAGTCTTTACACAAAATTTCTGTGTGCTAAATATGTTTATGCTTATTAGAGTATTCCATTGTTCATTCTGCAACTGAACTCAATTGTGAGTCAAATCTCCTATGTTCTTGACAAAGAGCATTTCATGTTTGGCACACAGATTGTTTCTACATATATAGAGCATTTCAAATCAGTCACTTGTGAGGTTCAGTGACTGTTAGGATTCTACCTTTGAAGACATCTGCTGCTATAGGTACTATATAGGCAACTCGATCACTAGGTTTTGGAACAGAGCTCTTAAATGTCATAGATGAGTGTGTAATATAAGGCAACATGTCGTGCTGAGAAGAGGGAGCTGGATGCTACAATTATCTTCCAATATAGTGAAATGGCCATGACCTTGCAAGCACCTGGTATAATGTGTCCTCCAGCCTTTGAGTCTTGGTGGAGAAAGCGTGCCAATGGTGGTTTTCTCGAACCATGTGAGTGCACAGCTGGCCAGAAGAGCAGATGTAGTCAGGCTGCAGTAGGTGTTTTTAATTAAACTGTTTTGGTAGTCACATGATTGTCATAAAGTGACATCATTCAATGAAAGTTAAAGGTTAACACATGCTACCGCTGGGCTAAATCACTGGACTGGACCGGGTGGGCCGACAAATGTTAGCAGGCACCATCTTTTTTTATGAGCTGTGTGGTCTCTAAACAAGCTAGAAAGAAAGTTCTCCTCGTATCAGCCTCTCATTGCAGATCTGTGGGCTCATTTGTGAGGAGAAACATCAAAGGGAGTTAAAAAAAATCTCAGCAGAAGCCTTTCACTGAGTTTGTTTAGTTCGGGAACATATTCATTAAGAACGTCGCCCCTTGTTGGCGGTCCCATATGTCAAGCTGCAAAGCCGGTGGCGCTGGGAGTGCAGCGGGTTTATACAAGGAGGAAATTGCGTGAATATGTGACAGGAATGTGATGTCACAGGGAATGATGGAGTGTGCTAGGAAATGCCAGTGGGGTGGACTGTGGATATGGAATCCTCTTGTGAAGGGACTTGTGGGCCTCTAAGCTCACCGTTGCTAGGAACTCAGAATAGCTCACCAGGGAGAGATCTGATCTGTTATTTCACTTCAGTCACAGCCGTTATGATTAAGGCTGCTGCTGGAAGTGGTAAATGGATCGTTCCTGAGGAAAAAAAAATGGTGATTTGGAGAGAGAGAGAGGGAGAGTTCGATAGAGAGAGCAAAGGAGAGGGAGAAAGGACGGAATGTCCACACTTCGATGTTCCTTTCCCAGAGGGGAACTGGAGCTCTGCATTCCTCACATTGCAGTCCGCTGACAAACAATCCCAACTTTATCCCCTGCACGCGGGGCAGCTGAATGGCAGCAGTGTCTAGGCCTCAGCCCTCTGGAGTATTTTGCAGATGGGGAGGGGGGAGGGCGATGCCGGCCAGACCAAATCCTACTGCCCCACCGCACTTCCTTGCTCCCAAACCAAACACAGGCCTAGCTTAGGTGCTACTGTAGGCCTGACTGGACACTATGCAGTGCTGGCAGAGGATGGGCCGCTAGGAGCCAAGGGCAAATGCTCACTCATTCTGCTTGCCTAGGCAGTCCATTTGAATTGGAACAACAAAATTACAGGGTGCTACACTCCTAAAAATAGCCAGGAATGGGAATCTTTCAGAATTTAATCATTTCAATTCCGATGGTTTATTAACAGTTCTATTTACAATTATTATTTTTTTCTTTATTTTTTTTGAGGGGGTATATTAGTTTTACCTTTATTTTAACTACAAATGGTTTCATTTTATTGTTTTTTTTAATAAAATCCTACTGACTCTTTAATTACAAATTGTCACACGAAGAACCAGTCAGTAACTGCACTAATTTAGGTTTCTAAAGCCTGACACATATAACACCATCAGTTCTTTGTTCACTGTTGTTCACATGATGAAATGGATGACTTGTGATTCAGTAAGTGACTCAGATAACTGAGAAACTAATGAGTGTTTGTAGAAAAAAGAACCAGTTCATAACAGTCTTTCATTCGGGAATCAGAGTTCACTGGTTGTGCTCAATGCATTTGATTCAGGAAAATAAAGCTTGGGAATCAGACTTGGTTGTGCTGTATGTTATTGATTCAATGGAAAGAACCAGCTCATAAGAGTCATTATATTGGGAATGCTATCAATTCACTAATAAGAATAGGCTTGTAGAAGTCCTAAGCTTGGAAACTGTACTTCACTGATTGCACTGTATGTTATTGATTCACTAAAAAGATCCAGCTCATAAGAGTCATTAGCTCAGGAATCAGACCTCCCTTGTCACACAGCACTGTATGTTATCATTTCTCTAAAAAACACTGGCTCATAAGTGTTGTGAGGTTGGGAATTGGACATTACTGGTTGTGCTTCACAGTATTTATTTAGTGTTCCATCCACATTGGTGAACGAATGCAAGTGTGTGAATTCTAAACGGAACCACGAAAATCATTCGATTCCCAATTTTTTTTATACAACTGGTGAATAACCCTAAATATAGCAGTATAAATATGTCTGTTTTCAATTCAGGAATATAGGAAACTCCTAGCATTTTTTTGGTATTTACTGATTTGCATGAATACACATCTTGTGTGAATGAGCCCCTGTTGTATCTTTAATGGCTTTGTGGTATTAAAGCAGGCTACATGGCCAGTGTTGGGGCACTTGGCAGAACCCTTCTTAAAAGTTAGAAACAACATTTGCTGTCCAACCTAACATCCTGAGAGACAGAGCTTAAAATAAACGGGACACATCCATCCCAGCCGTCTAGGATAGACTCCCTCTGAATAAGCCCACTGTCGTGACAGGTGCTGGCAAGTATGAACGCTGATCTGAGAACAGTTTTGGTGATTCTGGTTGAGACTGTTACTTTGCATGAGGATGGATAGCAAAAGATGGCAAAGCCGTGCATGATCCCTACAGACAAAGTATACACTAATACAGATGACGCTTTGAGGAAACAGTGAGCTGTCCAAACTCTCCATATTTACAGTATGAGAAACTCACTCTTTCCACCCCCTCGCTTCTCAAGGCCAGATGAAAGCTGCGGGTTGTTCTGCCCAGGGCCAGATGTTCTCAGGTGGGGCGATTGGCTGGAGAGATGCTCCGTTGGTTGTCGTCTTGCCCCACATGCGGTTCTCATGTGAAGTCTGCAGGAGGAATTAGCCTCGGATGTTATCGCAAGCTGGAGATTGAGCCAAGAGCGGTGGCTTGTGGTGTGCTGAGGGGGACGCAAGGCTGTCTGTGGGGCTATGATCTCAGACATCCTCTGTTCCCAGCACGGGGAGCGGAGACCATGGGCAAGGTCACAGTGCATCCCACTGTCTGTGCAACAGTGTCCCATTGTCTCAAGTTTCTTTCGCTGTCTTCAAGCGAAAGACTTTATAAAACTTCTGGAGGGGAATGTTTTTACCCTCCCTGAGAAACAAAATAAACACGACCTCGGGAACGCACTCAGAAGCTGGCCTTCTATAAATAACAGCGCTGTAAGCCCACATTAAATTGTTTCAAAGCACACATAATTCAACAACATCCGCCCTTTTCACAGTAAAACCATTTTATGGGAACACTGGAACTCTGAGGCTTACGTGCAAAGCTTTGAGTCAAAATAAATGTCATTTAGAAGGAATCACAAACAGAAGATCTTTCATTGTTTCACTTGTGCATGGGCACATATTATTTTATTCGTATTGTGCTTGTTTGGCTTTAGTTTAATGCTTTGTTTTGAGAATATGATGGTTTTTGCGGCTCGTTTTCTGGGACTGTTTGCCTGTTCATGATAGTTCCTTCTTTCCTTTTACTTACAGCACACCTACAGTAAACTTTCTTTTATTCACATAATTACTGTATATATATTTACTTCATATTTTTACTTTATAAATCTTGCAAAGTATAATTTATACATTTCTAAAAAATACTTTTACTCATTTTTTTTAATTATTTGTAGTTTAGTCATTTTCTGCAGATATTTATTTGTAATATTCTTAAATATAAATAATGATATTTATATTAACTAATAAAGATAAATTGTAATACATTTAAAAAATTGGTCTGAATCTTTAAAACCCAGAAAATAACAGTTTGTATTTAGTTTCTTTTTAAAGTTTTTATTGGCTTCTAACTTATATTTTCCGGTTTTCAAAAATTCAAACTTTTTTTTTTTAACATCATGCGCATATTATAATAATTTGACCAAAATGTCAATCCCACACACATACACATATAAAACATATTTATTCTCGCTGTAGGTCTTATTTTGGCCAGAGTTGTTTGGTTACAGAAGTGCAATGAACTGTCTGCACATCCATGGTATGTTCACAGCTTATGTAAGAGTAGATTTGGTTATATTCAGAAAATGTGTACAGGCGGGTGACCGTGAGGACATTCACAGGAAAGTAATTATAGTGAGACATCTCTCATCAGAGGCAAAGCCCCAGTAAATGGGGTGTGATTTGGATTTGGCTTCAGAGGAACTCTGTGGAGATCCCATTTCCTTGATTCTTAGAAGCTGCTGCAAAGGGCTGCTGGGAAGCAGCGTTCTTAGTCCTTGATCAAGGTTGAAAAAATATACAGGCACCCTAATGGCATCAGTCCCTTTCCTGAAGTTCCACTTGTTTTGACTTAGTGGTATTAATTTACAGAGGAAGCAGTACTTGACATTTTCAGCAAACTGGTGTATTTATGTATTCATGGGTTTTAGTCTAAGTATCCATAAATGCATCAGAATTCATGTTGTTCCTGATCATTATGGGTTTCATTTAAACGGTTTATGTCCAACGTAACAAGCACAACTATGTATTTCCATGATGGCTCTGATACAGTTTTGTATTATTTCTTTCTTTCTTTTGCCTAAGATGGACTCACTACAGCCACTGAAAATAACAAATGCTGTAGAAACAATTTTCACTCACAAATTGCTAGTAAATTACACAAAAATTACAACAAAACTGCGGGTAACACATTGAATTATTCTTGTAAACCGTATTCCAAAAACTTTGTTTTCATTTTTGACAGTGTTTGTGGATGGTTTTCTCACATGATTGTGTTGTTTTCTTTCACTTTTGTTTTATTGTAGAAATCACTTTGCTTTTATTTATATTTTGTTTGGCTGATATTTTGTTTGGTTAAAAGATGAGCCAAATTCCCAAGGTCACTGTTGAGGAATACTTCCATCATGAGGTATGTGATGTCAATTTTTTGTGCAATCTCAAATACTAGGGCTGATTTAACTCTATCGCACATGTGAACCTTGTGAACTTTGTTTTTGAGGATTTTCAGGATGGATGGTAGAGAAAAACGAACGCAGATTTTGACAACTTTACCGTTCATCTCAGTCCCAGTGTGTTTTAAAGAGAAAGACATCATCTATATAGTAATAAAATGGACTTTAAGTTCTTGTTTTGACTTAGAAAATGGATTGTTTGACTCTTCTGAAGAACATTGGTGTCAAAAATGTTTTCAAAATATCATCTTTTATGTTCCACAGAAGAATGTAAATTACAGCTTACAGATTTGGAACAACATAAGGGTGAGTAAATTATGACAGAATTTTCATTGGGGGTGAACTATCCCATTAAGTTAAAACAAGAACCAAAAGCTAGCAAACTGTCATTTTGAACATAAAACTTTGACTAGTCAAATGCTATGTTACATAATGTATGTGTGTGTGGTATCCTACTGTATAGGATACCCATGTTGTAAGTTAAGTTTTGGCTGAAATAAAATGATATCTCCCTGTTCCCTGTTTGTATGGAGCTCAATGTTTCCTCAGTCACTGCTGTGTCAGCCTGCATCATCCACACTAGCTTTACTGTGACATCATGTCCACCCACAATTCCCTTGTTAGCTTGAACTTCCTATGTCTATTCTCAGATCTGTGTAAAACACACAAAAGCTCTATGTGTGGAAGAAACCAAAGAAAACCAGGGAGAATTGGTGACTGACATGTGTAGGTGGGCGGGGTAGATATTTTAGGATAACTTTGAGGTAAATAGTTCCTTCCTTTGAAACCGTATCTTGCACACTGATGCTTCCTGTCACATAAAAGATTGAAGTATGCACTTGAAAGTTGAAATGATTTAAAACTAGATTAATACATCCTATTTTGTTCATTCTGCCAAAAGGCAAGTTTAATATGGCAGTTGTTACCATTCTTAATCAGAGCCAGAATTATTTTCTCCAAAAATAATTTCTTGTGTAACCAAAAGTGAAGTCTAGCAGAAGGTCAATCACAAGGGTGGTCAGCTCAGGACCTTCCCTGCCTGTGATGAGAAAAACAGGTTTTCTTTATTAAAAAAAAAACGTCTCAGCTTTCAATGGGGGGGCTATTGCTGGAACAAAAGCTCTGTTGTTGACAGGTACTCTCTGGTGGTCTACTCTTTGACAAAAACACATGCCAGTTAGCAATATAAGTAAATTATAAATAATTAAATAAATTAAGTAAAACATGATCAGTTGTGTGATAACAGCACCCCACCTACAGTGTTTCAATACCTGTGAGAGCTGCAAGCACATTGTTGACACTCTAGATATGGGTTGCATTACCTTCATCTGAAGTCTAACTTCAGGGTATCGCCATGATTTATGAGCCGATATTAAATCTCTCACTACGTCAGACAGCTGAGATATGGTAGCACAGCCCTATGGAGACTGAACTGTCAGGATTTATTACAAGGAAGTAAAAGTCTAATATCTGTGCATATTATATATTAATATATTTTATGTTTTGCATAATATTTGTATTTAATGTAATGCATTGCATATAAAGTATTTGTGATTTTATTTCTTGTAAAAGCAGCTGAATGTAAAGAAAAGTGTAGTAGTAGTAGTAGTAGTAATTAGTATTGTTTTTATTAGTAAATGGTTTAATGTACATTTCTATTTATTTTTAGCTAAATTAAAGGGGAAATATCTGTGTTGTCCATACAAATAGTTCATACACTATTTATTTCTACAATCATGCAGTCTGATTAAAATTAACACTCTTCTTTATTTAAGTGAAATTAATTCAGAATAATATGTATCCTCGCTTCAGATGTGCTCGTATCATATCTTGTATAAAAGTGATATCAGTTGGAGGAGGTGTGCTAAACTATTCAGACCTGATGAAAAGGTTTTCACATACCATGCTTTAAATTATGTCTTTGACCCGGTCATATCTTAATTACAGCATTACAATTCACTGCTTTTCCTCCTGGGCTGCTGACTGAAATTGATGCTTTGTTGACGAGTTCAGTTTGTGTTGGAATATGTTCTCTGGCTGATGCTGGGATGTTCCGTGCCTCGGGTGATATGTAGCAGAACGAATGAGGGAAGCAGAAACGGCTACTGTAGATTCGTTGACACCGGGAGCCAAATCTAGAAGTGCTTAGACAGCTCTTCACCTCTGCTATCTGAAAAAATGGCTTTAAACCACACATATGTGACACATATATTCATACAGTAGTAATTTTGTTATAGCAATAGTGGTCAGATGGCAGAAAAGCACTGAGTGAAAGCACTGAGTAGAAAGCGGAGCATCTGGTGATCTGCTAGTCACATGCACACTGAGGCATTAATGGATTTAGATCTTCTGTATGAATAATAATATTGTCTATCTATTTAAAAAAATCTAATTATATCATATGCTGATCAATTAATCACATCTATCAATATATAAATGAATGTAAATATGCTGACCAAAATGTGCAGAACAGAACGCACTGTGCAGAACACTGTATCACATAATGCAATGTGCTTGTGCTTCCATTATTATTGTAACAAACTGGAACTGAACTGGAACTGGAAATAATATCCACTGCAATTTTTTATCTCCTTCTTAGCTCATTATTTGATTGGACTGCAAAGAATTTACACAAAATGTGATATTTGATATACGGTATGCACACTACCAGTCAAAACTTTTGAATTTATTTATTTATTAATTTTTATGCTCACCATGGCTGCATTTATTTGATCAAAAATAGAGTAAAACATTTTTTTGTTGTGATGACAAAGCTGATATTTCAGCAACATTACTCCAGTTTCCAGTGTCACATGATCCTTCAGAAATCATTCTAATAAACTGATTTCTTACTATTATTAATGTTGAAAACATATGTACTTGTTAGTATTTTTGTGGAAACTGGTGCACTACCATTTAACAGTTTCGGGTAATAAAAAATAAATAAATTAATGCTTTTATTCAGAAAATATGTATTAAATTGATCAAAAGTGACAGTAAAGATTTCTATTTCAAATAAATGCTGTTCAATGAACTTTCTACTTATTCTATTCACATCTGTTCATACTATTATTTCTATTCCAGTAAAATATTAAGCAGAAAAATCTTTTTAAACAATGATAATTATAAGAACAATTATTAATGATTGAGCACCGAATTAAAATGATTTCAACTTTGCCATTACAGTAATAAATTACATTTTAAATGTATTTAAACAGAAAAGTTATTTTTTAATTCTAATAATATTTCACAAAATTAGTTTTTACTCTATTTTTGATCAAATAAATGCAGAGAGCATTAAGAGACTTTCAATATTTAAAAGAAAAATGATTATTCAAAAAAATAGCTATTCCTAACTTTTTATGAGATAACTAGACCCATTGCTGAAATAATAACAATGAGGTCATGTGACAGCAATACACAATAATATTAATACATGTAATGTTTATTGTTGCATGATTCATGTTTCACATTAAAGAATAGGCAGTATACAGTGTATGCAGTGTAGTTTGCTAGCATTCCACTCCAAACAAAGCCAATCAGAGAGAGAGCAAGTTTGAGTCTTTGCAGCTGTATGATTGTTGTAGAGAACGGATAAGACTTCAGAAGATAATGAGACAGCTTGCTGTTACCCAAGAGACTCAACGTGATGATGCAACGCTGCAGACTGGATTCCTCCGCCTGAGAGCTCAAAGAGGGATTTGATCGGATCAGATATGTCTTCCTCTGCCTCCTGCATCTCTGCCTGTTTCTTTCTAATCACCCTCTCTTATATCCTTACTTCCGCCTGTTTTCTTGTCAACTCCATACTTTGTTTTAGGTCAAGCACTTCCTTTTTCTGTTCCTGACTCTTGAATGAAAAGCGTCATTAGCCTTCCTTGTTTTTCTTCTTACTTCTCTTTATGCTAAAATTTTGTCACATATTAAAAGCCTCAAACATTTTCAGTTTGAACTTTGCACAAGAAAACCCTGAAAAATCACATATTAGCATTAGCATATTTGCAACTGTTGATTTAATTAATGACCATCTGAAAGACTTTAATTTATGTTTGTACTGCAAAATGTTTCAACCATTGTAATCAGATCACAAAACCATGTTTAACTGCTCCCCTAGAGTCAAGCTGCAAGAGGCACTCCTGCCTTTAATAAAATCCACTTTATACATTAGTGCACTGATTCTAACTTTAGATCTGGAAGGTCCATTGAGAGGATGTTTGTCATCCAACTGTGAACTAATTCACCAGATACAGCTGCTGCAATGGCCAACTTATGAGTCATTAATTGAATCATGTGTGTAACATTGCTTGAAAGAAGTTCCCTTAACCTCAACTGCAAACCATAAGCCTTATGAATAATCCTTTATTTTTGTATAAAGAACAAAAAAAGTCTGTGAGGTTAGTCGCTAATGTAATTTTGACTACGAATGTAGGAAGACCTCATTGCGTTTTCATCACAAATCTTTCTTTCTGTCATAACATCAGGCTGAAAAATGGAGTAAGCTATTAACAATGTATTATTTTCCTTCTTTTTCTTCATAGGAAGCACTGAGAGAATGTTCTGCTTCTGTGCTTAGTGGCCTCTGTCTCCTCTTGGGCTGATTTGGAAAACACCCTCAGCAAATTGACCGTGGAGGTGAGTCACAGGACCTCGTCTTTTGCAAACACTGACCTCCTGGGCCGCTGATGGAGGTAGCACAATGTGTGAAAATCCCTACGGACTACATTTCCCCATGGTCTACGGATGTGTTTAGAAAGTTACCCTGCCAACCGCCTCTCGCATGACATCAGCTACCTTGGGCCTCTCTCTAGTGACATCATCCTGTACCCCCGTTTAACGGGCCCTTTCCTTCTGACCCGGGATCGACCCTAAAGCTATTATGGAGATTTTCCATCAGATTTTGGAGAGGAGACCCCTGCTTCCTCTAGACTGAAAGAATCATGTGGTATCTATAAATCCTGTGCAAACCTGAAAGAACAGTGGAACTGAGTTCGGATGGGTCCCAGTTTCATCATTTATATTTACAACATCTTTTCTTCTCATTTTGTTATATCAAATTTTAGACGCAGTCATAAGCTCAGTGACTGGCTTAGAAGAGTACAGAGTATCATTTGTGATGAGAGGTAGCCTGCTGTTTAAGCTCATTTTGTTTCAACAGATCCAGTATCCTTGGGGATTTTGTAAGTTTATGCCCTACTCTCTGTTTTTGTACTTCCTAACAACTCCTGTAAGCCTCTAAAAGCTGTTTACGCAAGTCTTTGCCAATCACCATGGAACCTCCAAAACTCTTATCCAAGTGTCCAGGTATGAAGTGATGTCATAAAGTAAGCTTAGAGAAAAATGACTTGATCTTAATTTCTAATTTTTTTGAGATATAAGTTCAGATGTGACAAAATAATAATATATATATATATATATATATATATATATATATATATATATATAAAGATTTTGTTTCAGAATTTTTAGAGGTAAAATTAGCTGTAAATATTCTGATTGTAAAATTATTGCAAAATTAAAAGGTTTTAACAAAGAAATCTAAAAATCCAGATTTCAGTATTCTAATATTCTGAATATTCTAATATTCAAGGATCTGTGTTCCATTGGGAAAAGTAGAAGTTATCAAAATAGTTACTGAACACAATTAGGCGCCTAAAGTGAAATTAACCTAAAAAAAATCAGCTTTGTAAAAATACACATTTATAAAATATGCCACGGAAAGTTTTGGTAAATGTCACATGTCGAGACTTATTTTTTTTTTAGCTCCAGAGGAAGCTACACTAGCATTTAAAGGTTTGAGGTCAGATTTGTTTTTTTTTCAAATAAGTTTTATATGCTTTATATATTTCTTTGATGAAAATACAGTAAAAACAGTAAAATTGTAAAATATTTTTACAATTTCAAATATCTGTTTTCTATTTTAATATATCTTAAAATGAGACTTATTCCTGGAATGGCAACACTGAATTTTCAGCAGCCATTACTCCAGTCTTTGGTGTCACATGATCCTTCTAATATGCAATTTGGTGCACAAGAAACATTTCTTATTATTACCAATGTTGAAGATAGTCATGCTGCTTAATATTTTTGTGGAAACCATGCGCCAAAATACACGTAAATCTCTGTCACATTTGATCAATTTAATGCATCCTTGCTGAATAAAATATTAATTTCCTTCTTACTGACCCAGTTGTATATTTAACCAAAAATGCGGTCCTGGGGAGGATGTGTGTCATAGTAATAGATGAGTTGAGGAGAGGAGTTGGAGTGAGCTAATCAGATTATAACAATGAGCTAAGTATGTCTGTGGATGATCACTGTGTTTTCACAGAGCAAGTCTAGTCTCGAGGTGTTGCTATGATACAAGTGCACTTTTTAAATGATTGGCCTCAGTGGTCAAAACAACACATATTTTAAAGGCTAAGCACTGGTTCTCCTAGTGCTTAATGCAATACTTAGCCTATGCAGATAACTTCAACACATGCATTAGGGGTCTGCACTTATCCTCCATCCTCAAAATATGCTGGTATCAGCCCAGAGAAGGACAAAAAGCATTTAAATTTTCTCTCACATCAGCAAAGAGCTAATGCAACTAATGAAAAGCTGTGCCAGCAGATTTGTGTGAATGACAGTGAGACGTCTACAGACTACAGTTTCTGTTGTTTATCAACAAAGTCTGATAAACTCTGCTGATCTCTCTGAGCTAAACCTGATAAGAAGATCCAAAACTGGATTTGTAATTTGTAAAAAAACAAACAGGAACTGTTGTATTAAAAGCTGACACACATATGTCAATAATAATGACAATAACAAAATGTCACATGATCATTCAGAAATCTGGTGATTTGGTACTCAAGTAACATTTCTTATTATTATCAATGTTGAAAAGAGTTGGGATGCTTAATATGTTTGTGGAAACCATGTTTTTTCTGAATTCTTTTCAGATGAATGAAAGGTAAAAGAGCAGCATTTATATAAAACAGAAATCTTTTGTAACAATGTAAAAGTCTTTTTCAGTCACTTTTGATCAAATTTAATGCATCCTTGCTGAAGAAAAACAAGTAAATAAACAAAAAAATGACCCCAAAACTTTGAACAGTAGTTAAGGTGTTTAAATACTTCCAGAAAACTTGTACAACATTCAAAACACAATTATATGTGAGACTAGAGAAGTTGTTTTTAATGCCAGTTTAAAAGATTTCACCTCAGTGCAACTCAAGCTGATTAATACTTTTTAAACTGATTAAGAAATAAGTGAAACTGGGTTTGTAGGTGGTAAAAATGCTTTGAATTTGGCAGGAGGAAAAGACAAGTGTAGGCTATGGAAGGGGATGTGGATGTTCTCACTAAAGGGTTAATGGCAGATAGGTAGGGAAATGAGAGTAAGAGGGTATTTACACACTAACAAACTTCTGCCTTTAACTATCTAGTTATAGAATTCATTGTCTGTGGAGTCACAAAGGCATGTCTTGTCAATTGCCGGAGTCTGAGCGCGATCCCAAGTTCCCTTTTTGAAGCGATTGATGTCTATGACTGCTTAGCACGACAGCATACTGGAAGTGAGTGACGTTTAGTTAAAAGGCTGTAATTGCATAGACACACGTTGCATGTTAATGAACCGCAGTGTCTGGACTCAATACGGTTTGCAGCATGTGAGCTATCAGACTAATTACCCTGAATGAAACCCTGTTAAAGGAATAGTTTGCCCAAAAATGAAAATTGACTCACCCTTGGGCCATCCAAGATGTAGATGAGTTTGTGTCTTCATCCGAACAGATTTGGAGAAATTTAGCATTACATCACTTGCTCACCAATGGATCCTCTGCAGTGAATGGGTGCCGTCAGAATGATAGTTCAAACAGCTGAAAGAAAACATCAAAATAATCCAGAAGTAAAGCACATGGCTCCATCAATTAACGTCTTGTAAAAGTAAAAAGCTGTGTGTTTGTAATAAACAAATCCATCATTAAAATGTCATTAACTTCAACAAAGCATTGCTTCTGGTTACAATACAAGTCCACTATCCATAATATTGATTTCTAAAGTGAAAAAAAATCTTGTCTGAAATCAGGAGAGAAATATGCACAGATCAAGCACCATTTACAAATGAAAATAAACTAAAACAGTTATAAATAGATATTTTAATGTGATAGGACAACAGAGGATGGAGTTTTTTTCAGTGTAGGAAGCATTATTATGCGAGTACATTTTCAGCAAATTTTTATTTTTGGGTGAACTATCCCTTTAATATCCATCTGTTTTCATCTACAATGACAATCACACCTTTGTGGTTTCAACCATACTGTATACAAAGCTCTGGTTCTGCCCCTGGCATGTGAGTGCCTTGAATCCTCAGCAAATATCACTTCCTTGAAAATGTTGCCACACAAACATGCAGAACTTTCCAACATAACCAAAAAAAAGTTCTGCTGCTGAGATTTTATAAATACTCCCTTAACCAGAGGCTGGTGTGCATGCCGTGGCAATCCAGCCCGACATCTTTGCGTTTTATTACAGGGGCTCTCTGCGCCTAAAAAAACTGAAGCACGGTGAAATCATTCATTTTCTGGTCTGATGTCATCTCAGACTCTCCATAATTGCCGGAGTCCGGCGTCTTGTGTCTATAATTGGTAGAGACACCGCAAACTCTCTGAGAAGACACTGTAGGTGGGTACTGGTGGATTCATTATTTTGTCGTAAAATTGAAGCGGGAGGTCATCAAAAGGAAAACCATTATTCAAGTCTCTTCTTTTTTCTTCTCCTTTTTTCTCTGTGGTTTGAAAACCAGGCCTTCCAGGCTAGTTCTACTTGTTGTCTGTCTGTTGCTGTTGAGAACCGGTTGCAGTTGCTGACTGATGTGGGGTGCTTGCAGAGGGTAATGATAGATCTGTTTCCCAGAAACCTGCTGTAATTCAGCACATTTTAAATGTATGTTGATAATTTTATATAATTTATGCAACCATAGAAGCCATAGAGGTTATTTAGGGTGAAGGCATTGGAGGACGACAGGAAGTGCACACTTATAAAGGTAGCGAAGAGGAAGTGGTGAATATTTGTGTATATACAAGTCCATGAAATGTTGCTGGTGTTATATTGAGGGTGCATTTTGTGCACATTTTGATAGGAAAAATGCCACAACATATTTGCTTAGTTATTTTACGACAGATGTCATCTGAGGTCACCCCATATGGAACGAGCTTTAGTTTAGCTTCTCAAACATGCTTTGCACATTTGAATGAATAACAATAAAACCTTGAGGCACCATGTCACAATGTTCCTACAGAAAGAGTGTGATGAAAAGTGTAGGAGGGTTCATAAAAATGCAATATCACCCTCCCACAAGCTGCAAAATAAAGCCAAACAGTGCATTTTAAATGAATATTCAGGGTTATTTAAAACTCAATGTCTATGAAAGTTCTCTATATTACCACAGGAAATATAAAAAGTTAATTTGTCAAAAGGAGATGTTAAATCTCTTTAACTGAATAGAAAAAATATGGGAGTGAATAGATAAGACTGACAGTCCTTAACATTCGGCCAAGCATCTCGTTTTGTGTTCCACAGAAGAAATAAAGTCATGAGATGACATGAATAACATAATATAAATTATATATTAATTTCAGGAACTATTTCTTTAGTCATTCTTATCTGTTTTGAGTCCACTGCACTGCTATCCTCCACACTGGGACATTGATATTACATGACAGTGCTGCCATCTGTTGCTCAACTCATGTACTGTTGAGTTTATTGTTTAGTAAATTGAATGCCCCAAACGATCTTTATTTTTCACACGCGGTCTGATGCTTTACTTAATAACCGGGCAAGTGATAGACTTGCAATGTCCAGACAAATGACAGCTGTGAAATATCGAGCTACTCAATAAACATTAAATAACATTCAGTAAACATACTTACAAAAATGCTAAAATAGCTGCGAAACGTCTTTTTCATAAAGCGTTACCACAGTGTCCCGATTGGAAAATGATGCATAAACGTGTCTAATCGATTCAAAAAACAGACACAAAATACAACAGACCCTAGTTACAAAGTTCATATTATGTGTGCTGCAAATGTGCTGCAAAAACACTGAACTTTTATCGCCCCCTAGTAACGTTTATATTTAGGAGTTGTCATGAATCCAGATGGATTGACTGACAGCTCCGACTGTCTCGAAGGCCCCGCCCCCTCGGCTCAACTGCGCGTGCAGAAGCAACTTATGCGTGGGAACAAAACTTCTTACATTTCGCTGAATTATTAAGATTTATGTGACATAACGTATTATAAACACATCACGTTTTCACTTAAAGCACATTAATGCGCACACAATGACGCGAGAGGAGGACCTGTTGCGGATTGCTAAAAAACTAGACAAGATGGTGTCTAGAAATAACATGGTGAGATCCTAATTTTGACGCAACGCTTCACGCTGTTTGTTTGTGCGATGTCTGTGCATGCTGCTTACTCTTTTAAACTTTTTTGCATGTGTATTTATGCTGTTTTATTAATGCTTAATTTAGATACAGGCGTGCACGAGCGTTGTTTAATTTTGCTGGAAGTGTGTGAGAGACAGTAATGTGTGTGTAATAGGACTACAGAGACGCATGTCACAACAGGTGTTGGCTGAGGATTGCGCAGATTTACTTTAGATTTATTCAGAGCAGCGACAAGAACGAGGACCAAAGTGTGATCAGTATAGACAGAGTTTTGTTGACGTGTTTGTATGCACGTTTTGTTAATACTTAACAGCATGTATGTATTGGATTCATGGCATAAGGTCGTGGAGGCGGTGTGTGTTTTGGCCGACATAAATATTTTGACACGCACGGGCAGAGCATTTAAAGGGATAGTTCATCCAAAAATGAAAATGAAACTAATGCAGTAATTTACTCACCCTTATGTTGTTCCAGTATGACTGCAAATGCAAAAATGCCTGAGATTTTGCAACAGTGACATTGAGTTATTATAATGTAAAAAATAAAATAAAATGCATTAAATAATATTAAGAACAACATTAATAGAGTTATTAGGTAATTAAATGATTGTTAAAATACTAAAATAATTATCTATCTCCCTGTTTGTATAGGATGGATCTCTAGATCTTCTGAGAGAATTGAAAGATTTCAACATGACACTGAAGCTTCTTCAGGTATGTTTTCTGGATCAGTTGTATTGATATACTTTATTGATTCCTTTAGGCAATTATAGCTGCAAATCAAAGGTATCACAAACAGCCTTAAACACACGCAATGCAATCAATATGACTGTGCAAAACAAAAAAAATCCATGGCAGAGCAATATGGAGAGAATTATAATAGACAATTTTAAAATGATGATGATGTAAGAAAGACTTACATTTTAGATACATCAGATAGATTAGTACATTTAGCTACATAAATGCAGCTGCTCTTGTTAACACCACAGGTATCTTGCGCTTTTGTTTGTCTTTGAGAGTTAAGATCTACTTTGTTCCAGGATACAAGAATTGGCATGTCTGTCAACGGAATAAGAAAACATTGCACAGATGAGGATGTTGTCAACTTGGCGAAGATTCTTATCAAAAACTGGAAGAAGCTTTTAGGTAGGTGTAATGATTTGATGAAATAATATAGTTTTTTTTTATTTTATTTTTTTATTAAGTTTAAAAAGGTTCATTTATTATAGTCTGGCTTAAAATGTAATGTTTTAATGAATTTATGCCGTTATGTCTTCATCAGAATCGGCTCAGAACCAAAAGTCTGAGAGGTCGAATGAGGTGAAGAATGGCAATCATCCAAGCAAGCCACCAGGGTCACCCAACAGGACCTCGCCTGAGAGAGAGTCCAGGTATGTTTGCTGATAACAGGGTAAAACATGGAGGTATTCTAGACACAGCTTTTGTAAAGTGTAATTGACCCTTCACAAAGAGCTCGATTGACAAGCGATCTGGCCAATCATAACGCTGAATCTGCCATCTTCTCTGACAAACAAATCAGACAGGAGAGTAGATTAATGTTGGTGGACTTAAACTTGAAAAATTGTGTACATAGATGTATTTCCGTGGTTGAAATAAAAAAATGTTCTGATGTTCATTCATGTTCATTTCGTGCTTTAAGTAAATATGAAAAGACGGTCGGTTCACGTGCCGCTTGAACTGAGGCGCTACAGCGATCTGTCACGACACATTAAAGAGCCACAAAATGGTATTTATTATGAATTTGAATTTCTTAAAACTGACAAAATCTGAAAGCTGAGACTTTGTTTCATACTAGAAGTAACCTGCTCTATCTTGACTGTCTGCGCGTTGTCAGTTTTCTCTTTGCTCTGCGATGTATTTTTTACTGTTTTTTTGCGAAGGGTCAATTGAAAGCTTTGGGAATCTCTTCCTATAAACATACCAGAGGGTGGTCTATTTTTTATACTAACATTGATTAATGCAAAAGGGGAAATAAGCAAAGACTTGTTGTTTGCGTTATGAAGTATAACCTGTTTATCTTGTCAGTCCACGAAGGTCAACAACGGAATTTAAACCAGACTTAGACTCTAACAAGAAACTCGATGAAAAACACAGAAGAGAGAAACGTGATGCAGAGCTCAGGAACGAAAAACGAGAAAGTGAACAGAAAAAAGAGAAACAATCTATTAACAATAAAAAGGAACGAGAGAGGTGAGAAGCCCCTGTCCTGAAAAAATCCCTCTGCCCCTGCAAAACCATGCCATTAGATTGAGGAGTTTTATGTGTATTCTGTTTAGGAGAGATGCATTGAACAGTGATCATCTTCCCTCCCCAATGACGCATTCATCTCCGCCTCCCAAGTGTCCTCCGGTTGGGGAAGTGAAGAGAGAGAGGTTAGGGCTTGTGCATGCGGTTGAAGCATGTGACTGTGGTTAGGAGGAAGCACTTATACCACATAACAAAACATGCAGCCATTTCTGATGATCTAAAAATCATTTGATTTCATAAAATTAACAACTGCATATTTTTTTTGCACTTTTTCTGCAACTGTGTAGTTCTTCTGTTGGTGGAATATAAGAATTGGCTTTTCAATTCATGTCCAACAGGATGTTGAATTAAATTTAAATTAAACAGGAAGTGGAATTTACTGAATAAAAAAAAAAAATGAACATAGGCACACAACAGAGGAATTTCTTTGGTTATATAATAGCGAAACAAAATAATTGCATCATTAATTATTGACTAATTATGTCTGTTTTTTCACTGAATTGTAACATGTTTACGTTAACTGATTAGACATTCTCTACGGTCCAAAAGTTTGGGGCGAGTACGATTTTTTAAAATATTTTTGAATAAAGCCTCTTATGTCTTGACTGTCACCTGATTAATTTAATGCATCCTTTCTGAATAAAACTATTATTTATTTTAATAAAAAAAAAATCTTACTGACCCCAAAGTTTGAAAGTTAGTGTATTTCTCTAAACCTAAAGTAATAATGTAGTAAAACGCAGATATTAAAAGGCGAAATTCAGTGGACACCTTATTGATGATGTATATTTTGTACAGGCAAGAGGATGAAGCCAGAATATAAACACAATGTGCAAAGTTTCACATTAAATGGCTTCCCATAGAAAACCATTAGAAAGAAAACACTGAACCATTAAGCGGACTGTGTTTATGTTCCTGGCCTCATCTGCTTGCCTGTGTAAACTATGCATCATTAATGTGGTGACTACTGAATTTGATCTTTTAATATTACTGTTTTAAATATATTAAGGCACTTTAAGTGTTTTTACAACGTTTTGTCGCACTGTTTATGATTGAAATATTGCCGCGGGTGCTTAATATGTATTGCAAATGGCCAAAACTTGCATTTTGTTCAGAAATACCTTTGTTTTATTGTTTTGAGAGGTGATCTAAATATTTGTGGCTGGGAAACAGATGAAAAATTGACATGCTTTTGCAGCAGTTCTATGGATGTTTTGCCCTCCAAGTCTTCGAGCCGGTCACGTGACTGAAAACTGTCAATAGCTAAATACTTGAAACAACAAAACAATCACAAAATGTCTGTCAATTTATTTAAAAATTACACTAGTGCACATACATTTCTATCTTCCTTAAATTCAAATTTGAATTGCAGTTCTGCATTGTGTTTGCTACATCCCTGGTGAAATTTTTTTTTTTTGCTTTTGCTACCATGGTTGTCCAGCATAAAAGTGGAAACAGTAATGTAAGATGAATTTTCACTTTTGTTTAGGAAAGATGCTCCTGTTGATTTTTTCCCTCCTGCTTCGATCAATTCCCACCCTCCTCTAAGACGCTCATCAGTACATGTAAAGAAAGAGAGGTCAGAGCGATTCACATGCTTGGACATGTATTAGTTAAGAATGTATCATTGAAGTGCAAAAAGTTATATTTTCTAATGTAGTCTATTGGTTATATTGCATACTACCTACAGTGGTAGTTAATACAGCAACAGAAACCTCAAAACAGTTTAAAAGATTGGGGTCAGTAAATTTTTTTAAAGAAATTAATAATTTTTAAAAATTGAATTTTATATATATATTATATATATATATATGACCTATACATGACCTAGTATCATACATTATTTTCAAAATATTAAAGAAATCTTACGAACCCCAAACTTTTGAACAGTAATTTATATCAAGTTTAAATGCTAAATTTGATGTTTGCATCTCTTGTACAGAAAAGACACTCAGGGTCATTTACAGTCTTCTCTTCAGTCTCATCCTCATAAACGTCCCTTCATAGATGGAAAGAAAGAAAGGTTGGACACTGCTAGAAGTGCATGCGGTGTGTGACAAGAAAACATCTACTTTTATATAAGTGATCTCCTTCATGTTGAATCAACATGCTTGTTTTCATGCAGGAGAGATGCACCTCATCCTCTTTTTCCTCTTCATCATCACCTTCATCCTCCACTTCCTCCTCCTCCTATTCCTATCCCTAAGCGTTCATCAGAGGCGAAGAAAGAAAGGTCAGGGGTCGAACTCGATAATATGTTCAGAATTTGTATTATTTATAATAATTATAGTAAATGTCTAACATAGGGAGTCACTTCCAAATATGTATCTTCACAGGAAAGATCCTCCTGAAACTTTACCTTCTCCTGCTCCTATCCTTTCTCCTCCTCCTCCTCCTCCTCCCAAACGTCCATCACTAGAAGAGCCCAAAGAAAGGTCTGAGCACCTTTCAGTTAAAGTTCATAAAGAGGGTTTGTGAGTGAATAGAAAAGCACAGTGTAATATATCATTATTGCTTTTGTTTTGGAAAATAGCAGTCGTTGCTCTAAATAATTCTGCGTTCAATTGATGGGAAATTGTAAATTATAATTTTTAGTTCACTAGATGACCTAGTATCACACATGCGCTTCAAGTTTCTCTTTGTAATGCCACATTTGAATTGTATATCTCCTGCCTAGGGCAAAAAAAGCACCTGATCCGAATGCCCCGCTTCCTCCTTTACCTTTTCATCTACATCCTCCTCAGAAACGCGAGATGAAGAAAGAGAGGTCAGGGCTTTTGAGTAAACAAAGTACTGCTAGTCCTTTTTAGCATCATTTTAGCGTAACACTGTGTTCTAACCAAGCACAATGTTCCTGGTCTCATAAATAATCGGTGACTTTCTTTGCTTAGAAAAGAAACAGCTGAACCCAGTGCTCCTCTTCCTCCTGTTCCTCTCCATCTTCAGCCTCCTACACCTACAAAACGTCCCTCATTAGACACAAAGAAAGACAAAGAGAAAGAAAGGTTAGGGTCAGGTGAACTGAAAAGCATGTTGATATTATAAGCTGTATGCCTGTGTTTTTACTTAATTACTTCATCACCTGAAAAATAACTAAAGCTGTTTTACTATAGAAAAGACCCGAAGCGACGGACATCTGAACACAATGAGAAAGATAGGTCAGAAGCATGATGGATACTAACCCTTGGACAAGATCATTGTTGAGTGAAATTAAACTTGAGGTTGCAGTGTTTCGTCTTAACTAAACTGTTGATGTTATGAATTTAAAGAGATATTACCACCCAAAAATAAGGATTTTGATATAATTTACTCACCCTCATGTTGTTTCAAACCTTCTGTGGAACACAAAAGGAAAATCTTAAACATAACGGTGTCGCTCTTTTCCATGCAATTCTAATGAATAGAGTCCGATGCTTCAAAAAGCATCTATAAAGTATCCTAAAAGTATTTCTTACAAGTTGTGTGCTACATTCAAAGAAACTCATACAGGTTTGGAATGACATGATGACAGAATTTACATTTTTGAGTGAACTATCCTTTTAATTTCATTTGGGTGAGTCTTTGTGGGGATAATAATTAGTCACCATCCTGTAGCGCTGAGACAATGCTTCTTTTTCAGAAAAGACACAAGTGACAGTAAACCACTCAAAAGGCCGTCAATGAAGATCAAGATTGAGAGGTTCGAATAGATGTTTTGCAACAGAATGAAGGCAGAGGGCAGCAGAAGTGCATGCGTTATTCTTGTTTTGTCTTGGGTGTTTGAGGACGGTGGTGATTTGCAAGACTCATGGTTTCTTTGTGTTCATTAAAACTATACAAATTGTCACCTTTATTCCTCGTTCTACTTTTGTTTCTAGAAAAGACTCGACAGATACTAAAAAGCTCCATTCTAGAAAGCTCAGCCTGGATGGACGGAGAGACAGGTCTGCTCATGCATCACTCTTCATTAAAAATGCTGAAAAGATCGATGACATTTTCAGGGCAAAGAAAATCAGGTGTTTGTGTTTTACACTTTTACTGCAGTAAGGACTCTACTGACTCCAAGTCAAGCCATCACCTTTTGAAAAGACAATCAAGTGAACCTAAATTGGAGAGGTAACCTGTTACAGCAATGCAATAGTAAAGTATTTTTTTTACAAAGTTAAATGCATGTTCATTGATGTTTGCCACAGAATATTTACTATAAACTCTCATGTCTTATTTCTCCAGGAGAGATTCTACTAACTCCAGATCTGGCAGCTCACCTCAGGCCAGGAAATCTAGTGAAAGGCAAGAACTATATTTACAGAAGCCTCATTTAGCTGTGACCAGCTAAATGAGATATGGATTTATTATTCTTCAGGGAGTTCTCTACCAATGGTGGCATTGTGTTCTCATTCTCATCCTTTTGGATGGGCTCAGATATACTTAAAATTCTGGCTGCTTCATGTCCCAGTTGTAGTACACCACAAAATCCATTCAAATAATAAATCAACAAATCAAAAATAATGTTGTTTCACAGATAGCAGTAATGCATAATAATGTGGGATGTACAAATTAAGTGTATTGTTTTAGTCCATGACTTTCACACTACATATGCACCCTCGTGTTTCTTGTCATTTTAATGCTGAAAATGCTAGTTAGTGTTATTGCATTGGACTAAAACTTAATAACTTTGCATACACAGGGTATAACTTCCTCCCTAAAACAAAACAAATAATTTTTGTACTTTTTGGGGTGATTTTTTTTTTCTTTGTCTCATTACACTTGCAGTGTTCCTGGTCAAAAATAACCGGCCTACAAAATATTACACAAATTTCTCATTATGCTATATTAATACCAAATAATGTTTTTTTCATTCAAAAATGTAGGTGCATAAGTTCAGATTAATTATCTTTTCCAAAAGATGCATGACAAATGAAAAAAAAAAAAAAGTATACTAAAATCTGCTCAAAATATCAAATATGTTTGATTATCCGCCAACTGGATGGAAGCATTGTCTGAAGCTAAAAAAATAAGAGTCTGTGTCCATCACACATGATGCGATTTTGTGGTCTGTCAGCTCCGACTGACATTTGGCATCAGTTCACACCTCCAGGCTGTAAATCGTGGCATAAATCTGCACAAAAGTTGTGTTGTCTAATCCAGCTTTAAGTTTAAATGAAATAGAATTGTCAGTTCCTGTTTTGGTTTAACTGAAAGTCCAGTTGTCACATGGACATTAGAGAACTAAAGACTCCTTCCTGTTTTCCCCATACAGCAAGAGTAAACCAGAGACCCCAAAGACGCCCACAACACCCACAAGCCCCCTCTCCCCGTCGTTTAGCTCCGGTGTGGGTCCTTTATGTCCTCGACTGCAAACTGGGGATCCCATCAGAGACAAATGCATCGAAATTCTGGCCGCTGCGCTACGTACAGATGGTACACAAAAACAAACAATGACAAACACTTGACACCCACACAGACATGCTGACATATATTGTTTTGATGCTCATTATTTTGCAGATGATACTCACAATATGCTTTTCCTCTTAGATGACTACAAAGACTATGGGGCAAACTGTGAGGGCATGGCGGCAGAAATCGAGGATCATATCCTTAGAAAACATATGTGTTGAGTTGACTAAGTCAAACTAAGCGCAGAATCTTCTTGAAAATATTGTTTAATGTTTGCAAGTTGATCTCCTTAACTGTGTTCTTCTGGCTACATATCTACCAAGAGATAAAAGCCACAGATATGAAATACAAGAACAGAGTTCGCAGCCGCATAAGTAACCTCAAAGATCCCAAAAATCCCAATCTGCGTAAAAATGTCTTAGCTGGAGCCATCGAGTTGAGCCGCATCGCCATCATGACTGCTGAGGTGGATTGCACATTTTGGACCTCTTAAATAATTGGATTTATTTGTAAAAAAAAATTATATATAAATAAAATAATAAATATGAATTACAGGTTCAAATGTGTTGTTCAGCAGAAAGTCAGTAAAAAAAGAATCAGTAAAATCTAAGTTTGTCTTTAAATCAATATTTATGTCTTATTTTCCAGTAAAAATATAAAGTGCTAAAATATAATAATAATTATAAAATATAAATATAATTTGGTAAGAATTGTTTTCAAAGAATATACACTACTTTTTTGTTTGAAAAATACAGTTTTCTGTGTCACGTGATCTTTCAGAAATTATTCAAATATGCTGATTTGATGCTCAAGAAACATTTGAAAATTTTAGAAACACCTTTTTATAAATTTAATTCAACCTTTATAATTAAAAGTATTAATTTTACCAGACCTCAAATTTTTAAACAGCAGTGTATCTTCAAATGAAGTTAATTATTCTTACCATATATGCCCAAAATAATTACAGTGCAGTTGTAAAAGTTAGCCTTTGAAATAAGGTGTTGACAAACAGATGATATATCTGAAACTAATGCATAATGTACTGTTTATAAATAAACACTATGTTCCTGCTGTTGTAGGAGATGGCTAGTGATGAACTGAAACAGTTGAGAAACGTGTTGACCCAGGAGGCCATCCGAGAACATCAGATGGCAAAGACTGGAGGAACCTCCACTGACCTGCTGCAGTGTGGCAAGTGCAGGAAGAAAAACTGCACCTACAACCAGGTACATCAATGAAGCTTATCTTACAATTATTAGCTCCAGATATTTATAATGTATAAGAGCCTAGTAGTGTGCCTAGTCATAGTCTGAGTAATGCACTCTTAAAAAGGTCTTTCAGATTGTCCCTTTTGGAGAACCTTTGAAAGCGAGTCCTCTTGAGCCGATTTTACAAAGAACCCTCGAGCCATTAAACGAGCCTGTGGTCATTTAAAAAACATTCTTATAAAAAAGTTAATTTGTAACAAGAACTGTATCTTATTGAAGGGAAATGAAATGTGCTTATGAACTAATTCCAGTTTCCATTTTTCATTAATGTGTCATTATTTCATTTGTTGGGAAAATAAATATGCTCATAAATGTTTTGTACATTTACAGGTGCAAACCCGCAGTGCTGATGAACCAATGACCACCTTTGTGTTGTGCAATGAATGTGGTAACCGCTGGAAGGTCAGAAAAATATGTTTTGCTCATGTATTTACTATGTATTTCTAAACAAACCATTGTGCAGTAGAACTATGTAAGTAACACAAGTGTCTTTTAATATGTTTTTTCTAGTTCTGCTAACCTGAAGCCAGAAATCCAAGAACAAAGACCATATAGGATTCCTCATCTTTTTATTTTTTAATTTGGAAGAGAATGTAATATAATGGTTTATTCTACCAGCAAATGGCCCCGAATTTATAATATGTAAATTAAATCTTGAATTTTTACAGAGGAACACAACATAGCAAAGCATGTGTTCTGTTTATTCATAATTGAAGTGAAAATTAATTACCTAGGAAATGTTTAAATTGTACGCTTTTATACTGTTTTATGAAATGCCAGAATTTTTTCTTTTCTACTTGATTAATCAGTTTATTATGCAGAATCTTATTGGGGTCAGATGTAAAAAATTAAAAAGGAAATTCAAATTTGAAAATGTAATATGTAATTTATGAAGAGAATCCTAATCTATTTCAGATGTAGCAGATATACTGTTTAGTACAACACAAATTATTATTTTAAATGGATCTAAAACACTCTTTTTTAAATTATGGTGATATATCAAATGTTATTGAGAAAAAACTTGGTTTAATTCAAATAATAAATGTAATATTGATTTGAATAAATTGTTATATTGATTTTTTTTTTGTAGTAGTAGTAGTTTTGCATAAAGGCCTAGGATCGTTCAGGCACAGCCATTGTTGTCCAAAGCTCATCAAATATGCTTGGCCTCTGTTCAGTCAGGTGTGCCTGCGCCAGTCAACCTGCCAGCAATGTGAAAGCAGAAAATCCCACACGTAGACAACACACACACACACACCTGCACACAAACAAACACTCAGAGAAATAATGAGATGCAGAACTGCAGTACTGATTGAATCAACAGCTCCACATCATGCTGTGAAATTCTCAAAAGTACAGAGCGAGTCACTGCTGGATTAAATTTCCCAATTTTATTATTCTGTAGACAGTTATACTGCTGACATATGTAAATTAAATACAAGTAAACAACATACGTTTATGATGAAATCCATTGTCGCATTTGCTCACGTATTTCTAAAACATGCTATATTTGAAACCTAAATTATAGTCCCTTGCTTTCTATTATTTTACAATAGAAATAACTTATTGTTGTACCCTATGACTCATATAAATGAAGACTAATAGAGTTTGAGTGAGAGCCATTTTCCTCGTCTGTACTTGGAAATTTATTTCATTGGTAATATGTCAAAGTCCGCCCCATGTGTCGTTATTCATGGGCATTTCCTACTGACGCATTTCTAGCCGAGCTAATGATGCCCCTGTCTCTATATTTTGGGTTTAATAAGTACCCTGGCCTCTGCTATTCTCAATGCACTGTGTTTGAAACGAGATGAGTAACTCTGTGTGAAATTATCCCTTTTAGCACCGAATCTTCACTCAAGTTTCATTACTCAGTTTACCAGGCTGCCCACTCATTACAAGTGAATGGAATTAAAGGCTGTTAATGGATGTTCTGCTTTTGACAGCATTTCCTGTGGTAAAAAGGAAATGTCATTGAGAGGACGGCATGAAGCAGTGGATAACTATACCAGCGCTGTGCAACTTCTCAGAAGGCACAAGTTATTTCTCTCAGGCTTGAGCAGATAATTGGATGTCCTGCAGGTAAGAGAGCTCCTCAGTCATTTTGATGCTTAGATTTAGTAGAGTCATATTACGGCTTTGGCATACGCGGAGAGCCATGGGTATTGGTAAGCATCAGGAGGTAAAATTGCAAATGAACACAAAAACAGATCAAGGTAAGATTAAAAAAAATGCAAATTTACACCTCATACGCGTGCACACACACAAACATTGGTGTAGGATGTACATTGATAAAATGTTCACTACAATTTTCACTTGGTAAATTTCACAATAATTACAGATACCGCAAGTAACGTATTGAATTAAACAAGAAATTTTGAAGTAGAAAAGATTGAAATAGTTTTGTAAAATAATCTTTGTTACGTTTACAGTTTCGAGAAATCACTCTTTATAGTGCAGGACAGCTCCTTCTTTTCCCTATACGTGTTTTTCTGTCCAAAGGCAACAACTAAGACTCATTTAGAGATTGTAGTGATAACCTAATAAAAAAACATTAATAATACTTTAATATTGTTTTTCACCTTGTTGCTAGGCAGATTGGTTTTGTACATTGTAATGAGCTTTAGGATAATAGCATTAGAGGTAAAAAAAAATTCAAATCTATATATAATGTGCGCATATTTATTTATTTGTTGAGAAGCTGTGTAATAAGCGGGACTGAAAGTTAGTCATTATAGTGTAAAAAAATAAAATAAAATAATTATTTTTTTACAGAATAAAACTGGAAGCTGTGGTTAACTTTACAGAACAACCCAGAATTTACATTTTAAATTTTTGTATTTCGAAAAAAATAAATAAACCAGTGAATCAAACAGCCCCTTTATGCTGAATTAGCATATCTACATGATACTAATACTAAAATCCTGATAGTCCTGATAGGTTAACATACTAAAATGCAACTGCACATTTTCCAGTTTATGAAACCTTTTGAGTCTCAAAAATGCTATTTTCTTGAAACTACATAAAAACCCTTGTCAGACCAACAAAATTACCCCAAATGTTGTCCCAACTAGTCAAACAGTTGTCTGAACAAAGAATTTCATGTTCCCAGCATGCATTGCAGCATGACTAAATTATGCTGCTATTGTTATAGGATTATTGTTTTGCTGTTTGCTGACTTCATTTAACTTTTTTTGTTGTTGTTTTGTCATTATTGTTAGTTATTTGTTGTACTGTGATGCAAAGAGCTAATATTCTTTAACATTTGTTGATTGTCACCGTTCTTGATGTTTGTGTGTCTAGTTTTGGGGCCTAGAGAATGTTCAACCACTTATATCCGATTCCTGGATATCTTAGTTTTGTAAGTTGTCTTACAAATAAAGACAATATTGTCTACTTAACTAGACTAAGTTATCTATTAACGTTTGTCATTCGCAAAGAATCATAAATTTGATAATGTGGTGACTTTTTACACATTCTTTTATTTTCTTCCAGGAAACAGAAAAAAATTAATTACCTCAACGAAAGTAATTGTTGTTTCAGTTGCTGTGACAAGAATTTTTCTATTAGCAAAATAAGACAATCAACATTGCATGAACAAACAAATTTACATTAGCTAAACAAAGTATCTTTACTGAGCAGAAGTAAAAAAATATTGTTGAAAGAACTCAAAAGTCTTACTGCATCAAGTTGCCTTATTTTCTTTACGTTTTTTTCAACTATTTATTTTTTACAGTGTACTGACAGCCACCAAAAAAACACAAGCTGAGGTAAATACTAATATATAGAAGGTACACATCATACGTATACACAAATACAAAACACCATGGTAACACCATCACGGCACTGAAATAATACAGTAAAAATAACATCTATTAAATTTAAATGAAATCTATACATTAAATTCTGAACTCTATGCAGTCGAAAACTACTTGTGGACTTGTGGAAATAATTGTTACGAAGTATATCAGTTCTTCAGTTTGATGACCTTTGTGGCAATGAAATAAACAAACGATAACACACACACACACACACACAAAAATCCCCATAGCACACACACACAACCATTTCTAACTGTAGAGCTCTAGCCCCCTTGCTGAGGATGAAGTGAGTCAGCTGTTCCCATGACAACTACATTTCACTGAGAGAATCCATTAGGACCTCTTGGATCATTTTTTGCAGAGGTATCGAAGGACTGAGACTCATTCTATCAAACATCTAATGTGTTCCATTAGACTTTAGCCATCATGACTTTAGAAGGTGGATGATTGCTCTTAGTGCCCACTCATCTTTATAAAATATTAAAACCGGATTTGCTGAATCCTCCCAATAAAGATGGTCCCCTAGATGCATCTAAGATCGAAAATAAATACACTTGTGCTACTCAAATTCAGTTTAGAGATTTAATTATTATAAATCATTGGTACAAACTGTCAGAGTTTGACTGTGAAGGTATAAACTAGACTGGAGTCTGGCACTATCTCAAGTGAGAAGATGAAAGCCAATTAAATACTAACCAGATGTTCTGTTTAGTGCTATTTAAGGATTCAAATAATTCAATTTCAAGTTGCTCCTGGAGGAACTAAAAAAACAGCAAGATTTAGCCAACTATCCAAGGCTTGAAGATGCTCATAGCCACTATCTCTGGTGAATGAGTTGCCAGACAGACAAGAGCATAATTGACTCTTTGGCTTCTTTTCATCCCTAAACTTTCAGGGCATGAAAAGCAACATCAATATGCCTTTATGAAGGCACTTTAATGACTTATAGAAGGACACCTGTGGTTGTATCACTATAAGAGGTTTGTGATAGTATGACTCAACAACGAGTCACGATTGTATTGGAAATGTGCAAAAGAGTCAAACAAAGAGAAGCACTATAGTAATTCTAGGCTGATGTTGGTCATGAGTTGATTTCCACCCTGAATAGTGAAAAACGTCATAGCCAAGAATGCTTTCTGGAATGCATATCCATCTAAGATAACAACAGAACAATATACTGTTGCTATGTTACGCTCAAAGATAACAAAGCATTCAGAAGTTTTGATGCTGTTATCATCTCAAAGCTATTTTCTCCTTCACCAAATGCTATATTTCATTCTGGCTGTTTGGAAACTGCTGGGAAGAATTTTAGTTTTTGGTGCTAAAGTGACATTGTTGAGTTGCACACCTGTTTATCAGAACAGAAAACTCTAGGCAGTGAAAGATAGTAGCTCACAACGGATGTTATGATGAAATGCAAGCTCAGAGTGATGAATATAAGGTTTTGTCCTTGGAACTAGGAAGGAATAGGAATAGTCTAAAAATGAAATTTATCCAAGATGTAGATGAGTTTGTTTCTTCATCAAAAACAGATTTGGAGAAATTTTGCATTGCATTACTTGCTCACCAATGGTTCCTCTGCAGTGAATGGGTGCCGTCAGAATGAGAGTTCAAACAGCTGAATAAAAACATCCCCAATAATGCACAAGGAATCCACATGAGCATCAATTAATGTCTTGTGAAGTGAAAAGCTGCTTGTTTGTAAGAAACAAATGCATCAAGGCATTTTAACTTTAAACCGACACTTCTGGCCAAAAATCCATTATCCATAATAAATCTTTATTCTGTGGAAAACACCCATCCTTTTTGTTCTCTCACACCAAAATACACCAACATATTTGTTAAGAACTGTAAACAGTGCTTGGTCTGTGCATATTTCTCTCCTGATTCAGAAAATACTTTTATTTTAACAGGAGAAAGCAATATTATGGATAAGAGGACTCATATTTTAACCAAAGCAAGAGTTTTATAATAGAAATATACAGCTTCTCACTTAACAAGACATTAATTGATGGATTGGAGTCATGTTGATTAGACGTGGATTATTGTCATGCCTTTATCATCTTTTTGAACTCTCATTCTGACGGCACCCATTCATTGCAGAGGATCCAATGGTGATGTAAAGCTAAATTTCTCCAGATCTGTTCAGATGAAGAAACAAATTCATTTACATCTTGAATGGGTAAATAAGTTTTCATTTTTGAGTGAACTATTCCTTTAAGAAATGAACCCCTGGTGTGAGAGACTGGATGGTCACATCTAGATGTAAATGAGAGGTGATAGACAGATTTCTCAGTCTCAACGTGTTGATGGCTGCCAGAAGATCTGTTCCAATATGTGGGCAGAAGGCTAGTTAGAAGGCCAGCCTCATCAATCTAATGCACCAGTCACCCGTGATCTAATCCACCAGCCCTTCCAAAAACAAAAAAGAGAACCATCAAACTGTATATGATACATGTTTTCTATTTGAAATTTTATTCAGAAGGAACACAGCCAAACAAAGAAAGTTGTATAATGGACAGAATGGAGAGTCAATGATGCAAATAAAAACTGAAAGAACAAAATGGTGAGTACATATTACATACATTTTTTTTGACATGCATTGCAGCCTTGTAAACTGTAATTGCAATAAGAATGCTAACAACAGACATCTGCCTTTCAGCCATGGATTGAAAAAAAAAAAAATGAAGTCAATCACTCACTCACTAAAGGGAACAATTAGGTGGGGGCTTTATACTTGTTGGTTATGGTAAATAAATAAAGTAAAATTACTCCCACTAGCCTGAATTTATCAGTTCTGCTGATGACAAGAGGCAGAAACACTGATGAGATGCTAATGGCATTCGTGGCTTGTTCTGTCCCTCACATTAATGATAATTTAGCAAACCCATCGTCTTATCATGCACTGATCCTTGGGCAAAACGGGGCTTCATAACAATCCAATACATAATATTTGAGCATTATGCAATCTGTCTAACCACACTTAATGAAAATATAACAACATTTACTTGCACATATTACTACATGGTTGAATGAAATCTATGTTTTTTACTTATTATTCAGTTCTTGATGTTCTATCTGCACTCTAGATGTATGATTTAATGAGGCCTTTAAAGACAGAATGATCAATCAGATAATTCACATCAAGTGCTAATCTAGATAAGACCACTTAAACATACCTGGCATTCAAACCAGTGATAAATATAGCTGCAATTACAAATTTCTTCCCAGGTTGAGACCATGCATTAAACATTTCAATCAGATTTGCATACATTCATTATAAAGCTGTGTCAATAGCTGAGATATGATTATGATAATCATTTGGTTTTGTTCTGTATGTATTATTTGATCTAGTGTCAAACCATAGAGTAAGAGACAGTGTTATATTGAAAATAAGACTCGGTGGCACACATAGGCAGGTTGTGTGGTATTTTTTCTTGGCAAGGCTTCAGTTTTTATGGCTAGACATCAAAATCATATGAACAGCCAGAAGATCAAGAAATATTTCTTATTCTGCCATTAATATTATTTAAACATCATTCTAAAAGGCTCAGGATTTTATTTTGCCAATATTCAATCGTTTTTTCTGTCTGAATGGCATATGGTCAGTTCATTCACAACTAAAGGACGCTTTGGCTTATGATCAGATGGTTTAATGGATGCATCTGGCTCTTGAACTTGTCAGACTAGAGCAGACTTCAGTCTGTTTGTGGCCAAGCTCAGCATCTGGTCTCTGACAAACCTGCCATAATCACACATGTATAACAAGTTAGTTAAATTGAAAAAAGTAAGTAAGCGTCTTTAAATTGTCTTGAAAAACTTATACTGAAAACGTCCAGGAATATTTTGTCTGAGAAGAAATGAAATGGTCTATGTGAGTTAATGATCCAATCTCTCTCATCAAGGCATATTTATAGAGCCATCTGTAACAACAGATGCTCTCTCAGTTTAGATTTCTACTGGCCAGCTAAAATGGTGACCTATGGGGCATTAAGCAAAACAGCCTGAGTCCAGATCAAAGCTTGTGGTTGCTCTGAAAATCACTATCTAACAGCTATAATAGAGTGTCATTCATTATACTAATGTCATGCGAGTCAAATGTAATTTCAGTCTCATCGAAAGTTGCCAGGACATGCTCATATGGCACTCAGAAACAGGATAATTCACTCCAAATTAATCGTATAGCACTTTTTGGCCTCTTAAATCATGGACGATTTCTGTTCTGTGTGAAATCATTGCAGAACGTTTCATCATAAAAACAGTAATCTGTCTACTTGTTGATCTTTGTTTGTTTCATTCTCTTAACAGTCTCCATAAAAAAAAATCTTGTTTCCTGAGTGATACAAAGCTTATACAAAATGTAATTGTAATATTTATCCTATCATGAATTTTGGATAAAAAGCACAATGTTATAACAGCAGAGAGCCATTAGAGCCATCAGAGAGGATATTGTCAAGTGCATGAATTTGATTTTCCTCTGTTATATAATTTCATTTCCGCACAACCCCTGCGATTAGAAGTCACAGAATAGCGAATATTCTTCATGATTGAGCTGATCATGTAATCACTTGAACAGGATTTCATTATCAAAATGTGTGCTAATTGCAAATTTACCCCTGAGGGTCAGTGTTCTTTTCCTAAGTGGGATCTCAGTGGGGAAATAACTTATAGATATTATGCCTCCGAGCACGTGGTTATCGTTAGTATTTTACTAAGTCAGTTAAAGTTTGTACTTATGAGAAATGTGACTTGGCACAGTGATGTATAGACGGAATAAATATAGACGTAGAGGAAAAATGCCGGCCTACTACAAGTTGAATGAACTCAACAATGTCTTAAGAGGAACCAAAACAACATGCAGTAACAGCTTGCTACTACGACTTAAATACAAAGCCTCCAGATGGTGTCCTGTTTTTCAGGAGATTAAGCCAGGAGTAATGCTTGACAAAATCACAATCTTGACAACTCTGTCACCTTAAAGCAGCAAGGGCAATAACTTATAACCCCCTAAATGCAAAAACAGCAAGACGTTAAGCATGGGTCATATCCATTAATAATTATAATGTTGGAAGTTTGCAACATCACTGATTTATGTTTTGGCAATTTTCTCTTTCAGGCTGGTGATAAAACCTACAGCAGTGTGGTTCTGGATTGAGTTGAATGAATTTAGGATAGATACAGGGCTGTAATGATTAGTAATGGTGTCTATTCAGTGTGTCATCAAAATGTCATAAATGTTGTCACTGTACCATACGACAGTCACATGGTATACCGTAATGTAAATAATGTGCTGTAATTTTGATGCCATCTGTCTCCCTTCTTCAGATGCATTTCTTATCAATCAGATGTTATACCGTAAATCACCGTTTCCTCTCTCTCTATGTTCACAAACTGCAAATCTCTTGCTTAAAATGTAAAAATAATTCATTACATTTGGTTATTTCTATAGGAAAATGCAAACAAGTTCTTTAACTATATCTAAAGAATCTATATTTATAGAAACTTATAGATTTACCAAATTATTAACTGATTAAGTATCAAGAGCAGTTCGATTAAATCATAGACAAATGTTTTAAACTGAACGAGAAGAGATGCAAATGAAAAGTTTGAAAGAAAGAAGTTATACTGAAAATGAAATGTTTATGAAACAATTATTTTTTTGTAGTGAAAAGGCTTTGTGATGCTGTGTATTGTACTAACGCATTTGAAAACGTTGAAATTTTTTTTTTTAAAGTGCACTTTTGATTATCAGTTGTGATATTATACTAAGATGTTTTTAAAAAGTTAACACTTAGTCCCTTGTGAAAACTGTGGCAAAGCCATTTTTTAAAAACAAAATTTAAATAATTTTCTATAAAATGTTTAGTCTGCATTTACATTGCATAATGCACATCTACTCAGACAAATAATTTTTTTCTCCCATCCATTGCTATCATTATCATTATGTCAATCACTGCAATTTCGAAAGAGAATCCCATATTTATATGAGAGATTTTATGTCACTCCCGAAACTGCTGCATGTAGCCTACAAGGTAATGTGGCCGTTGGTCCTGATAACAGCACGAAAAAAACTTTGATATTTAGCCCTCCCTTTATAACCACTAAAAAGCTTTCACTCAGTCAACAAGTTCCCTTAAAATCAATGAAGCTCTCTACACTGAACAATGAATCTCTTACTTACATTGTGTCTGTGTTTCATTACAATGAGAGGTTTCGCCAGTGTGCAGATAAAGACATTGAGCAGCCAGTTAATTCTGATTAACTTGAACGCCATGGCCAATCAAAAGTGTCCCAGAAATCAACGAATATATCTGATTGGCTACATTGCTCAACGCTACAAAAAGGCGTTGTAAATAGAAACGTTTGATGCTCTCCAGAGCACAAACACTAATATGCCATGGAGAGGTTGCCAAATCTGTTTCGCCTACAGATTTGGCAAATCTTGCTTTTGATTGAGGGTGCTTTTCATTGTGTGAGAAAATGGACCTGTGATGAGAGCCTGAGAACAATTTCGAGTCTCACGCTGAATGCTTGAGAGTTGGCAGCCCTAAGATAGATAGATAGATAGATTTCATGTAGACATGAAATGGAAAATAAACGCACTTATAATAGTAAAATAGCACGGCTATAGTAGGGCACAACGGGGCTAAAGGCGCCTTTGATATTATTTTCATCTAAACCACTAGATGGCACTAAAACGTGGCGTAGCACTTTGCAAAACATCCGCTTTTCAAGTCAAGATGCACATGTATATTTATCAGATCTTTGAAGCGATCGCGAGCAGCAGCACAAAGTTGATTCTGTGCTTACTTGATCTAATATTTTATGTTTTTTAAAATGTTGTCGATTTAAGTAGCAAATGAGAATTGCTAAAATTAATGCATATATTTTGAGAAAAAGGTCTTCTTTATGATTTTCAGTTTTGTTTAATATAATTAAAGCTACAGTTTTTAAATAACGAAAGAATATGTAAAAGTATGGTGTTTGGGGTAAAAAAGCGCCTCTGCTGTTGGGGCTAAAGGCACAGTAATTAACATGATAATTAATAGATCGCTGACTTTTCCATTTGTTGACATGACATGGTTAGATTCAGATGGTAAATATCATATATTATGTTTTGTTATAAATATCATATATATTATGTATGTGTCCATATTAGCGATAATCACCATGTTTAGAATGAAACCATCATATTTAAAAACATGATATTAATCATATCATATAATAAAATATAATTTCTTGTGACTACTGTAAATATATTTTCAATTATTATTGGATCTCCTTCAATAATTTCAGAATCTTTACTTATTAAAATGATTTTGTTTCTGTATTTTAAAATATATATTTTTATATTAACATTTTAATGACAGCTTTTTATTTATTGAACACATTTTTTTTTTTCAAATTAAGCAGAAAACAGTACAAACTTTGCTAAAGTGATTGTTTTGAACAAGTATTAACTTAGACATTATTAAACAAAACATTATTTTAGCTGAAGTATTGTATCAATACCCCATGCTGGTCGGCCCCATGTGGGGGGTAAAAGACCCCTCTTGCCACCTCATACATTTATAAGATTTTTAAACAAAATAAACAACTTGAATGATTTATTTTCACACAAAATCTGTTGCTCCATTAATGTTCAATACAACATTTTTTTTTCTGCAATTATACATTTTAGGCGCAGTGAATAGCACATTTTTTCTTACTTAAGGTGGGCCTTTAGCCCCGTTGTACCCTACACGTTTCCAGGATTGAGAGTGACACTTTTGAGTGCGGGCACAGTTGCCATGTGTTCCACTACTCTTTCCACTGTAGGCTACTTCTGGAGAAAGAGCGCAGGCACAGCAGCTCGCTCAGTGTGAAGTCGAGTGCGCTCCTGAGAAGAGAAGAGGAGAGGAGAAAAGGAGGGCTGCGTAAAGTGACCAGTGGAGTTGATGTCCTTACAGCTGCTTTTCTGTATCTTTCTCTGTCTTTAGATTAAAGATATAGGCTACGTTTATAATCTTTGTACTTAATTAGAAGGCGTTTGGCGTTATACAGGGAAAGCGCATAATGGA
Source organism: Schizothorax lantsangensis (assembly GCA_027422415.1). Lineage (NCBI taxonomy): Eukaryota > Metazoa > Chordata > Actinopteri > Cypriniformes > Cyprinidae > Schizothorax > Schizothorax lantsangensis. Next base: position 24,956,744 of record CM049850.1, read on the forward strand.
GCCTCTAACAGTGACTGTTAGTGATTTTTCCGAGCGGTATCCTTTAATTCTGCCAAACTCGAGCTTTATGGAGGAACCAGCGGGACTTCTGTCCAACTGGAGCGGAGGCAGCGAGCCGAAGGCGGTGAAAGACAGCACCGCGGTCGCTATCGCTGTGTGCATCACCGCGCTGTACTCTGTCATCTGCGTGGTGGGACTGTTTGGAAATATTCTGGTTATGTACGGTGTGGTCAGGTAAGAGAAATAGTTTATTTCAGTGAATATGTACTTCAGAAGTTTCAGGAAGTGGGATGATCATTGTTTAATTTATCACATTTTGACATTAATAAGTACAAATATAACCCACTTTGCCCTAACTTTGATGGTTTAAGTGCACAAAGTCTAAAGAGAAAGATGCACGCATGCAAATGTGTCTCTTAGATATGAAACCCGGGAATGTATAGCCTTGTAGCTACAGATGTGGTGGAAATGGAATTTAGTTTGGAATCTAAGCAAGTGGTGGAAGATAAGAGACAGGGCTGAGGAGTGAGATTTTGTGATGTGCTCATCTGAGGGTGGCTGTGAGAACCTTCCACTCAGCGCCAATGGAACAGAGAGCAGAACCAGTCCAAATTATATCACCCACAGATATGCCAGTTTAGCTCAGGGGTAGTTTTTGGAGGAAGAACAATTTTCACAGCATGTACGATTCAAAGCTCGCCTGTGAAAGCTGCTGTTCCTTTAATGCATTCTGGTCTCATGTTCCTTTAATGCATCCTTACAGTGCAGGGTAGTAACTATGTAATCTGGATTATGAAATTATTACAAAATTCAATACTTGTAATTTGTTTATATTACTTTTAAAGTACTCATAATCAGACCACAGTTACTGTTTTTATTGATTATTTAATTAAATAATATTTTAAAATGGCAGTAAATTATTCATAATTTATTGATCCTCCCTATTTCTTCCTTTTATCTTCGTTTTTATAAGCCTATTGCTTATATAGGTTTGGAAGGTCCTCCAGTTTTGTGGAACTGCACACAGACCAGCCAGTCAGGTGGATGTAATTGCACAGACAACTGAGATTGACACAGACAATGCTCAGAGCATAAACAAATAAAATACTTTTACGATTTTATTAATTATTAGCTTTTCATCAGTTTACAAATTCCCTGCAGTTCCTCATAAACACCAGTTTGGGAAAACCCTGATGTAATGTTTATTGCACTTTGTGTTGTTGATAACAATAATTGGAATACATTTTCTTTCTTTTTGCATTTCATATCAGTATGGAACATTATTATCCTATTCAAATTAATGTGATACACAAGGTAGGTCAAAAGTAATCAGATCTAAAATGTGTAATTAAATAGATTACATTACTAACTGCAGTTTTTCCTCATTTACCTTGAATTCAATAACTGACTACAATTTGTAATCTTCCCAGCACTGTGTATATATATAACCTATATATAGAGAGAGAAAGAATGAGTTCCTTATATTGAGGTTCAATAGCCTACTCAACTCCACAAAGCCAAAAGGAACATATAAGAAAACATATTTGTCATAAAAGGCTTCATTAAGCTAAAAATATAATCACAAAATATGTTAATATCCAATGTGCAATAAAACAAAAAATATATATATTTAATGTTAGGATGTAATTTTTGAAACTCCTTAAAGGTTCTATCACTGTAAAAATGAAAAGATACTTGAAGCACCATTTGGGGCTCCTCAAAAACCCAATTTAGAACCTGCTAAACCATTTCTAAATGTTATTTTTTAACTATTTTAAACAGAACCCATAAGTTCCTTCAATAACCCTAAAGACAAAAGCTCCAGCTCCCAGGAAAATGATGTTACCAAGCACATAGCACATACAAATAAGAACACAAAGTGTTTATGTTAGGTTGCATACATTCAAAATAAACTACGAAAACATACATACGTATGCTTCACAGCTTTAGAAACCTGTGTATTTAGCCTTTTTAGGCAAAAGAAAATCGGACTGAGTTAAAATACAAAACCAAAAAGACCTGCCTTGAAATATATGGAGTCTTTATGTTCCCTCAGAGGGGTTCAGATCACAGAACTATTACAATTCAGCTAGATCACATCTTTCTAATCTATTCACAGCACATATCTTCAGGAGTGCAAAGCCACTGCCTAAGAGGAACAGTCTGAATGAGCTAATCATATTCACGATGTCTGGATTGCCTGTCTTTCACAGAAGCCTTTTCCCATTTGGAGACGTAAAAAAATGTAGCAGAAGAGAGTATTAAAGCGTATCAGCCTGGAAGGCAGAAACTGTACAATAGGAAGTCTGATGTGAAAAGAACTCATTAATAATTCCCCCTAAAGTTTCAACTGCAGACAGAAAACATGATATAAATGCATTTTAGATTGCAAACACATCAAAGTTTTCCCCTCATTTTATTCCATTAGTTCTCACGCTGCACAAAAATACCTTTTTTCTTGTAAAAATGTCTAAACGTCCCAAAAAGGAAACATGAGATTTTAAGACTCCTTTTAAGTTTTTTTTTCTTGTTTTAAACACAAATGTAACAAAATTTCTGCTTAAAATAAAAAAAACATTTTATCAACAATACAAAAATATATACAAAACAGACAATCATTCAAAAATTGTGCCCACACATCATTCAAATGTCAGTAAAATGGCACTACCAAACATTATTTTCCATAACAGGTCTGTGACAAAAATAAGTTCCCTGATACAATGAATTAGAATGAAATGTGATTTATGGCAGTGCTAAATAAGAGTACAACTGGACAAAACATGGCAAACCAGTATTTCCCTATATGAATAAGGGACTAGTGTAAAATTAGAGATGCAAACATGAGTCATGGATATACAACAAAACATGTTATGCACTCGGTACAAAAGACTTAATGGAACTTATAATAATGGATTTATTCATACCACCACACGTATAGCCATGTACAAAGAGAGGAATAAACTGTAGTGTCACTAATGGATGTGCCGTCTTCTCTCTTCTTCTCTGTGAGACTTCAAATGTCAAGTCCTCAAAAGAGATCACAGTGTGGGCACCTGACAAATCTCAGAGAGGATACCAATTTATGCCTTTGGCATTGGGCTTTTCTTTAGTAACTATGGTCACATCCTTTCAAAGGATACCCCATCATTCATCAGCCTACTACTAATTTGGATAAAGAGAGAGAGAGAGAGAATTATGAGCTGATAATTGTATGATATCACAGAGAGACACCTTCATTTAATGAAAGCATGTTGTTAGCACCTGCTGGTAGATGTTGTAACTACACTTTATCACAATTTCTGCACTGCCAGCCATTCAAATTTTAGTTTTTAGCAATTATAGCCAAATCATCCATTATATCTCTAATAATAATAATAATAACTAAAATAATTATTGTTCAAAAAAAGTGGCACAATTTGTTTTACTAGTAGCTTAAAGATAAACACAAAGATATCCAAAAAAGTTTGAAAAAATACTATATTGTGGGGAAGTCGTGGCCTAATGGTTAGAGAGTCGGACTCGTAATCCAAAGGTTGCGAGTTCGAGTCTCAGGTCCGGCAGGAGTTGTAGGTGGGGGGAGTGAATGTCCAGCGCTCTCTCCACCCTCAATACCACGACTGAGGTGCCCTTGAGCAAGGCACCGAACCCCCAACTGCTCCCCGGGTGCCGCAGCATAAATGGCTGCCCACTGCTCCGGGTGTGTGTTCATGTTGTGTGTGTGTTCACTGCTTGCAGAGCACAAATTCCAGAGTATGGGTCACCATACTTGGCCGTATGTCACGTCACTTTCATATTGTGAAAATGTTTGTTTTAATGGAAAACAAGCATAACAAGCAAAGATCTGAAAAAATTATATTTTATAATATTTTTATCAAATCACCAGAATATAAAGAATAATGAATGTGCATGGCATCATTTTCATAGGTTAACATTTTAATTCTTGACATAAAAGTTGATTACAGTGTGGAAGGGTGTTAAAAGAGCACATATGGTTCTCCTTTTTTCCATTTTTTGAGTTGATCATCATGTTAATCATATCTGATATTTATAATGAAAAGGGCAAAGTAGAGAAGAACCTCAAATCATGCACAATCAGTGCATCCCATTCATCTTCAACTGTATTCATCAGTGTTCATATCGTCATTGCAAACCCAGGTGCAGCAGTTCGACATTCGAAAATGATGAAGTGTTCATCTTGCTGAATATCTCAGACTAACTGTTTCTCTTTTCTTCTTCAGGTACACAAAGATGAAGACAGCTACCAATATTTACATCTTTAACCTGGCTTTGGCCGATGCATTGGCCACCAGTACTTTACCCTTCCAGAGTGCCAAATACCTCATGAGCACCTGGCCATTTGGGCAGCTCTTGTGTAAATTGGTCATTGCTATTGACTACTACAACATGTTTACCAGTATTTTCACTCTGACGATGATGAGTGTAGACCGTTACATTGCTGTGTGCCATCCAGTGAGAGCCCTGGACTTCCGCACACCCTTCAAAGCAAAGATCATCAACATCTGCATATGGATTCTCTCCTCTGCTGTCGGCTTCCCAGTCATGGTTATGGCCGTTACTAGAGTAACACCCACAGGTGAGAACAAAATGAGTAAAAAAAGTATGTTATTCACCTTATATTAATTGTTTGATTCAATTTGTTAGTAAATTTATGGCCGTCACTCAATTCGACCACACGTAATCATAGCATGGTTATAATATTACTTTCTTAGCGAAGTGATCTAGATGTTAATATTGAGTAATATTTTAGATATACAGTTAAAAACAAAACTACACTGAATTGCATACTCTCAGAGCAACACATCATAGTATTAATTTCCTGGATGAATTGTCCCCTTTAAACAAATCGGTTAAATGAATAATTCAATGACTCATTAGGACTTGGGTCCTGAATGAATCAGTTTTTTTTAACAAATCAGTTAATTGCATTAAATGACTCGCTCATAAAGTCAATATCTGTGTATGAAATTGCATACTGTCTAATAGGTACATTTGGTATGAAACTTTGTTTGCAACATTAATTCCCTGTTCGTAAACAGTTAGTTCTCTGTTTAATTCTGTAAAGCTGCTTTGAGACAATCTGCATTGTGAAAAGTGCTATATAAAGCACTTCCTGTGTTCCTGTGGCTCAGTGGTAGAGCATTGCGTTAGCAGTGCAAAAGGGTCGTGGGTTCAATTCCCAGGGAACACACATACAGACAAAAAAAGAAAATATGTAACCTGAATGCACTGTAAGTCGCTTTGGATAAAAGCGTCTGCTAAATGCATAAATGTAAATGTAAATATAAACAATGGTAACGCTATCTCCTATATATTATGAATGAAATTTGGACATGCTAAATACATCATGTTGTCATTTATCATATGACCTTCCAGCATCAGTTGTGTCAGCCCGGTCTCATGGCAATTCGTACATATTTTACGAGGTGGCTAATTCGTACGAATTCGTACGACCTCACTCGTACAAATTCATACGATTTTTGCTAAATCGTACGTATTTTACGAGTTGCCAATTCGTATGAATTAGTACGAATGACCTACACCTAACCCCGCCCCTAAACCTACCAGTCAGTGGGGTTTAGACAAATCGTACTAAATCGTACGAGTGAGGTCGTAAACCACCTCGTAAAATACGTACGAATTGCCGTGAGATAGCGTTGGTTGTCACTTCACTGCCATTCACAAATCCTCTCCAGAAGCCTCATGGGATAGTAAAATGTCCATCAAATGCGCACTTAAGATTTTCACATACTGGTCTACATGAATTCGGATATAGACTCACCTTCTTATCTTCTTTTTACATACATTCTTCACAGGCAAAACAGTCTGCACATTGAACTTCCCAGACCCAGACTGGTACTGGGATACTGTGACCAAGATCTGTGTTTTCATTTTCGCCTTTGTGGTTCCCGTCTTGGTCATCACCATCTGTTACGGCCTGATGATCCTTCGTCTCAAGAGTGTACGCTTGCTGTCTGGCTCCAAAGAGAAGGACAGAAACCTCCGGCGCATCACCCGTATGGTTTTGGTTGTGGTGGCGGCCTTCATCATCTGCTGGACCCCCATCCATATCTTCATCATCATCAAAACTGTGGTGGAGATCGACCAGAAGAATCTGCTTGTGGTCGCCTGCTGGCATCTGTGTATTGCTCTGGGCTACATGAACAGCAGCCTCAACCCGGTCCTGTATGCGTTTCTGGATGAAAACTTCAAGAGGTGCTTCAGAGAATTCTGCTTACCCTTTCGTTCCCGCATGGAGCAAAGCAGCTTTTCCAGAGCCCGTAGCGCCACAAGAGAGCCCATCTCTGTGTGCGCCAAGTCTGAATCGATGAAACAGCCCACATGACTAGACCTGGAACAGATGCCTCCTGATACACAACCAAAGACACAGAAAGATCTGCAGTCTGAGGTCACCCAGATCTCCACCACTGAGTTTTAAGCTTCTTTGAGGTAAATACAAATTGACAACAAGCCCATATACTGAAGGCAAAATGCCATGTTGGTTTGTTAGTCATTTTTTCTACCTTTCTTAATTTCACTTTGTGGAAAAGCAATGGATGGCTCGCTGCAAAATGTTTTCTTAAGTGAAGAAATGAGATCATTTGGTCCAATGTACAGTAATCATGCTTTGAAAAAAACAAACATCTAAGATGTTGAATGGTCAACAGGAAATCTATATTCATTAATGGTATATGCCCATCAAAGTGGATTCCCATAATCAGATTTTTAAATGAAAATCAGTGCATTTCCTTGGAAATTGTGGGAACTTGTAACTGAAATACAAGTGTCCAAACAGTTAACTAAATACACAAATTCAATTTCTCAAGCAACAAAATAAGATGTAAGATTTTCATTTAAAGAGAGAAGCAATCTTGCTTCACCGAACAGAACAGAAATGAACAGAGGTCTTTTTCCACTCCATAATAAAAGGATTTCATTAAACCTGAGGATAAAGATACAGTATATGGAGAAAGAGAGAGGTGTCGGATACAGATAATGGAGCAAAATTTCATCTCAAGGGTGGATAGATTTGCATGGACGACAGGTCTCCTTCCCTCAGGATGGCTGTTAAAACGCACTGTTATATAAACTCGACACAATGTTCATTTCATGGTGCTTGATAAGGTGTCATTTTGTAAATTTGTGCTACTAGTAAAGGTGTTTGATGACCTTTGACTATGAAGTTTACAGTGTTCATACTTTGAGCATACAGTATGTGTAGATGTGCTCTGAGACTATTACAGAGGGGCTTTTAGATATTTTCATCTTAGTTCTTTGTAATTAAGTATTTAGTGCAACCATTCTTGCATTTCATTGCCATTCGCACAGAATAGCTGTTTTTTGACGTTCTTCAAATTCCAAAGTTGAAATGACATTTAATGAGTCATTTTGTGATATTAGCGTTTGATTCTAAATGTCAGCTTTGTTGTAAAAGGAGAGTGAGTTTAGTTTCTTGAGCTGTTATAGACAAACTTTTTCCAGTCAAGGATGTTATGTATTAGCAGTGAGTATTGCTTTGCTGTAGAACCTGTATGTACTTTTGTGCAACTGTTGGATATTTCCTCATGATTATATTTTTATGGATGCACCGGAATTAGACATCACAAATTATCTTAACTGTCAGTGTTTATGTTGTGAAAGCTAAAAAAAAAAAACTTCACTACCCACATGACGAGCATGACTACTAAGATATACACATTCATCATCTCATGAAGATATATATTTATCATCTCATTATTTATTGAATGATAAATAAGCCTGTCAACCTTTTAAGGTGTTTTAAAGATTAAATAAAAAACTATATGCTAATTTTCTGCAGGTACTTGTAAAGGTTGGAGACTCGAGCACTGTTACATAATCTCTTCAGCAGACAACCTATAAACCCCCTGTTATGAAATAAACTGGATAAGTGCTTTTGAAACAAGATAAAAATAAAAAGAGGTTGTTGTATAATGACTGTTGTATAAAGACAAAATCGTTTGTATTTTTGCTGACTTCTGTCGTCTGTCTAGTCATAAGAAACAAAATGTCATTTTAGCCAGGCTAGTTAAAAAATAATAATAAATGCATCGTCAGTGAATAATTATTTAATCATCTACTTCCATTGTATGGAAAAACAATATGGTAAAACTGGATGTAGGTTTTTTTTTTTAACCCTTGAATGATCAGTTTCAATATCACTTTGATTGTACACTTACTAAGTGTACACTTAATAAGGTGAATGGCTTCTATTTTTTTTCCCTTGCTCCCTCCTAAGGTCTGGGAGTAGGCCTATGTAAGATTGGAGAGCGGTACGTAATTGCGAGAAATGGGCTTTAGGGGCGGCAACAAATACACATGTACAGCCAAAGCCACTGGAAGGCAAGCCTGCAACCTTTAGCCAAAAAAGCGTAACGGCTAATGCTAACGCTGCTGCTTTGGCGGTATGCAGGGAAGACCAGAGGCCTTTTTTTGAATGGATGATTGGAGGAGCCTAAACAGCTTTAGTGAGGAAACAGCTTATCGTTTAAACTTTAAAGAATCGACAGCCTATCAGCTAATCTTCAACTTGTTTGTCATTAAACTGTAGTTTTGGATTGAACTACTTTTAGTTTACACCAAAAAAAAAAATATATTTTTTTAAGAGAAGTCAGTGATTTTTGCGACATGTAGAATTTATTTTACGGCACTTTTCATTTATTTCTATAGTATTCGTAAACGGCGGTTGACTGTCGCAAAACTCTGTTTGATATTCAATGACTTCAAGGCTGTAATGTGATTGTTTATCAAGGAACACGTTATCCAAGTTGACCGTTATGCTTTCTCCAATGGTAAGTAACACAGACTCTTGTATCTTACAATAATAAGACAAGGTAACAGTACAGCTGTCCAGTACAGCTGTCCACTGTAGTTACTACAGTGCTATATTTACGACATTGAATTGCACTCACGTAACTGTAGGGGGCTCCAAAGTCTCAAAATTCTACAACATACGGTCGATTAAACTTAGCGAATCTATTTTGTTCATTTTATATTTAGTTATATTGTTAATTTGGTCAAATTAAATAACTAGTCCACATTTATTTGCCACAAAGGAAAGAAACCAAAAATAAGGTATGAAAATCAAAGGGCTCCAAACAGGATAAAAAATAAGTCCTGAAACTCTTATGTTGCCTATGTTGATTGTCAGCAAGTCAAGAGTGAAAATATTTTATTTGTTATTAAGCCCAAGCTGGTTTGTTTTTGCAGCATAATTGAAAAGAGGAATCCTGTTTACTGTGACTTTCTAGATGCAAGAGGAGCAGAACAGTTGTAAAGTCCAATTGTAAGTCGCTTTGGATAAAAGCGTCTTAAAAAAATATTAAATGTAAACAGTTCACCTGTTATATTTGAAAGCCGCACCCTGACATTTAAAGCACTGGCATATTCCTTGTTCCATAGTAGGGCTAATGGACTCTGGAAGGATACAGTCTCAACCGGCCAACAGACACAAATACAGAATCTTAGATGAGCAAATGGCCTGAATAACGAGCAACATTATGGTCAGCAAATGTTGCTTATGTGCTTCTCCGGTTCCTCGTGATTGTGGTTTGGAGTGTCAGTTACATAATGGCATAAACAGCAGATCAGAGAGCAACGCTGTTAACAGTGGGTGGAGAGAAGCATCACGGGGCACAGTAATGACAGCAGACACAGCATGTCAGCTAGATTGATCAGGAGGATCACACTCTGCACTAAATTGTGCTCAACCCCATTCAGTGTCCTTATTAGATGTGTTATTAACAAGCTGCAGGCTAAATCAGAGAGTCTGATGTTTAACATGTCCACAGGGTAAAGTGCTAAATCAAAAACTTAAAGTAATATTTTTTGGAGGAGGAAACGCTTTGCCTCTTCAGTTGACTATATTTTTATTATATATTTATCAGACTGTCAACTGTCACACACCAGCTAAAACAAAATATATGCATAAATATTAAATACATTATATATTAAGTCAGTAATGCTCTAAGCTTAGCAGTTCCCATATAATTTATCTCAGGGGAATATGGTGAAATCATACGCATTTCCAGCAAGACCAATCCTCCATTAAGAGTTGCTCTGTTCAGTTTCCAGAGCAACCGACAAGATGAGATGCTGTACAATAAAGACTGGTCTAATGGTTAAAGGCATCCTGATGTAATAAACATACAATGTACATTTCATGCCTGAAAGAACAGAGAATATCATATCTAACCCCAACAATTACAGGCGTGGTAGTTTTCAGTTTTGAAAACAGAAGCGCTTTACTCGTCAACAGTTTTATCAGTTTTTTGGAAAAGAAAAATAGAAAAAATATGAACAGCTTTCTGTTGGCCAACATGGCAAATTCATGTGACCAACTTGAACCTGCTGCGAAATCTGTGAGGCGAGGAAATATTTACCACTCAAAATTCCTAATTGCATGGATTCCTTTTGAAATTTCACCAGCGAAAATTTGCTTCATGAAAGAAAAATGATCCAGCTGTTTGTGATGGGTACATGTTTTTTTTTTTTAAAGAATTAACATCACGTCAATCTTTTTAATGAGTTAAATATACTGAGTGCACCTTTAAAGAGCAGTGCATGAACTGCCTGCTGTGAAACTTTTTCATGACAGTTTTGGAACCGCATGGAAACAATGAGTAATTTATACTTTTGCAAATAAGGACATCCCTCTCAAAACACATTTAATGTAGCTTGCTGGCATTAAAAACAATAACATTTAAAGCCAGTGCCCTGTCCACTTCTCAGTGCAGCTGCCTCACGCCGGGCATCAGAAAACATTGATGACAGCATTAAATGGTGGTCAATTAAGTGCTTGCAGAAGAGGCTGTTAGCATTTCAAAGCTTTCAGAGAAAGTGGGCCTTGAAGGGCTTTTCAACTGAAAAACCCCACAAAGTCTCTCAGCATGACTCACTGTGGGCTGGAACATAAAGACCAGACCAGGAGCACAATACCATTTCCCCTTCATGGATGCCGAAGTGGTGCTTTGATCTGCAAATTTTATCAATAGTGACCAAACCATTTCCAGCCTCAAGTGTTTTCAACAATTTAGGACATCATGTAAGCATCAGCTCGGACATTTCATATAGCTAACAGAGTATACATTTCTTCTGGTTGCATAGGGCCACCTTCTTATAGAAGTAATTCAGGTTAGTGTAAACAAACAAAATCTGTATCTTTTTTTTTTTTTTCATCTGTGGAACATAAAAGTAGGCATTTCACAGACTGAGACAGCGGCTGTCAGGCTAATAAAAAAAAATTATACATGCTTCTAAATCTTCTAAAGCCAAACACTTTATAAAGAATATACTAAGATGTAAGCAATTAAACAGAAGAATGTCATGTTAATCTTGAGCACATCACTGCCATCCAGTGGATAAACAGCACAAATACAAAGAAACATTTAGCACTTCTAAATGTGAAATGTTACTTTAAAAATCCTTTTTACTTTAAAGTGCAGCTACAAGCAGCAATTCTTGTAGAAACATTTAATCAATGTAATCTTTGTCAAATTAATTGTAGAATAAGATGAAAATTAAGATTTCTAAATTCAAAAATGAATAAACTTTCAGCCTAACATCAAAATTTACTTACAAATATAAGCGTACCATAAAAACCCACACACAAGACCCTTTAAAATTAATAATAATCACTAAAGGTTTAAACTAGACACTAAAAATTTACGCTTTTTGCTTTAATCTCTAAATGTGTGCGTTTTTTTTTTTTTAAACGAGTAATCATACATCAGATTCTGTAAAACCTCATTTTTATTAAGTGTCCACAGGGCCAGCAATGCATGGATACAATTGTTTCATTTAGGAAATTAGGAAAACAGTTTAACACTGCAAAGTACAGGAATACCAAATCTGTTTTTTTTGTGAGTGATATAGATTAGACCTGCTATCGTAAACCTTTTATTGCGCAGACCAAAATGTGGAATTTAAAAAAAACATTTTCCAGGACTTATCTAAAAGACTTATTAAATCACCTTTCAGCTCATACATGCATACAATCACTCACGACAGGTGGTCTCGAGGAAGCATACTAAAGATCTGTTAAAAAGAATTAAGATAAAGCAAAGAAAAAGAAACAAAGTCCATAAAAAAGATCTTTGATCATCTACCAGACCGCATCCAGTGAATGTTTGGGCTCCCCGTAAAGTGGGATAAAAGGTTTAATTAGATGATACTCATCCTACCCTCTCCCTCATTCGCTGTCTTAGCTCAGCACAGGAAGCATTACCAACCCCAGACTCCCCCGATCAGGATCAAGCTATAGGTTACAGATACCACTGATACAGTAGTTTGGCTCAGCTGTCTTTAGTCAAGGAGTTAAAGATCAGCTCTCCTGCTTGTCTTTGACCAGCAGGACTGTGTGCTGCCCTCCACTGGACACTGATAGAACTACACGGTTCTCCAGCTGCTTGCCCGTCATCTCCACTGGGCTCCATTCATCATCCTCCTCTCCTGTACCCAGCTGCAGATTGGTGCCCATGCCCCAGGAAAACACAGAGCCTGGCCAACAGACAGCAGTGTTAGAAAACTAAAACACAGCTCTGATCAAAACAAACCAACGGTACATTCTGTTATTTGGTCCTAAAAACAAACTGCTCTGATTGGTGCAATTAATGTAATTAGAGGTTGAAGATACATTTGTGAACACACATTGCGTCATTTGCCATTTAAAACTACAGGAACAAACAATGCTACTTTTATTCAGTAAGGATGTATTAAAATGTTTAAAAAGATGTCCATTTCAAATAAATGTTTTAATAAACTTTCTACTAATCAAAGAATCCTGAAAAGAAAAAACATTAAGCAGCACAACTTTTCAACATTGATAAGAAAGCACCAAATCAGTATATTAGAATTTCTGAAGGATCATGTTATTTTAAATTGTAACATTTCACAATATTACGGTTTTACTGTATTTTTGAACAAATAAATACAGCCTTGGTGTGCACAAGAGATTTACTTCAAAAACATAAAAAAAAAATCATACCTATCCCAAAACTTTTGAATGGTATTGTTACTTTAGGCACTTTTTCTATTTCATAGTAGAAGGACCTCTCAGATACAGGTTAATCACTAGTTGCATTTATACACAATTTGTGTGGTCTGAAACGGTTTACAATGCATTCTAGATTTTACAAAAGAACTTGTAGTGGCTAAAATATTTAAGATTAGTCAAAATGAACCCAAAGCCAAAAAGGATCTGTTTTGGGTTAAAGTGGTCAGAGATCATTGTGAGTGAAATGTATAAGAACCAAGACAGTGTGCAGTCTCACCTTGTTTAGTGACAGCATAGCTCACAGAGGCACCACAGGCAACCATCTGAACGTCACTGATCCCGGTAACAGATGTGGGCTCACTCTTCTCCCCCGCATCCTTCCCCAGGCCCAGACGGCCATACTCTGCCCGACCAAGACTGTACGCTTCTCCTGTGGATGAAGACAGCAGTTGAACAAATTCTGAACCACTGGTGGAACACATGATTTAAAATAAAATAAATCTCATTTTAATGTAAGAGTAACACAAATGAGGTTCACGAATGAATCACCTTCTGAATTCAGGCACAGTGTGTGATGCTGCCCCCCAGAGAAACCCACCCAAGAGGTGGTGGAGTTCTTGAAAGAACTGAGTTTCACAGGAGCAAAGCAGATGTTTGTGCTTTGGGTGCCTGGAAAAAGGAGCAAGAAGTAAAATTCTCTAAAAATTCAGCAATAGACCATTTAATCTTCAGGACTGAATGAGCTAGGAGTCGTACCAAGCTGGTGGTAATTAGAAAGGCCAAATCCATAGACGTGCCCCTCTTTAGACACAGCAAAGGTGAAGTACGCTCCACAGAAGACATCCGTAAAAACGACCTTCCCCCGTGGCTTAATGATAACCATCTGTGGCTCCAGCAGCCTCACTGAGGAAGAAGTATTTATATAAACGCCACCACAAGATATTTATAAGCATTACCCTTCAAAAGTTTTGGGTCAGTGAGACTTTTTTTTTTTTTTTAAGAAATTAACACTTCTATTCAGCAGATGCACTAAACTGATCAAAAGTGATGCATAGTCAAGTATACATTTCAAATTAAAATAAATGCTGTTCTATTGAACTTTCCATTCACCAAAGACTCAAATGCATTAAAGTTTCCACAAAAATATTAAGCAGCAGCACAATGATTTTCAGCTCAAGAAATTTCTCATCAAATCACATTAGAATGATTTTTGAAAGAAGCAATTCAGCCTTGCAATCATAGGTATAAGCTATTTTAAAACGTTAAATAGAAAAATGTTGTTAATTTTAATATTTCACAATATTCCTGTTTTACTATAATTTAGATAAAAAATGCAGTCTACGTTAGCAATAGTTATAGAGTAGTAGTATATTTTATTTAATGCCATATCAGCATCTTAAGCTATTTACATGGGGAAAAAAATATAATAATAATACAAGTATAACAAATACAATAAAAACCAGTAAACAAACAAGTTATATTACACACAATTTTTTACATGAACAAATTCTAAAACTTTTTCAGGCAAAGTTATACTAAATAACTCTAAGTGAGCTAGCAATAGTTTTAGAAAAGTAGTTTTGGAACAATAAGTTTGTTTTCTTTACAGTATATTTTATAACTGTCAACTTTCATTCAAATTCTAGTAGTGACAGTTCAGTCAAAATGGAGATACATACTCAATCCCTTCCTGCCTCCGCGGTTAGCAAAGTGCTCAGCCACACGGCCCAGCTGTCCTTGTTCTCCACATCCTGAGGTGTACAGCTGTCCATTCACAGTCAGCATCACCAAGTGGTCATTTCCTTTAGATTGAATGCAAAATATTACTATGTAGATTCTTTACATAGACAATGGTGTAAAGCTACAGCTTGAATTCCTATGACCCACCTGAGACTATTTTAACCACGGGCTTGTCTATAGGAACTTTGACAGGCAATGGGCATTTTTTCATGGGCTCCAGAAGTCCAATGACACCATTATTGTCCTGCAATAGAAAAGATAGGTCAACTAAAACTGGTACAATGTTTCTACTCCGCTGCAGGATATAAAAAGGCTATACTCACTCTAAAAGAGCCCCAGACATAGACGGACCCCTCCTCCGTGAGGGCAGCTGTGTGACTGTCCCCTGCAGAAACCTGCACCACTTTTTCACCAAGGTCCACCTTGGCTGGCACCATCTCGGAGCCCTCCTCAGATGCGTCACGGCCCAGCGCACCCTCATCATTACAGCCAAATGTATAAATCTACACAGGGATTAGAGAAAACAGGAAGGACATCAGAAAGATATGATAAAATAACATTGAACGGTCTTGTTAGTGGGCTCTGCACAAAGCTTGCGATTAATTTCTTTTGTACTCCGCTTACATTTCCTGTGTCGCTGAGGCAGACTGTATGCATGCCTCCAGCCACAGCCTGCACGATACCCTCAGGAAGAGTCACCAGAGCTGGTTTCTTCCTCTCCAGCACATCCTCTCCCAGGCCAAGCTGCCCAACATCACCCTGCCCCAGAACAAGCACCAGGCCCTTCTCCTGCCCATGACTACTGTGAGAGACTACAAACAACCACAAAAACAGAATGAGATTTCAGATTTAAATTTATTACAGCCTCACAATTAAAACAAAGAAAGGTTTATCGTTTTTACTGTATCTTATTTAAGATAATCTCTCCCCTAAATGGCACATAAAAAACAATTGGCAAAAACAGCTACAATGTAGGGCTGTGCGATTAATCGAAATCGTCATAAAATCACGATTTGAGCGTGCACGATTTCTAAATCGCTTTATAGCACGATTCTTCCCGCGCCCCCGACCTCCCGCAGTATGCAATCCGATTCAACCAGAATGCAGCGCGCCTAAATGGAGCGCGAGAACAGAACGGGCATAAAGACGTAACGCCAGGTTCACACATTCTCCGTCTGTGGTGCGTATGCGGTGTGTATTTTTTCAGCGCCCATGTTAACGGATCAGAGTGTTCACACTGCACACAGTTGCAGTCCGGCAGAGTGCTCCAGGAGCAGTGCGTCTGCAGCAGTCATGCAGCGATCGTTTCCGCACGGAGTCTATTCTTGCTTTGCTGCACGCGCTGAATTAAAGTGAGTGACAACGCATTGTTCGCGGTAAAAATAAACATGGATTGACACGGAAATGTAGTAAGTACACCATAAATTCATATAATTAAAGTCTACTGTTTCAGTCAACACATGGCTTTTTGGCTAGATTTTAAACAAGCAAAAGTGCACTTTTAGATAAACAAGGCAATATGATTGTAAAGAGCTTTGGGTGTACAGCAATACACAAAGCGCTATATAAATGCATCATTCATTCATATGGCACTCGTTTGAGTTCATATTTATTGAGTTTAAATGTGAATATGTCTATGAAAGATTGTATTACTGTAACGTTACTTTGATAAAATAGAATCACAATGCTGAAAAAGCATTTGCAGTAACATTTGGATCTGAAATCAAAATAATGGATAAATGCTGTGTTTGTGGTAAACCACCGCAAAATGAGTCCGTACTGCTTCTTCACCGCATACACATACTGTATACGCAGTTACACACTGCAGACGGAGTATGAACCTGGCGCAACAAATCCATTTCATCACCCGAGGCAGTGCCACAAAGAGCTCTATGACCAATGCATGGCAAAATAAATAAATACATAAATAAAAAACCCTGGACATGGGATTTATTTTTTAGCCTTATGTCTGTTCTAGAGACGTTACAGCTTTTTGATAAAGCTCTAATTGGTTTTCTTTTGGAAATACATTTCAAATTCACACTGAATGCATTTATGACTGTAAAGCATGTCTGTGTGTGTCAAAATCGTGATTAAAATCGAAATCGCAAAATTGATCAAAGAAATCGCGATTTCTTTTTTTGTCCATATCGCACAGCCCTACTACAATGTGGGTCAGTTTAATCAAAGGTCTGGCTATATGAAAATAGAGACTTGCCTTTTTGTTTTTTCACAGCCGTTGAGTCCTTAGTTGCTGCAATTGTTTGTCTCTTTACAGCTTTTTTTGCAGGCATGGTGACTCGATTCTTGACAAAACCTAAAACTAGAAATGGTAACAATAAAGCAACCTCCTATATACCACCAGGGGTGTCAAACTCAGTTCCATGTTACTGTGCTTGATTGGCCAGCAAACTCGCCTGACCTGAACCCCATAGAGAATCTATGGGGTATTGTCAAGAGGAAGATGAGACACCAGACCCAACAATGCAGATGAGCTGAAGGCCACTGTCAAAGAAACCTGGGCTTCCATACCACCTCAGCAGTGCCACAAACTGATCACCTCCATGCCACACCGAATTGAGGCAGTAATTAAAGCAAAAGGAGCCCCTACCAAGTATTGAGTACATATACAGTAAATGAACATACTTTCCAGAAGGCCAACAATTCACTAAAAATGTTTTTTTTATTGGTCTTATGAAGTATTCTAATTTGTTGAGATAGTGAATTGGTGGGTTTTTGTTAAATGTGAGCCTAAATCATCACAATTAAAAGAACCAAAGACTTAAACTACTTCAGTCTGTGTGCATTGAATTTATTTAATACACAAGTTTCACAATTTGAGTTGAATTACTGAAATAAATGAACTTTTCCACGACATTCTAATTGATTGAGATGCACCTGTATATACACTATAGGCCAAACTAAACAGCATTTGAGGCCTACACGTAAAACAGGCCTGGTTTGCTATAATGAAGGCAAAATTAATTTTTTCTATACAAATCCTCAAACTCCTATGAAACAAATAAAACTTTCCAGGACCTGCACTACTGTACAGGGCTTATATATTGACTGTATATCGTCTCAGCTTGTTTGGGCATCAATTGCTAAAATGTTGCCAAGTTAGGCAACTGGCAAGGTTTGGAGACACAGCCATTCTGTTCTCTGGCGCTGACTTCACGCTCTATGACTGACAGCGACAAATGCTGGATGGCGGTTTATCGGCCAAACATGGCATTGGAAAGAACAGGCTCTTACTTTTTTAGGGTTTATACATAATTTAAATGCAGGAAATGGTTTAAACATGGCGGAATAATATCTGAGCTAGAGTTGAGCCCGCTGAAAGTTTAAACAGATCAAGCCTTTTTCAGTGACACTTTAAAGTTCGAGGCTACATGGTTCAACCTCGTAACATTTGGTTTGACGATTAATTATTTCAGAGATCACGTCTCACAAGATCGACTAACGTTACAGTTTAAATAACATTAAGAACAATGAATGAATTAAGCAGGATCAATCATGCTTGTTCTGCACACAGCTCACTTGCAGTCCAAAGCTCTGTTTGTATTACATTTCATGGGTTTCTGAGAGACTTCTGAGAAATCTTACCGTCGGAAGGCAGCTGAGATGAAAACTGCCCAGGTTCAAAGCTTTTGCTTGTTCGAGGAGGTTTGTGAATATAAGTAACTCCTTGAGAGAATGTAAAGCACGCGTGTCTCACTCCCGCACTACTTCATGTGTTTCACTGGAAGCGCACTAATAAACAAATTCGCACGCGCCACCTATTGGAAAGGCGGATTGGAAATTTTGTGCTTGATTAACAAGCGTCATTTCACTTTAAAATTAAATGATTTTTGCCTTAATAATTTTTTTACGTCGGTGTTTAATAGGCTTCAGCTAGTTATGGTCAATTATTTTAGAATTAATTCTATACTTTTAAGGCATTCATTAATATTTTGAATTAAATGCTTTTATATTTTCAGTTAATTTTTTTAGGTTTTTGTAATTGTGTTATGTGCTTTTTTGTTATTAGGCTATTATTATTTTTAAAATATTTATTTTTAGCTTTATTTTTTTTATTTTTTCAGTTTTAGTAATTTTACTTCAGATTAAATTTCAGTTAAAAACACTTTTAGAAGTTGGAAATAAAACAAAGAATACTGGAGTATGTTTTACAAGAAAATTCTATTTCAGTCGTTTATTCAGTGTTTAATTCAATATTACTTGCCATTTCTTTGTAATTATTTGTGAAATTTACTAGCAATTTCTGAATGAAAATTAAACAGCAAACATTTAACTTTTTTCAGCGTAGTTGCCAAGGCAACATTTCTCATTTAGATTTTTTTCATATTTAATATTATTATTATAATTCCTTTTTGTTTTTCAGCTTTATTTCAATTTCCCCAAATATTTTTTGTTGTTTTAGTTTTGGTTAACAATAACACCGGGTCAGACACCAGGGGCCTGTACCATGATGGTAGATGAACAAATTCAGAGTTATAGGATAAGTTTTGAGTTGACAAAACCAAACCACTCCAATCTGATTTGTTGGTACCATGAAGCTGATCATCAACTTTCTCTGTCAACTCAGGCTTGATCCTGAGTTAATTTTTTATTTTTTATTATTGAAAAAAGGTTGAACATTACAAAAATGTTAACATGTAAATCCAAATATACAAAATATAATAGCAATCTTAAACTGTAAAACATTGTTTCAGAGAATTGATCCTGAGTTAATGGAACGCGTGCACATGAATGTGTGACATCAGCGGCGAACAGCCAATCACAACACAGAGCAAGTGTGATTCACCTCTCGCGAGAGAGCCAGCGAGATTCAAAACTCTTTTGTTAAAGGTTAAGAGATTAAAGAATATTAATATTAAAGAACAAAAAAGAATATTTAAACATTTCCACTGAAGTACTTATCCATGAAAGAGAATAAATAAAGGTAATTATCTTGCTCTATCAGTGCAGTCACAAGTGAAACTTGTGAAGTTAGTTTATATAGTTGATAATATATAGCGATAGAGACTCGTAAGGTCATGTAAGGTCACATGTAGCCATTTTTAAAGTGTTATCTACTGATTCTACCACTTATTTATATTACATATGATCTGTATATATTAATATTCATTTAAAATAAATGCTTTATAATAATTGTTAAACTAAAAGTGTTTATGTGTAATGGAGAAATAATAATATAAATCATATTATAATTATATAAATCATTTGTAAATTGTAAAGCCAGACAATTTTGTTGTGTGTACATACATACATACAGGTGCATCTCAATAAATTAGAATGTCGTGGAAAAGTTCATTTATTTCAGTAATTCAACTCAAATTGTGAAACTCGTGTATTAAATAAATTCAATGCACACAGACTGAATAGTTTAAGTCTTTGGTTCTTTTAATTGTGATGATTTAGGCTCACATTTAACAAAAACCCACCAATTCACTATCTCAACAAATTAGAATACTTCATAAGACCAATAAAAAAAACATTTTTAGTGAATTGTTGGCCTTCTGGAAAGTATGTTCATTTACTGTATATGTACTCAATACTTGGTAGGGGCTCCTTTTGCTTTAATTACTGCCTCAATTCGGCGTGGCATGGAGGTGATCAGTTTGTGGCACTGCTGAGGTGGTATGGAAGCCCAGGTTTCTTTGACAGTGGCCTTCAGCTCATCTGCATTGTTGGGTCTGGTGTCTCTCATCTTCCTCTTGACAATACCCCATATATTCTCTATGGGGTTCAGGTCAGGCGAGTTTGCTGGCCAATCAAGCACAGTAACACCATGGTCACTGAACCAGCTTTTGGTACCTTTGGCAGTGTGTGCAGGTACCAAGTCCTGCTGGAAAATTAAATCAGCATCTCCATAAAGCTTGTCAGCAGAAGGAAGCATGAAGTGCTCTAAAATTTCCTGGTAGATGGCTACATTGACTGTGGACTTCAGAAAACAAAGTGGACCAACACCAGCAGATGACATGGCAGCCCAAATCATCACCGACTGTGGAAACTTCACACTGGACTTCAAGCAACATGGATTCTGTGCCTCTCCACTCTTCCTCCAGACTCTGGGACCTTGTTTCCAAATTAAATGCAACATTTACTTTCATCTGAAAAGAGGACTTTGGACCACTGAGCAACAGTCCAGTTCTTTTTCTCCACAGCCCAGGTAAGATGCTTCTGTCGTTGTCTCTGGTTCAGAAGTGGCTTGGTAGCCCTTTTCCTGAAGACGTCTGAGCGTGGTGACTCTTGATGCACTGACTCCAGCTTCAGTTCACTCCTTGTGAAGCTCTCCCAAGTGTTTGAATCAGCTTTGCTTGACTGTATTCTCAAGCTTGCAGTCATCCCTGTTGCTTGTGCACCTTTTCCTACCCAAATTCTTCCTTCCAGTCAACTTTGCATTTAATATGCTTTGATACAGCACTCTGTAAACAGCCACACCTTTCAGTAATGACCTTCTGTGACTTACCCTCTTTGTGAAGGGCGTCAATGTTCGTCTTCTGGATCATTGCCAAGTCAGCAGTCTTCTCCATTATTGTGGTTTCAAAGAACAACAGATACCCAGAATTTATACTGTAGGGATGGTCATTTATTGAAACTCAAATGTAAATATTCTAATATTTTGAGATACTGATTTTTTTACTTTTATGAGCTGTAAGCTCTAATCATCAAAATTAAAACAAAAAAAACTTTTGAAATGTTTTACTTTACATGTAATGAATCTAAAATATATGAAAGTTTCACTTTTTGAAATAAGTTACAAGAAAAAATGAACTTTTTTCACGACATTCTAATTTATTGAGACGCACCTGTATATATATATATATATATATATATATATATATTAAGGTACTTCGTAGTGACCTTTAATTTGTAGGAAGAGACTGGGGGAGTGACTTTTTGTGTCAGACATGTGACACTTTGCTCACGTCTGATTGGTCCAATTTAAGTTTGATATCTCTAACTCAGAACATAACCTGCCCCGGAGCAGGTTAGCTGTGCAGTGTAAGTTACTATGGCAATGAACGCAGCTAAAAGCCAAGCCACTTTCATGGTACCTAAAACCCAGGATTGGTGCAAACTAAACTGAAACTTACCTGGCTAAGCAGCTAAACCGGCTTCATAGTACAGGCCCCTGGAATCCTCTACAGATGTAAAATGAATAGACACTCACATAAATGCATAAATTAGTTGTCTTATCTGTTCCTGGCCCTTTCTCTCCAAAACCTCAACACACGTTATATGCTAGTTGTGGTACATTGTTGTCTCTTTTGCAATGCATTATGCACATTTGTAATTGCAATTTTTCAACTGTGATTTCTCATATTTGCAATTTAATTTCTCATTATTTGGACATTACATCTCAGAACTGTGAAAAGAAGGGCCTACAAGGACCATAATTTGTCTTTGAGTAACATCTTTATTTCAGAAGTTCTGAACCCCAAAATATCTGGCTTTAGAAATTTACACCATTACTGTGTGTGCACAAAATGATACAATCAACATGTCATAAAGCAGGCATTTGTAAGAAAAATGAGAGCGACAAACATTATCGGTAAGCATTTTAATTTAGATTTAGAGGTGTTTACATCTAAA
Organism: Schizothorax lantsangensis; assembly: GCA_027422415.1. NCBI lineage: Eukaryota > Metazoa > Chordata > Actinopteri > Cypriniformes > Cyprinidae > Schizothorax > Schizothorax lantsangensis. Next base: position 24,979,116 of record CM049850.1, read on the forward strand.
CTGCAAATTTACTGTCAGTTTCTAAAAGTTCACATATAATTAAAAAGCAAGAATATACAACGCTACATTACATTGTAGTGTCGAATAATACACTAATAATTTTGTGCTTAAAAAAATAGTAACCTATATGAGTTTCAATATATTTAAAATATTTTTCAAAATAAAAGGAAGACAAGATATACACAAACAGTCAGGTTCATCTACAGAATGGAGCTGTACAGCAGAGCAAATCTTATTATCCTACTGGCCAAAAAACAACAAATGACAAAATAACTGGAAAAAATGAAGAAGAGTTCCTGCCGCAATAACCTCCCTGCCAACAATACTTCACAAAAACTTCATCAGTGCGTGTCCGACTAAATTCATTCTCCTTTTAAATGGGAAATAAATAATCAGGAAATCATTTTATTTAGAAATAAAATATTCTGTAAACACGACTTGGACACTTCTTAAAACTGAAATAGCTGGGCCTCACTTTTACAGAAGGCGATATGATTAAAAAAAAGATCAAAATAGATCACAGTTTTGCTGTAGATCAATAGTGAAATATGAAATGCTTACATTCTACCTAAAAACTGATCCTATTTTCTTCTATTCCTCTCTCAAACAGTGAGGACCACAAATAAAGGGGTATCTGTAACCCTGTCTTGAATAAAGAGGGCCAAAGTTATGAATAAAAAAAAAAACTTGTGCCTTAAAGTTTCTAACATTATGAACGTTCCAAAGAGTCAAACTAAGAGAAAAATTACAGCAGCCTATACAAACATACACAAATAAACAATTAACATTCAGGCTCAGGCCTTACTCTTGCAGTTCTTATGTCTGCCCCGCTATGCTCAGTAACTAACACTTACTGTAGTATTACTGTATTTATTATTGTCACATCATTATTATTACTATTATTTTTAACTTTGTTACACTTCCCTGAAAGGAAATAACGTTTATCATATGAAGTAAAAGCAGAAAAAAGGCCATTCAGAGACTAGAGAGAGGAATATCTGCCATTGGCACAAGTAACATCCTCTAATAAGTCCTTCATCGCCTCTCTGTCTTGGCACATGGGTCCCCTAAAGTCCAGGAGAAATACTGCATCTGTCCCCCAGAGGTCACCCGTCCCACACGTCAGTGGGTGGACAACTGAGAAACAGTCTGTTTTGTTTGTTTTGATTGGTTTCTGAATGCTCCAGGCGTCCCTGTGCATCTGAAGTAGTACATTCATAGTAAAAGCAGTCTGAAGGAGCTCTGACACCCTGAGGCTCCTCACCTAAAAACAGCCATTTCTTCCCAATATCCACCGGCCTTTAAGTGCTTCATTTTCCAGTTAAAAGATGCCGTTAAGGACGATGGAATCTAGAAATGACATAAAAATAAAAATACATGGTTAGATGCTTTAAACAAGAACTTTCTGTATTTTAACTTTCTGTTGCAAGTAACAAAACACTTGCCTTGTGTAAATTCTGCTTTCCTCATGCACTTCCATCTCTGAGCTCTTAAACTCGTTGAGCTCTTTACGAATAGCAGCCTAAACAAACAGGTTAGAGTTGGTTGATCAGGTGTAGAGCAGATATAGATCAATAAGCAAGACATTTAAAAGAAATCAGTGTCTTTTGAGACTATTTATAATCTAAAAGACTGAAGTCAAATGATATATAAAGATCTCTAGATCTTTATATAGACACAGATGTGTGCGTGGTTGCAATTTTTATTTAATTTTGTAGATGTACCTTGTCTGCGGGAGTGAGTTTGGTCCATGGCTTCTCAGCACGGCGGTCGTAGTCCTGAGCGCATGTGACCTCTACGTACTCGTGGAAACGTAATATTTTTCGAGCCTGTAGTTCGGCAACAGTTGGTCGTTGACTCAACTAAAGAAAACAGACAAAGGCATGTCACAAATGCTGTCAGTTTGATTAAAATTCCTTAGAGCATTATTAGATTCTTTCTCAATTCTTGATCAAATCAACCTTGGTATTATATTCCAGGTGAAATGTAAAGCGAGCAAACCGAATCGCACCTTTCTGGTGAGTCTGCGCTTGATCTCCCTGACCTCTGCTTGTCTGTCTGCTTCATTTTTGGCTGGAGAGAAAACATCAAAACCAATCAGGCTGATTTAAATCCAAATTTCATTGAAAAATTATGTGGAGCATGATAAACTATTAGTGCATTAAAGTACAAAATAAAAGTGGAAAGCCAGTACTTTGGATCTAATTTCACTTCCTACAGAGAAAATGTCACAAACTAAAACACATAGGCTCATTTGAGAGAAACAATAGCAAGGACTTCACTCTGTTTAGCAGAAAGTATCAGTAATGTCTGCCAGCATATGAAACCAATAGAGACAGAGAGTAAAATATATGTGGGTCAGTGTCAATCCCTCAGTGAACACAGAGGGAATAAATGAACAGGAATAAATGAGTAACTAATGAAACGAGGAAAAAGGGACAGAACAGAACGGAAGCAGGAAGATAAATCACAATACAATAACTGAAGTGAGTATAAAGAGGCAATTTACGCGGGAGAATGTTTCTCTGTTCCAACTCCTCAGCAGTAGGTCTCTGGCTCAATCGCCTACAGAAAAAAATAATAATAAAAAAATCATATTATCTTTGCACATTATACAATATTTAAATACATATTGATATAAATTTGAATTATATAAGTTATATAAGTATAAGTATATGTATATATATATATATATATATATATATATATATATATATAGAGAGAGAGAGAGAGAGAGATAGAGACAGATGTATAGTGTAAATTAAGTTACTCCAGACCAACTTCTTGTTGGTTCTTCTTGCACTATCAACCTACAGCCTGTATTCACAGCTGTGTTCATATTCAGTACAACAGTTTTTCAGTGTAATTTGCATTTACGTGGGAGTGTGTGGCTGAGAGGGCTATTACCGTGTGAGTGCACTACCAATCTGTGTGCGGATGGCCTCCCACTGCTCCTTGCTCTGCCATGACAGACTCGTGTGCTCTACTTTGGCCTGCCTCTCAGGAGCCTGCCTGTCTGGGGCAGAGGGCCGACTGCTCAACTTCAGCGCCAATGTGTCCTTCCTTTTCACCCTGCTGGCCAGAGCACCTGCAGCGAGCAAACACATGCGCACACGCATGCAGTCAGAAGTTCTGGCTCTCTTTTATATGGACAGATGTCTGAGTATACGTTTCTACTAAAAAAAACACTGTGAAATTAATACAGACAGCAGAAGACACTTTCTAAACACACAAACACAAATGTATTTAAAACAAAATGTACAAATGCTACTGCAAACTTTATATTTATATAAGATAAATAATAATAATAATACAAATGACAAAAATATTAAGCAGTACAACTGTTTTCAACATTGATCATTTTGAGAAATGTTTCTTGAGCACCAGAACACCACATTACAATAATTTCTGAAGGATCATGTGACACTGAAGACTGGAGTAATGGCTACTGAATATTTCACAGGAATACATTTCAAATATATTCAAAGAGATAGTTAGTTAGTTAATTAGTTAAAGTTGTATTGATTTTCACAATATTAATGCTTTTATTGTATTTTTGATCAAATAAATGCATTAGTCAGCACATGCAATATATAATAAAAAAAGCTATTCACATACTTGGTGGGCTGTCGTCATCCTCGTCTTCATCCGATTCATCGTCCTTGTACAGCACGGGCCCGTCCGAGTCGCTCTCCTCCGGCTGTTGATCTTCCTCATCTTCCTCCTCCTCACTGCTGTTGTTTCCTTCAGGGATGATGCTGATGCTCAGATCCCCCACCATGCACCTGCGGCTACGAGGCTCAAGTTGTGGCTGGGACTGTGGGGATGGGAGGTGATCAGGTTCCTCATCGTCGTCGTCGTCATCGTCCTCTTCCTCCTCCTCTTCATCCGAGTAGTCATCTTCATCCCTGCATAAATAAAAATCTATTTCATACAGGATCTATATGCATGTAATAAAATGTACTGCTTTTGCAACTTTTTAACTGTCAGAGACCGAAAAGACACTATTTTTATTTATTTTTTTGAGAAAAAGGTCACCAGAGCCACATAACGCAGGACAGATTTGAACCAGCATCTCCCAAATGTTTATGGATGTTTTTTTTATTCATATCAAGAGGCAGCAAGAGCATGAACAGGAAGGCCAGAAAAATAAGTTAATACAAATAAATAATTAAAATTAATAAAATGAATGTTATAAAACTACATTTGACTCGCGTGATGTTTTGGCACAACAATTTCTGGGGACCACAAGGAAAAATAATATGATATCATGACCCCTTTTATATGTAATATATTATTTTCTTTGAGAAGTTTAAAATACAAGTAATTGTAAGTGTGGCTCTATATACAGTAGGTTTAGTAAAATAAGCTTGCTTTGTAATTTTTTAATAAATAATTGTTGCTGTTGCTTGTGAAACATAGTTTACATTTACATTACAGGCCCAATTTTATATTTATATTCTTCTTATATATACACATAAAAAATATAAAACTTCAAGCTTAAAGAGAAGGACGTGCTAACATTTGGCTTCAGCAGTAGAGGCTGACGCAATGTAATATATTTTCAAGTTATATTTATTATACAAAGATGATCCGTTCACAATAAGAACTATAATACATATTTACAAAATAGAGTGAATTTTCATTTCATGCCAACTTGAACGTCATTACTAAGATTTTTTTAAAGTGCTTTTTTGTTGTTTTGTTGTGCAGCAACAAAATACTTAAAAATATATATTTTTATTTATAATTACATTTTTTGATTGACGCTCTATTAATAAGTAAAGAAATTGCCCAGACTTCACTCACAGTTTGAGAGGCTGGATGGTGACTGGCAGTGGGCGGCTGCCCTGGTACTCCGGTGGCGTCTCAAACAGAAGTGAGTGGGCACGCTGGGAGCCATCTGGGTGTGGGAGAGCGGGTCCTGGGCTACTGAGCGCCCTCTGGATCATGATGTGTAAAGGAACAGGGGCTTGACGGGCTGGCGGATCCTCCGGAGGGCTGGGAGAGTTAAAGTGGACAGGAAGTGGCTGAGGCAGGGGGTAGGGGTAGGAGTGTTGGTGGAGGAGATGATGATGATGATGGGTGTGGGCCTGTGGTGGAGAAGGGGGGATGTGTGTGGGGAGAGGTGGGGATGGGGGAGGCGGGGGCAGCTGGTAGCCCCCGGGGATGTTGGCCCTCATGTCCTCAGACAGAATGGAGGGAAGGGAGGAAATGGTCAGCGGGGAGTCCTCTGCATTGCGTTTGGTTACAGGCGTGGTTCTTTTTGGGGGCATAGGGGGCGAGGGCTTGGCCGGTACTAGGTTGACACCTCCTTGTGTGAGTTCAGCTGTAGTATTAAATGCACAAAAAACATTGTAAATGCAAGTAACAATTTTCAAACATATTTCTTTGAAAAATGATAACTCTGTCATCATTTACTCATCCTTTATGCCATTCCAAACCAGTATGCCTTTTTCCATTCTTTGAATGAAACTTATTCAAAATAATTCCTTCTCAACTCCTTGACTCATTGATTCAGCTCCCAGAAGCAGTATTGCTATTTCTAACAAACTAAAACTATTAAAATAATTTTCCTTAATTGAAATAAAGCTAAAACAAAGCAAGTGTAAATAGATGGAGAACTTAAAATACATTTTTAAATGCTGCCTAGTGCCTAGGTAAAAAAAACAAAAAAACTGAATTCTAAATTAAGACTAAATAGAAGTAAAAAATTAAAATTAAAATATATAAAAAACTAAAAATATCAAAATAAATAGCCCCCCAATTCTAAATATCAATAAATATTATAATATACAAATAATACTAATATAACACTGCACAAAAGAAAATTAGTGACAAATGGCTTACATTTTCATCTGTAACAAAGTTATCATATGATTTTAGAAGTCATACAGACTACATTTATTATACTTTTAAAGTGCTTTTGTATAATTGTTGAAGATTGATGAAAAATTTATCCTTTTGTGTTTCATAGTATATGTAAAAATCATACAGTTTTGGAATGACGAAAGGGTGAGTAAAGACTGAAATATCATTTTTGATTGACAAACTTCAAAGTTTTCACATTTCAGATTAGTGATATATTAGTAGAATCAAATGGCTCCCATCCTAACTCGCCAATAACGTCACCAAAGACCAACTAATTCTTACAGAGCACATTCTAAGCAAGCAAGTTCATTGACAAAAAGCCATGTGACTGCTAAATCAATGCATTCCGAAGCCCGTGTCACATGACTTACAGATGATTAGTTCTACGTAACTGCCAAAGAAACGGTGTAAGTATAATGAAGTACAGCGGCCAAACATTATTTCTGTGAAGGAAGCATAAATTAAGCTAAACATGCTTTGGATTAGCCTAGCTGCCTCTCTACAAACCAAAAGCATGAATTTCAGCCCTAAATCGAAGCAACCCGCAGGCTTTCAGCATGTGATGAGGTGGACTGGATTCATTCCTCATTCTCTAATCTCACAGCTGCTTGTGGAGCAACTGTTGCCTGGAGTAGTTTATACGAACATATGCTAGCATCTGCTTTGGCATGATGGGGCATTTCCAGCAGCGGTGGCTAAGATCGGCTCAATTCCACAGGGGGTCTTCTAGCCGTTTAAACACCTGTTAATAATGTGCCAACGTGCTGCACGCTTGTGACAGCTTTAATGCCCGAAACATGCAGTTTTGCACTTGAGAATGTGAGTGAGAGAGAAATAGTAGAGTAGAGCAGAAGCAGCAAGAGGGCGCGTTAGTCCCACGCTCAGGTGGTGCGCTAAAGGCATGCTTTGCTGAGAGTGAGAAAGATGAGGCTAGCGCACAGGGCAGCAGATGAAGGACGCAGCTTTGGCGACAGGCCCAGCCTCGACGTTTACCTGTGCGCATGCCTCCTACCCGCCGGCAGAGGTAGACAGGCAGGGACAGGTAGACGTCATGGTCACCCTCACGCTTCCAACAGGACCAGTAGAGGGGGAAATCGCTGCCGTCACCCCCATGCAGGGTGGAGGCTGGCAGAGGACAAAAACACAGTCTCCGGGCGTCAAACAACACACATCTTCACAAAGCAGGGACGACTTATCCCTCTAACTGTAAACATAACGCCAGTGTGCCACTACACACAGAAGATTGTTTAAAGTCAACGTGAAATCAAAATTGACCCCATTTATTGTCTTAATGCACATTCCTGGTCTTATTATGATTCATTCATCAGGCTAATCTAAAGAAAAAAAGAGATCCTGATTTCTAATCACATTATTACATGAAAAATGTTCTTTTTTTTGGTGACGTCACTTTGGCCAAGTGTTATCCACTTGTTAAGTCTGACTTCACGGTTCCCATAAATGGCTGAGATCATATTCTCAATAGAAACAGGCTTGGACTGGGAAATAGCATTTGTCATGAATTAACAAGAGGACAGGACAACATTAACCAATAGCCAAGTTGTTTTATACATTCATCAACCTTTTGGGCATTTAACAAAATTTGTCTAGTTTTAAAATAGAACCAATTCCTTGTTTTTTTTTGTCATTTTAATTTTTACTTGTTAAAGGGGTCACAAACTGCCTTTTGTATTATTTTGTACTGTTCTTTGAGGGCCACTTATAATATGATCAAGATTTTTACATAAAAAACCTCATAATTTAAAAGTAATAGGCTATTTTCTATCCTATTTTGACCCCTCTCATCAGAACACTGTTTGAATAGGCGTGGCGGATTGTAGACTCGGAAATAAACGCCCACTGCTATGATTGGCTGACAGTTGTGTATGTTTGACAGCATACATCCTTCATAGATGGACGCTGCTGTGATTTAAATACTCAAATACTCAATACATATCAAACGATCTGTAATAACAGACAAAGCAATAGTGATCACGTAATAAAAACAGTTACTCACACATGTGTGGTGCGACATTTCTGTCAGAATATTGTCAGCACAGCATTGTCTTTCAGTTTCAATCTTTCTGAAAACCCTGCATCGAATTGTGCTTTTTTGTAAACGAATCTGCAGTAAAAGGAAGTGAACAAAAGACCAGGTCCTTACTAATGCGGTCTGGCACTTCATTAAAAATAAAATTCTTCTGCTCTTTCCTAATATTGGGATCAGAACGAAGGCTGTGTTTTTCCACAACTTGGCTCTGCACAGCGTCTTGTCTTCGGAGCCATCTTTATCATTTGGTTTCTGGGTAGACCTGTGATTGCCGCTCTTGTCATTTACTTACTATGTGCACAAATCGGTGGGAGGGGCTAAACAGGCAGTGATGTAGAAGCAGGCGTTGATGATCTTCTGCAGAGGCTGTGTTTAGCCACACTATTAGTGGCACATCCCACAACCTATCATTTTGGCAGACTGGCATCAATATAAGCTGTTTCTAGACTAAAGAGAAAGTTTAAAGTTCTGAAACTTAAAGAATGTTTTTATAGCACAATGACCTCTTATATGTAAAAAGGATCAAGGGAATTTTGATTTCTCAGTTCATGACCCCTTTAAATATTCTGTTTCACCTGGAAATAAGTCACATTATGAAAGCAAAATGGGTTGCAAATGGCAATTCATGCTGACTTTAAATAAATTATGTGAGATAAACAACCAGCTAAAGCCATAAATATGAATACCCAGATGATCCAAATATGTCAACAGTACCACTATCTTCAACATGTTAGGTTGAGCTAACTAACAACTGTCATTATACCAACAAAAATGGTATGCCACAGCACTGTGCAACCAACTATGTTATAGTTACAAACACAAATGGTGTCAGAAAGATCTATGTACAATATCTACTCTTATAATGCAGCAGAGCTACAGTCTGGTGGCTGCGGTTCAACAAAAAGATCTGGACCGTTCCAGTGTACTGTGACTCAGCACATTGTTTATAAGCAGAAAAACAACACACAAGTGAGATGTACAGCTCTGCCTTTCAGAAGCACTGACTGACACGCTCATTGACAGCTTTCCAAATGGACAGCAGGAGGCAGTGTGGAGATTTAGTGTTTGAGACACGATGCTTAGACATTTCAAACCATGAAAAGCTTGATGCTTTGGCGTAAAAAAAGACAAAATAAGGAGCACTTCTCATTTGATTTAACAAGCACGTTTAAAAGGACAAATTCTCCTAAATAAGAAAAAGTTCCCATTAAATTGGAACAAACATGCCTATTGTTTTTCTGCAATAATCAGGGACAAATGACAAATCCAAGATTACAGCATAAATGAAAACATTGTCTTTAGTAATAACTCAGAATCTCGCAATCAAAGGCTATTATCAAGCTGATCAGCTTAAGGGTCAGGACCCCAAAAGAAAAAAATTGTCTCAGCAAGCAGAGAACAGCAGAAATGTATTAAATACATGGCTGAGTTCTCATGATGTACGACATGACACATGTACGTGGATTTAAAGCAATTAACACTACAAATCATGTTTCTTTTTTTGGCACCACTGCATGTCACACATGCTTAGAAAATATATTAAAGGAAAATAGACAAAGGAGTCTTTGTAAAAATGCTCTAACAAACATATAAGCATCAGTGTGGTCTCTTTATGAGATGCTGTAGTGTGTGTCTGTGAGCAGGGGAAGCAGGTTTGCTTTCAATATTAGTCAGAATATTTTAAAAATCCTTCAAACTACACTAATACACAGTTACAAACAGACAGAAATCATTAATACTGCAAGTGGGTCTTCGTTTAGAGCAGTGGTTCTCAACCCGCGGCTATCACGAATCCAAATGCGGCCCACCATGCTGAATGTTACAGTTTGAACACAATTTAAAAAATAACTTTCAGTTTTACAATTCATTTTAGGTTTTACATTAATTTAAAAATGTACTAAACAAATATAAGCTATAATGTATGTAACAATATCTAACAGCTGAAGTGTGAAAGCATCTGAATATTACTGAAATTCCCATTTTAATTCTAAGCTGCTTTGACTTCCCTCACTGAGCATTTTACTCATTTCCTCATTTTCACCATTACAAGTTTGCCTAAAACAGTTGCACAGCATTTTCACCTCTATTACCAACCAAATGTTTCCACTGCTGATCAGCTGTTCCTGTTTAGAAAAGGGATTTTCTTATATAACATTTATACACTAAAATATTTTTGAATATAAATACTGTAAATAAATATATAAATAAACATAATAAATCTAAGTATTATATCATAAGTAGTAATTAAAATATGTACATTTTAATGCTTAAAGATGAGTCATCTGTGGTGATCTGCAATGTCCTTACCACCCAAATCTACACCCATGCCTGTGCATTTAATGGGGAGAATTAAATATCACAATTTTCTCAGTGAGCTCCCATGAGGAAGCAAATGAATTGTCTCTTGTAATTTCACTGACTTTTATAGGGGTCATGTTATCTTGTATGACATATTTGTGACCACTCACCCATAATGGCGGGGTTGTTGCTACGGTTGATTGGCTTGGGTGGAGGGAGAGGGGGCTGTTTGTTGGGCTGGGTTGGGACATTTCCCATAGAGGATGGTGCTGAAGAGGTGGTAAGGGGAGCGCTGCTGGAGGCCTGTGTGTTGGCGCCTGCCGAGGATACGTTTCGTAGTGGTTTTCCAGCCGTGCTGACAGCTGAGGAGGAGGAGTTGGAGGAGGCAGAGGAAGAAGAGAAAGCAGCTGCGGGGTTGTGGACAGGGGTGCGGGGCAAGGTGTCAGCACCAGGTTCTGGGGTGGAAGTCATCAGCCATTTGGGCGGCATGAGGGACTGCTTGGGGGGCAGAGGCTCCCGCAGTGTGTCCCTCAGAACCTCTGAGTTAGGAACGTATTGACTGGTGTCAGACTCTGTAATGGAATACATAATATTCAGAAAAACAAATTAAAATGTTTATTTTGTGTTATGCTTAGTTTGAGCCTCATAATAACTCAAGCTGATCTGAAATTAGTGTTATGTTTAATACTTCTAATTTTAAATTTCACAGTTGAACTGCTTCAGTGAACTGACTGAAAAATCTGATTCAGTGATTCATTTACATCACAGTGTTGTTATTGTAAACTAAAACTTAAAGGTGCCATAGAATGCATTGATACAATATGTTAAATTGTTCTCCTGATATCTACATAGAAGGTATGTGGCTTAGGTAAGGGCAAAAATTCTCCAGAATCAGTTTTACATGTCCATTTACAACCCTAGGTTTTCTCACTAGAATGAAATGGTCTGTTATTACCTTATTTGGAAGGGTCATGAATAATAATGTTGAGCTCTGCTCTGATTGGCTGTTTCACAGTGCGGCTCATTTCAGTAGCTCACAGGAAGGAAGCGCAGGGCAAATATATATTTCAATACTTTCTCGCGCAGTTATATCGTTGGGTAATTATACTGTAAATAAAATGCGGGCATCAGGGAGCTGCTATTAATATGCTGGGCATTGAAACTGCTTTCAAATGCACGATCGCGTTTTACTTTCACTTTCAAGATTCGCGATCGCACAAACTCTGTTTATACTATGGAGCGGCAGTAGTTAACACACATTTTACAAGATCAGATGCTTGTCAGTGGTGCTCAGGATCTGTAAATCATTGGCCATCATCCTCAGTCATCTCTCCTCACTCTGTTTATGTGGTAAGTGAAATCTTATGTTCTGTAATGTAACAGTCTACCGCTAGCAAGGAGCTAACCATGTCCCTTTAGTGGCTCGCGTTATTAGAAAATTTACAAAATATCTTCATGGAACATGATCTTTACTTAACATCCTAAGTTTTTAAGATATTTGGCATAAAAGAAAAATCGATAATTTTGACCCATAGTTGGATATTGCTACAAATATATCCGTGCTACATGAGAGAAACTAATATTAAAAACATGAAATTATTTAAAGAAAAACAGTGTGGCACACATGCCTTGATTATTTTAACTAGATTCATACTGTATTTGTCTCATTATATTAAACAGTTTTAAGTGCTTCAAAGGCTGGATTTTTTTTTTTTTTTTTTTTAAAGTGACAATTTAAGACATTTCAGAGTGTCAAAATGGATACTGAATATCATCAGAAAGCTAAAAACATTTATATAACTATATATAAGCTGCACTGCTCTAAACAGAGCAACATTTGAATAGTGACTGAATAATTTAAATGAAAACTGTATCATCAGTCCTAGTGGAGGGCCAAATCTGTCTCCAAAGGACTAAATAATAATGTTCACTTTGATGAGGATTGAGGTGACTGTGGTTTATTAATTAGGAAAGAACAGGAGAATTCAGCTTAGCTGTGCTCAGTTCCTAAATAAGAACCTTAGCTGGAGCAGAACCCAAGGGAACAGACACTCGTCTCACTCCAGTTGGCCCAACAGAAGGTGAGGAAGTGATGGCGGAAGTGTGGAGAACAAAGAAGAGGAAGGTAGAAAGGGAACTAGAGAAAAATGATTAGAATTGATCCCACAAACCTCGTCTTCCCCTTCCCTCTTCGACAGACGAGTGGCGAGGAAGCGTTGGCTTCCAGTCCGGTTCGGGGCGAGTCCTGCGCCCATCCTCAGAGGGGGCTTTCATTAGCCCAGGCCTCTTGTCCATTTCAACATGTAGCCTTCCTCCATGTCGGATATCATCTCCCTGCCAGGCCAGATTAGATTTCCAGTCCTCTGTCCCAACAGACCAACCACTTCTCCTGCCTTCATCCTGATTGGAGGCCCGAGGGCCCAATGCTCCGCGATGATCCCCGTCAGAAGGGGCACGACCTCTGCGGTCATTGGGCTGCGGCAGCCAGACGGGGTTGACTCTAAATTCGGATTCACAGGGCGAGTGAATCTGCTCTAGCCCCAGACCTCCACCAACTCCTACAGGCAGAGTGTGACCATTCTTCACATAAGGTGTCTTGTGGCCATGGGCCTCACCTGATTCTGAAAACAAATGGGGAAAAGTTACATTTACATTTTTTAAACGTATTATATATATATATATATATATATATATATATATATATATATTCAAGTTTAATTTATTTCTATAGCACATTTAAAACAGCCACAAGACTGACCAAAGTGCTTCACAAAAGAAACGGCATCAAAAAAGCAATAATAAAAAAATTAAATAAAAAAAAGACAACCAGAGATAAATAAAGCAAATAGGAAATACAATAGGCAAGAATATAAGTCCTAATAAGCCAATGAAAATAGATGGGTTTTTAAAAGAGACTTAAAAATGGGCAGACTAGGGGCCATTCTGATCTCCACCGGCAAGTCATTCCAAAGGCGAGGACCAAATACAGAGAAGGCACGTCACCTCTACGCTTAAGTCTGGAATGCGGAATTAAAAGAAGATTCTGGTCGCAAGATCTTAGGCTTCTCGAAGGGATATACTGATGCAACAATTCAGATAGGTAGCTGGGTGCTTGATTGTGCAAAGATTTAAAAACAAATAATAAGATTTTAAAATGTATTCTAAATTGAACAGGCAACCAATGAAGGGCCTTTAAAAGCAGAGTGGCGCATGCATATATATATATATATACACATACACACATGGATATATATATATAATATATATATATATATATATATATATATATATATACACACACATACATATACATATATGCACACATACACAGAGAGAGAGAAAAAGTGGTTTATAATCTATCAAGAAAAAAAATACATAAAGCACTATTAATGCACTATTAGCTCATATGATTTTTGTGCTAAATTATATAACGTTTTCTGAAATCACACAATATCTTTGCGTCAGAAAAGACTTGAAAATACCATTATTTTCTCCTCTGCTATGTGTCTGAAATCTCATTTACATCACTTATGATGTGTCAAGATGTGTCACACCAGGTGTGACATCAATAATGCCAAATATCACTGGATTGTATGTCTCATGACCAATTTCAATGTCCCAAATGTGAAAATTTGAATGAGGCACAAATGAGATTTAAGAGCTAAGGGAAGATTTCCAATGGAAAACAACAAAAGTTGCTATAATTTATGACTTCACAACAATTGAAATAAAGTGCTAAAAAAAAATCCATATGGACCTCTGTTATGGTGCTTTTCTGAATTTTACAACCGCAGGTCACCATTCACTTTCATTGTAAGAAAGAAAGAGAGTAACACTTTAGTATAGGGACCAATTCTCACTATTAACTAGCTGCTTATTAGCATGCCTCTTATTAACATATTGGCTGTTTATTAGTACATATAAAGCACATATTCTTCATCCATAATCCTACACAATACCTAAACTCAACAACTACCTTACTAACTATCAGGGGCGGACTGGGACAAAATTCCAGGCCGGGAAATCTCACACGCATCCAGGCCATCCCATACACCCACAACAAAAATTTGAAACCACGGACAACAATATTTTTTGTATGGCCATCATCATCATCACATAAAAGTTTAAATCCCTAGGCTGAGGCCGTGCAAAATAATTAAAGGTTATCTCTTGAACTTCCATTTTCATTTTTAGTCTCTTCATTATCCCTGACATCTCTCTGTCTCTCATGTGTGTTTTTTTCTTGTACCCTGTCACTTTTTTATCAACACGTCTCCACCTTGTTGCAAAACAACCACCTCATTGTAATTTGTTTGCACATAGTATACATTTATTTTAGAAAAAAATATTACATTAGGACCATGTGTTATTGTTTTATCTTTCCTAAATTTCAAAATTAGTACAATAATAGCTACATTTTGAATATACCTTTATAGAAAAATCTTAATACTTAACATGTTTTTACATTATCACGAGTCTTGTCCTAATGAAAATTAACCATGGTTTTATTAGGCCTATGGTAAAAGTATAGTAACCATGTTTTTTTGGCGGATTGATTACCATTTGTAACCAGAATTTTACTACAAATACCATGGTGAAGCTATATAGTGTAGCAAAACCATTGTTAATTTGTGGTTACCATGGTTTAACTATAGTAACCATGGTTTTTGGTTTTATTTTAAGTGAAACCACGGTTAATTTTCATAAGGGTTGTGTTTTTGTCTGCCTTAGCTCCCTCTAAACCTGTTATAAAACGATGTGAATATTTGTCTGCTAAATTCCTACTCTTTACAATAGTAATTGTCATTTTGGTAATTTTTGCAGCAATTGACTGCTACTGCTAACATTCGCTAGCAGTTTAACTAGGTAAACTAAGACAAAACTAGAATAGTCTGTCTATTTACAGATGTAACTGACCTGCACTTGAAGTCATAAACAGGACAGTTTTGCCTCTCTGCTCCACCTGGGCGCTTCTACTCCATTCTCGAGTCTCGCATCCTTTAGGCGAATCGCGTTGCTGGCCAAGAAGACTAGCCGATTCATGATTTATTGGAGTTTTATTATTGAAAGGGGAATTTGGAAATAATCACTTTAGTATACATTCAGCAGGCAAAAACAACAACAAAAAAATTGTAGGGTAGCGGGCCAAATTGGCTTCCAGGCCACCGGGAATTCTCCCGGTTCTACCGATGGCCAGTCCGCCCCTGCTAACTATTAATAACCAGCAAATTAGGAGTTTATTGAGTCGTAGTTAATGGTTTGTTAATAATGAGAATTGGACCTTAAAATAAAGTGTGACCAAAAAGAGCAGCATAAACAGCTTGCTTAATGTCTCCTTTTGTGTTATATGGTGGAAATAATGTCATACAAGTTTTGAATTTTCATTGCTTTAATGAAAATGTGACATTACTATTTTATATTATGTAGTAACAGTTTTCCACAGGCATAAAAGGCATTTGAAATGTATTGTGAATATACACAAACACAAGACGTGCACCGACAGAAACGACACGCTTCCCCTTTTAAGTACTGTATTCACTAAACAAATATTTATGTTTCTCTGGAAGCAACAGCCCTGCAAAAATTCAAAAGGATTAGCATTTTTATTTCTAACAGATCAGGTTTGCAAAATCCTTTCAAATCGGGGTAGAGACTAACGTGGTTTGCTTCTGAAGTTCGACACGAGCCTGTAGCTCTGATTAGCTCTGAAGTACAGGTTGCGTCTCCTCACACGTCTCTCAGAGGTTACACGAGCAGCTCTCAAATAAATAGGCCTCTAAAGCAGTCGGTTCACAGCGCATGACTTTCAAAGCTTTTTGCTGCAGGGCACAATTTGCTCCACTTTCTTGTCTTAAGAAAAACTGCATGTCATTTCCTTCCCAAAATATGAAGAGTCAAAAAAAGGCATCAAATTGAAATTTCCACCCTTCATCTGCCTCAAAAACTGCCGAATTTGTCTCAGCTCCCCTGACTGCTACCACATTAACAGAGCCTGAGATGATATACAACCTCGCTGAGCTGTCTGTCTTTCTCTGCTGGGAAGAGAGACGATGCGCTGAAATTAATGTATGGCACATGTATTATAATAGCTCTGAGGCACAGAATTGTGATTCAGCAGTAATGTATACCACACATCTGTAAACTAGGGGGAAAACATTCCCAATGTTTATTTTTCTTCTGAGGCCCTGGGTTATTTTTCTGTTGGTATGTCCAGCATTCTCAAAGACCACAATGACAGGAATGTAAGAAATACAGTGAGACCACTCAAAAGTTAAAGCAACAAACCCCCTGCCTGACACACACACATATTTGGGTGTTTCATCAACCATGGATGCATTTTGTCCTATTATATGGACTTAGGGCTGTCATGATTCGTTGATTTTAGTCGATTTTAAAAAATCATCGACTTCATTTCGCTCGCGTCGACTAACCGGCAAAATACCGGAAGTAGCGCATTTCACGGACAACAATCCATAAAACACATTATTAGACTATTTTCCAAGGCTGCATGATATATTAAACCCATTTAAAAATCATAATTAAGCATAATTGTGAATTCACAAACGCTATGATTTAATTAAATAATTATATGCGATGCAGTTCTAATACAGAACATGCGCTTTAATTATGTGCATGCGTGTAGGTTAAGTAAGTGAGTCTCACCGCGGCTCATCGCAGATGAATCGCCTTCGATCATAATAGTTTTAAATATTTGCAATAATTGTGTGATGCATTATTAAAGATTCTGAGTCTGAAGAAAAAAACAAAAACATCTGTAATCACTTAATACAATTCATTAAAATGTTTTATGAATAAAAATCGACCCCTGGGACATAAGTGCCCATAGTTGAATAAACACCCATATTCTTGGCATGTACACACAAACAGAGTTTATTTACAGCTAGTTATAAATGCTGTAAACCAACACTAATAGAAAACTTTCTGCATTTTGTAGATTTTTTTTTTTTTTTTACCCAAACAGAGGTTTTGCCAGGTTTCACTTCAGGGTACCATCTTCTTGGTACAAAATATAGTTAAGAAAGCACACACACACACACACACACACTTCTCTCTCCTACCATTGTCGGGAAGCTCCTTGAGCACTCCCTGTTCGATCAGTTCCTGTCTTGGCCTCCTCATCGACATCTTTCTTTCCAAAACTGTGGGGAGAACAAAAACATTATATATAAAAGATAAACTCACAATGGCACATGGTTGTCTACACCTTAATGGTTTTGAAAGCCCTAATTCAGGCTAATTATGAATTTGAATAATATCCTTTGAATAACTAGACATTTAAAACAAATTTGGACATCAATAATAAACCAATAAAGGACAATTGTGTTTACTTTTGTTAAACATTTTAGTACTGTGTTGGGTCAGCATTTCATTTCAGATATTATAGAGTCTTCAAGTAAAACCACATTTTGAAATCATCTCATTGTTTAAAACATCTGAGAAAACATGCATATCAACAAAGGAAAGAAAACATTAACAAACAGGAAAGAAAACATTAACAAACATTAGGCTGTGATTTAAGGAAAAAAGACAAGGAAAGCAAAGCACTTTTCCAACACAAACATGAAAAGAAAAGAACAAAGGACCTTCTGAAGTTTCCTTAAACTTCTCGCTGCCTTTCTTCTTCCTCCACTTCCAGGGTTTGAAGATCTTACCCAGGGTAGAGAACTTGCCCTTGTGCTTGGGAGGAGGGGTGCCATCCCCTGCCGTGCCCCCTTCGCTCCCCGTGCTGCTGTGCTGGTGGTCACCTTCATCATCTGGAGAAGAGACAGAGAATCAGTCCCCTGACTGACCCATCAAACACAGGGCATACCAATAGCTCCGAGAAGCCTTGGGTCAGATGTTTTGCGTAACTAAAACTTTGTGTTGCCCAGAGTTTACGAAAGCATATTATATATGCCACATCAAGATGAATGATAATATTGTGCCATCACACAAACATGACAAACATACTGTCCCATATATGCAGCTGTGTCCTGTGCACTGGCTTGAATCCAAAGACGCTCTCATCCACAAAATACTTGATACCACAACCCTTCTCCAACCTCAGTATCAAAACATACTAAACTGCTGAGCCTCCTTAGAGTCACTATTGTTTTAGACCCCAACGCAGAGCGCTTTCGCTTTCTGGCGGCTCTCGTGACAAGACGAGCGGATCCCCATTGCGGACCTCAATCACATCTCAGCATGGTGAGCTGGCCAGAGGCCACTGCTTCCCCACGTTACACACTCACATTCCTATCAGGTCCAGTACTGCCAAGAGACTCACAATCTCACATCTTTGGCCCATCAAGTGGGTGCTGAACGTGGCTTTGAACATTCCGGTTGATGGGGCTGGCTGGGCCTCACTGCACTCTCTTTTATATACTGCTGAAGAAGCTGTGCGTCCCATAAGCACAGTGAGCTACAGTACCAAAAAATATTTGCCATTTGGAGAATATCGGCCTATAAAAGCGCCTGTTAAAGCTGTGACAATTATAAAACATTGCCTGTACTGATATACATTATATTGCCAAAAGTATTGGGTCGCCCCCTTCTAATGAACAGGTTTGACTACTTTAGTAATTTCTATGAGTACAAATCTTAATGTTAAAGCATATAATGATATTCTAGGAAATTGTGTGCTTCTAATATTATAGCAACAGTTTGGACAGGACCCTTTTCTATTCTAACATGACAATGCCTCTGTGTATAAGGCAAGGTTCAAAAAGAAAATTATTGATTCAGTCAGTGTGGAAGAACTTGACTGGTCTGCATAAAACCTGAACCTGCACTGAAACTGCAATTTGGATCTTCAATCCACAGGGTTTCATTGAAGTCCACTAAATGGCGAAAAATCCTGGAATGTTTTACTCAAAAAAATAATAATTTATTTTCAACTGAAGAAAGAAAGACATGAACATCTTGGATGACATGGGGGTGAGTAAATTATCAGGAAAAAAAATATTTTGGAAGTGAACTAATCCTTTAATAATTTAATACTTATACTCAGGATAAGGATGCATTAGATTGATCAAAAGTAAAAGTAAAACCTTTTGAGAATAGGGCCTATTATTGTTTTAGGAGTATATTACAATTGCATATTATTTACTATAGAAAGTGTGATATTAATGAAAATATTAATATTTTCCAAGATTTTTCAAACACAATTTCCTGATATTTTCAGGTTTTGAAATGGGAACCCTCTTGGCTGTTTTTCTTTCAGTAATACATTTTTCTATAAAATATGGCATGTTAAATAACACAGATGAAAAAACCTAAAAGAAAAAAGAATAAATAAACCCAAAAATTTGATCTAGAAACCAGTCATTTTAATTCATTAGATGGTTGTTAGATGCCTATAACCATCCTGATCCATTCCTAATCTGGAGAATGTCAAATTTAGTAACCTTCATTTGTAAAGGGCTTTACTGTAGTCTTTGGCACAGTGCAGCTGACATTCAAATATTTGCTAGATCACTACCTTTATACTACTTAATACTTCTCACTTACATTAAAATGGAAGGCATTTTAACAAAGCCCAGAATGCCCCTTGCGACCTACTATGCTGTGTGTAAGATAAGTAAATATAAGCAACCAACACCTGCAACCCACAAATCAACAGGCTGAAAAACCCATTAGAGCATAGAAGGCAAAACAGGCAACATAAAGACTCATGAAGCTCAACAAACAGGTCCAAATTGCTCCTTAATTATTTAAACACTAATACAGTGTCCCTCATGACTACATTTTAGTGTGTGAATGCATCAGTCTACCTGGACTCCAGCTGCCATAGCAACTTGTTTGAAAGCAGCAAGCCATACAAGCGTCCACTTCCTTTCCTGTTTGGCGTTTCCAAATCAAGAAGAACGTGAGGGAAAATGTTGAAGTAGGAGCACGAATGGAAAAGTGATAGTTCTAAAACACAATACGACTTAAAACGATCATATATCCAACAGTTCAGATGGAATACAGAGTCTGAGGAACAGGCAGAGTCACAACTCCCAAAAGTGTGAGGACTTTCAGTTCCTTGAGTACATAAGAAGTCAAGTGTAAAAGCCAGAATGTCTCACAAAGGGAAACACTGCCATCCGGAAAAAAAGCTGCACCCATAGACAGCTAAGAAACACCAGCAGTCGACCACACATACATAATCAGGTCCTAAAAGCACAGCCGGCGAGGAGTCCCAACCTTTGGAAAGACAATCAGTGAATGACGCACATCCACCGAGTTCGGTGAGAAAACAAGACCAATGTGTTACGCAGATACCATCCAGCTGCATTAAACTTGAGGGTGAGCAGCCTGAGTCAAGATATTAGCCCTTAATGGATCAGTCATCACTAATAGCGGCGAGATAAGTGAACTAGTAGGAAACAGATCCGGAAGACGGGGCTTCAAATGATATGCCGCGGAGCTAAAGATGTCACTTAGAGTGCTGGGAGTGAGGTGTTTAAAGAACGAAAGGCTGTGCATTAATGGCAGGGAGAGATTCAGATTGCCTTGGAAAACAGAGGGGGGCGAGGCCTGGGAAACAGAGGGAGGAAACGGCACTCCACCCTGATCCTGAAACAGGGAGAGAGAGAGGGGGAAGAGAGTAAGAGGTGAAGAGAACCAAAACGACCCCCTCCCATTGACCGCAGCGTGAAACGGGAAAACAGACAACGGAAGATAAAACAAACACGGCCGCACATCAATAAATGTATGTCGAGTCCATGATAAACAGATGTGCTTTTACTTCAACTTTATTTTATCAGACATACGGATACTAACAGACTACTGACACAATCATATATGGATATTTTTTTTTTAGGGCATTGCATCAATATTTTTTTTTAAACTACCTTTCAAAAGTTGGGGGCCAATAATATTTTTAAAAATGTTTTTGGCAGTCTCTTCTGCTCATGAAGGCTGCATTTATTTAATCAAAAATGCAGTAAAACAGTAATACTGTGAAATATTATTACAATTTCAAAAGAACTGTTTTCTCTTTTAATACATTTTAAAATATAAATTATTCCTGCGATAGCAAAGCCAAATTACAATATGAAATCATTCAATATGCTGATTAGACAAGAAATATTTCTCTGGCACCAACGTTTTGTGGAACAATATTTTGTGGAAACTACAATTCCTTTTTTAATAAAATAAAATAAAATATAAAATAAAACGAAATATAAAAAAATAAAACAAAATAAAATCAATAAAAGAAAAAAGAAAAAGAAAAATCAAAATAAAATAAAATAAAAACTGAAAAAAACAACAAAACATAAAATAACAATAAAATATAAAATAAAAAAAATATAGAAAAATTCAACAATCAAATAAAAAAAAAAAAAGAAAAAAAAAGTAACAAAATAAAACAATCAAATCAAATCAAAAAAATTAAATTAAATTAAAACGGCATCACAACACTGAAAAAGACAACATGACATACAGGCAATTATTAATTTTTTTTAAAGAAAAAAGGGTTATAATATTGCTCTCTGCTAAAATTTAAAAACAGGTCCAGTCAAAATGTATTGAGGTATGAATTCCTGCATGAGGTAGCTGCCAATACCAGCCCTATAACAAATAAAGCTAAATCTGGACACACTCCAGTTCTTCCCACAGAATGATCCCAGTACTTTCAAAAGATGTTTAACTGTTTCTCAAAGGATGTGGCACTGACTGCTTATTCCACTTTAATGAGTTCGGCTTACCCTCTATTGGCCAAGTAATTTGAAGGACCTCTCAGCAACATTACCTAACCAGACTGAAACAATCAAGCACTTAAGCAGAACAGCAAGAACTCAAAACCATTTTACACAGCCCCACCACATAACATACATCAAAACAAAATCCAATTGTCTTCCAAAGAGCGTTTCACACTGTTCTTGCAAAGTCCTCTGCATTCTGTCACCCACCACAAAGCATTTTTTTAACACATCTTATATAAAACCGATCCTTAGTTGAATTGTCATTCAGGTAACCCACCAACTAGTCGACTTTGGAAACATGCCCAAGCATGAGTGAACGTGTGCATTTGTACATGCAACTCCAGAGCCAGAGGCTTGAGGTGTATATGCTAAGCAGATGAGAGGAGGAGTGTGTAGGCAGTTGTGTTGTCGGAAATAAGACCGGCATTCAGCCTGGAGCAGCTTGTTTCATTATGTAACAGTCTGTCTCCGCAGGGAGAAACCATGAAGAGTCAATCACTGCCCTGCCGCTACACACCACCCCCTTATGCATTGCTGTATATGCACAAATAACTACAGTCTCTCATTCCAGACAGCCTTGTTTCTCAGACTTATTTAACGTATAGTTCTTCTTAAATCTCTGCTTCAAATTATCAAAAAAGCATATTAGGAAAAACATACACCAAATCGACTAGTCGATAGGCTGCACGAATCACTAGTTGACTTATCGACTGTAAGAATATCAGATGTAAGGGCTTTTACATGAGATGTATTCTTGCAATCACAAACAGAGCAAACAAATTCAAAAACACAAACGCAGCTCAACAAAGGAGCAGATTGCTGGAGTTGTAAAACCTGGACTATTTTTAACTTGAAACGGCATATTAAAAACATAACACTTGGGATGAGATGCTCAAAATACCGCATGAGACATAATACAATGGCCAAAGAAAACTTACTTAATATGTATCGCTGAGGTCTAGTGTATGGTGGTGCATTACAGGGCAGAAATAGAAAATACCTGAAATTTTCAAGAAGGTTTTATTGTGCAACCAGCTAATCTGTCTGTTTTACTGTCCGACAGCTAATAAATAAATAAGGAAATAAATTATACATGAATACATTTTATAACATACACTAACTAACTAAATAAATACATTTAATTTACTAGCGAATATTTTAAATTTTCTGTTTAAAATTAAAACAAATATTTAATTATAATTTAACATTTAATATCCATTTTCAAAAAGATTTTACATTGTTAAAACCTTGCTCGTGGTAATATCATTGCTGTCTATGGAGGGTCAGAGAGCTCTCAGATTCCATCAAAAATAGCTTAATTTGTGTTCCGAAGATGAACGAAGGTCTTACGGGTTTAGAACAACATGAGGGTGAGTAATTAATGACAGAATTTTCATTTTTGGGTGAACTACCCCTTTAACTGTCTAACAGCTAATAAATAAATATTATATAATATATAAATGTAAAAAGATTTTTACATTGCTAATATTCAACAAACACATAATAAAAATAACAATATAAAATTGTAATTTAAACATTAATTAAAATTATACCATGTGGTTGTTGGACAATATTGTGACGCATCTCAATTTAGAACTGTTTTTTTCTGAGGCTTCAATTGGACATGTAAGGGATAAAAAGTTTCAGATGCTTCCAGCGAATTGACATTTTGCCGCAAGGAGAAACCACTGCAAACAAATACAGAGGCAGAGGCAACAGTGAGCAGCGTCCACTGAGAGAACAAAGAAGCCAGTATTGTGACATGAAACCTTGCCGTGCTGTTTGGCTGAGGAACAGTAAAGACTTGATAGCTTCCTCTGTGCAGTAACTGAATGTCAGCTGCGCTTTGTCTCCTTGTTTGTCATCACTATCGGTGGCGTTTCACACCCTGCACTGGGGGAAATAGTACAAAGATCATCAGGATTCAGAGACAGCAGGCTTTTCTCCACAAACAGAGGAAGGTTGACAGCTGAAAACCTGATGTAAAGAAAGATACATGGCATTTTGAGACAAGCTCAACAGCACTTTAATCAAAACAAAGCAGCTAGTGACCAAAAACATGGACAAAAAGTTTGCGTTTCAAGCATGTTTTTCAAGTCTTGACTTTGCCTCCTGAATTAAAGTACAGTAACCATTGCAAAAGCAAAACGTATATTAAAAATGAACAATAATGATCTTCTACACAGGGAAGAACAAAGAATAACCACCAGATGACAGTCATCTCAATTAATAATCACAGCTGACAAAAAGTTACAGTTCCTGTAACTTCACACGCAATGTGAAATCACGTGAGTTCAGTAATGAGGACCAAAAAAGACAATGCTTAAGAATTTCTGCACAGATACTCAAAGACCCCCACCGCTCTCCCGCTCGTCTCCATGTCTGGTTTCCTTCCACTCACAGTTGAGACCCACTGCTGAGTCATAACCAGTTCCTGCTGTGTTGAAGTCAAGTTGAGGTAATGCTTGCTGAGATTAACACTTCTAAAACCTAGCGAGCCGCCTCACTGCTTGCTGCCTACATTGGCATCTGCTTTCTAAGAGTTTCTTAGCTGCCTTGGAACCTCAAAACTTTGCATGGAGATTGCCATTAGCATGTTGTTGAGCTAATGAGCATAAAAGACTTCTTTGAAAAACATCAAGTCATACTGAGCCTGTATATCATTTTTTACTAATAATCTTCCCTAACCATTGTGATCATTTGACTCCGAATCAGTAAAAAATAAAATAAAAAAAATCAACAGTTTTGTGAAACTGGATCAGTGAATTCATTAAAATTTCTCAAAAAAAAAAACAAAAAAAAAAAAATAGATTTGTTTACAAATTTAGGTTTCCTTTTCCATTAACAAGATGTGTTCATCTGACATGATTTTACCTCTTTTATCTTATATATCTACTTTGCAAACTTCAAAGAACACATTATACTGGAAGGTCATTATGCAATGTGCTCTTTGTTATGTTTGTATGTTTTACTGAGCTTTTTGCAGTGCATTTTGGGATTGATTGTCCAAAAAGGACAGCTATATGCAATGCAGCAGCATGAGTAATCTGCCTATCTTTTGGAACTACCTTCATGCCTGAAGTGTGCCTATACGATGCCTTAAAATGCTACGTCAGTAGGCCTTTTTCTTGACTCACCCAAGTGTGCGCAGGAGTTTTGAGGTGCAGTCTCAAGAGGGAACGTCTGTCCCATGCTCCAGCCCCCAAAGGGCCTCCGTTTGCAGCTCCTGCCCAGGTGCACCCCAGTGGACAGCAGCGGCAATCCAGGTTCCCCCAAACCTTCCGCTTTTCCTTTACAGCTTCAAAGAACCCCTTTCCTGTCACCTAGTGTCGATCTCATGTTTCCTTCCACCTTCCAAGCCAATGTTCCCAAACTCCTCTCTCCCTCTTCTTTGAGTGGATCTCATGCCAACAGCCCTTCTTTTTTCCTCCACTCCTCCTTCTGCAACTCTCTCCACCCCCTCTCTCACACGGGACCCTCCCTCCATACCACTTTCTCTCCCTACACTTTATAAACAAGCTTGCAAAGCAGATCAGCATAGACGCAGACGGATGCCTATCATTCCTTAAAGCAGAGGTCAAAGTGCAAAGTGAGTGTGTGTGTGTGGGCTTGCGTATGATAATGAAAAGCAAAGAAAAAAAGAGCAAGGGATTAAACGGAAGTTCTGCCAGTGGAGGGAAAAATGGTATCAGCTGGGAGGACATTTGACTTTGTGGTTATTGAGAACACAAAAGCAAGAGGAACTGATCAACAAAAAACATCTAAAAACAGGTCATCATGTTAGTGAACATTTTAAATGAGATGTGAAATTTCCCTGACATTAATAAGAACATAGTGACAACCTTCAAATTTGATGTGTTCTTTGAGGTTTGTGATGTAGATATGACATAAAAGATGTACAAATATAGCCGATAGTGTTAACCTAAAAGAAGTTAAACAAAAACATTAAATTCCATCATTATTTACTCACCGTTATATCATATTTTTTGTGCAACACTGATGGGGAATATCCTGGACACTCTTTTTAATATGATAAAAGTGAATTGATTTGGAGCAAAAAAAATCTAATTTGTGAATAAATTGTTCATTGGAGTCATTTCGAGTAATTCACTGATCCAGTTGGCAAAACCGTTGATTTGTACTGATCCGGTTCTCAACTCAGTGGTCTGATTAAGGTTATTAGTAAAATATGATATACTATTGTTCAAAAGTTTGGGGTAATGAAGAATATATGTTTTTGAAAGAAGTCTCTTATTCTCACCAAAGCTGCATTTACTTGATCAAAAATACAGTAAATATAGTAATATTGTGAAATTACAATTTAAAATAACTGTGCTTTTCAGTGCTCCAGGACCCTTCAGAAATCATTCTAATATGCTAATTTGGTGTTCAAGAAACATTTCTTATTATTATTGACGTTGAAAACATCTGTGCTGCTTAAATTTTTTTTAGTAGAAATGTTGATAATTTTTTTCAGAATTCTTTCAAGAATACAATAAGAAGTTTTTCAAACGGAATTTTTGTAACATTCTAAAAGTCTTTACTGCATTCATTCTACCATATTTCTTTAAAAAAAAAAATCTTACTGAGGCCCAAACTTTTGAAAGCAAGTATAAACTTTAGAATATTGTGTACAAGTTATATGAACAACTATTATGATACTTGTGTGTCCTTTGTGAAGCTTAAACGCTCCAGCTACAAGTCTTCAACATTTCTCTTTTTGTGTTTCACAAAAGAATTAAAGTCAGACAGGTTTGGAATGACATGAGGGTGAGTAAACAATGACAATTTATTTTTTGGGTGAAATATCCTTTTTAGGATTTATACCGAATATAGGTATTTGCCCTAAACAAACCCTCTGTTTTACTTAAAAATTCAATCTATTAATATAGACTCTGTGATCAGCGGAACTGGACTCCTGCCCTCTGCACTTTAGCAAATCTTCATCCACAGGAATTCCAAGAATGCAATATTATCCAGCAGAGTACATTAGCAGAGAACGGGAATGTGGAAGTGTGTAGCTGTGTAACTTGACTACAGCAGATCGCACTCCTAATCCCATTTCCTACAGACACAACTTCTCATTCCACAGCGTATAACAAAGTGATTGTGTAACAAACCCCTGAATTACACTGATGTGTATATAAAAGCTTTCTTTATATGGGAAACATCAGTCATGGACCAGATCCTTCCTATGATCAACAATGCTCCAGATCTTCGGTCACCATCCATGACCATGTGTGATCATAAGGAGGCGTTCACACAGGAAGTGTTCTTGTGTTCAAAAGCAGCCAGATGAAGCACAAAAGAAAGAAATATAATGATACACCTTTAACTGACTATATTTGATTTCATTTCCTGTCACATCTTAAATAGACGTCCATGTCAAGAGATCAAGTGTACATTAATGCACAGATGAACAGCAATAAATTGCTGCGGGTGTATATTCAGGTGACTTCACCCACAGTTGAAGGAAAGTAATTCAGGTTTCCTCAATTGCATGACTAATGATTTTACATTTATTACACACGTTTTGGAAAACCCTTATCAGCATCTCAAACTTCATTAGAAAAATATTTATTTGTTCTCATGCCAGCCTTGTTTAATAATTCAGACTAAGCATTAGTCTCCAAGATGAAAAATGTAAAACTTCAACTGTCAACTGAATAAAATCAGCAGCACAACGGCTATTTTTTATAGTATAGTAGTGTGGTTCATGATGGTTCACCCAAAAATTACAAATCTGTTATCAATTACGATCCAAAACAATGTTGTTTGGACCTAAGTTTTCTTAGACCTATTCTGTCTTGAGGGTAAATAAATAATGGTTAATGAGGGTAAATAGATGGTTAATGAGGATAAATTATGACAATTTTTGGGTGAACTATCCATTTAAAATGTGTTAGTTTACTATATAAAAAAATAAAACCCCAAATACCATTCAAATGTTTATGGTCAGCTTGATTTTTTTTATGAAAAAAAAAAAAATTAAATTACTAGGCCTACTACTATTTAGCAAGGATGCATTAAATTGATTAAAAGTGATGGTAAAGACATTTATAATGTTACAACAGATTTCTATTTTAAATAAATACTGTTCTTTTAAACATTCTATTCATTAAAGCTTTCCTGTAGCTTTCCTGTAGCTCAAATGGTAGAGCATGGCGCTAGTAACGCCAAGATCATGGGTTCGATTCCCAGGGAAAGCAAGAGCTGATAAAAAAATGTAAAACTGTAACTTGAATGCAACGCAAGTCGCTTTGGATAAAAGCATCTGCTAAATGCATAAATGTAAATGTTAAAGAATCCTGAAAAAAATGTATCAGAGTTTCTTCAAAAAATAAACCATCAAAACTTTTTTCAACATTGTTTAATAAGAACGGTTTCTTGAACAGCAAATCAGCATATTAGAATGATTTCTCAAGAATCATGTGACTCTCAGGAATAAGCAAATTTTAAAATATATTAAAATAGACAAGTTATTTTAAATAGTAATAACATTTCTCAATATTACTGTTTTTACAGTTTTTTGATAAAAAAAAATGCAGACTTGGTGAGCATAAGAGACTTCCAAAATCTTACTGATCTCAAACATTTGAATAGAAGTGTAAAAGAAGTACAAATTAATGTGATCCGCCATTAGCTGACAGCAGAAGTAGTTAATGGAACCCTAGTTTATAAATGGGAAAATTATGCAAAACAGGGTATTAGAATAAAATTGGCTTATGCTGTAATAATCTTTGGCTGAACACATCTTTTAAACTATTTGAACAAAAAAAAAAAAATGTTTGAGGCTTTGATGAAGTAACAGAGAACCAAGAACACAATTCTTTTTTCTGTGGTGCATGAGCAATGAAATCCACAAACCATGCAATAATAATGCTGAAGTTGGGGCAACAGATACAGAAAGAGCAAGAGGGAAATACTGCAATGATACAACTCCATGAAACAGAAACAAAAGCAATAAGGCAAGCAAAGGAAGAGAGCAGAGCAAAAATAGCTTTGTGCTTCATGGTTCCGGCATGTTACATAAAATTTGTACATCGAAGTTGGATAGATCACAATCACAAAAGGAACTCTGACCTATTCATCTCGCAACTCAAGTCATTCCAAAATCTCTGATATCTTTGCAACCGTTCCAAGTTCAGTACCACTACACTAGGAAAAAAAAGACTCAGAGGATTGAACTGAAGCCCTGCTTCTCTCTGTCCCAGTTACAGCACCTACACTGGGCGTATTTCCAAAGAGAGAACGAGAGAACAGAGAGAAGAGAATCAGCTCGTTGATTCTGCCTAGACCCAGAACCTGACATGACCTGGAAATCAAGCTCCACAGATCTGTTCAAGGAACTGCCTTCATGACCTTCCTAACGGGATGACACAGAGCTCTTTACTAGCATTTTGTAGGCCAACAGGAAGCTTCAAACAATTACTTCTGCAAGAATCCCATTTAAATCACATATAGTTGTTCCTCATTACATTGCACCCACTGACAAATAACATGTTTGTCTACAATGGCTGCATCCCATTATGTAATAATTGTAATTTTGACAATAAATACTGTTAAAATGCACCAAGACGTGCCATGTTAAATCAAGATCACACCTTGGTTTCTAGAGCTTAATCAACGCCGTCTACAAATGGAACGTTTATTCTCAATTATTCAGCATCATTAGTATCAAGACAAAGTATGGCAATAAATACTCACCTCGATTTTCCATTACAGAATCTGAGACTCAACGATAAATGGATCCTGTAATTAAAGCAAAACAAACAGATAATTACATAAGCAGCCCATTCATTTACAGCACCACTCATTACTAATTATTACAGACCGATGACATGGCATTAAAATGATTTAATAAAGCAATAAGCCACAAGAGGCTGTGCATTAGCATTACAGTCAATTTACCACAGGTAAGGAGCGTCCTTAAGCATAATGCGATTCAAATTCCCTTACCTCTGGCAGAATTCAATGTTAGAAATAAATATATTTCATTTAAGTGAAGGTTTAGGTGACCAAAAAAGTATATTAAAATACACACACACAAAATAATATAATGAAAATAAAAATAAAAATCTGAATAAAATGAATAACAAATAACAATCAAAAAAAATTTTACAAAAAAAAAAAAACAGTAAAATAATAAAATTAAATGATGTGTAGCCTTCGAGTGCATAAAAAGACACACGTCTCATGAATCACCAATGGGAGCTTCAAATCAGAATCTATTCAGAATGAATGGACAAACTTACAATGGTGAAGGTCATTGGCGTTGTAAGGGGGTGGCCGTCCGTGGTGCCTCTGTTCGCCTATATTAAAGTGTTCAGAGCAGCAGACAGGGTGCATTCGCTCATCTCCAGGGGTTTCCTGTAATATAGAAAGAAAATGTAAAACTCACTTGATTGGAAGTCAGCTGAGGCCAAACATCATCTCAAATCCAGGTTCATGAGAGCGATCGGTAAAGTGTGTTATCCTCAAGTATCCTCATCGTCCTTGAAAGCTTCACTCCCAGACTCCTTCATTTGCTTGAATGATGCTTGTTATTTCACTTATCTTTGAGATTTGGTGGTTCCTACACTGATTAGTCGCACGTCTCGCACCATTAAGGTGGCAAGAACTTCATCCAACATATTTAAAAGCAGGTGTCACACCTCCAGGTTGCACAACTGATAGGAAAAAATCCGTAGCGGTTCAATTAAAATGGCACCAGCGAGATTGAGAAAAGAAAAGCAAAACGACAAGAAGAGGAGCGTAAGTAACGACCGCAAAGAGAAGACAGGCAATTATCTGAAAGGCGTTGATGGAAAGGACAGATAACACACAAATAAAATGAGCGAATGTCTAACAGAGGGATACAAAAAACAGACAGGGCACATCAGACTGTAATGGACTGTCAGTAGAACTGAAGAATGGATGAATGTAGGAGAGCGAGAAATGCTAATGAATATCTCCAGGGACATTGATCGATTAAACCGAACGCAGACAGACAGCGGTCTCACCGCACTTCGACTTCTGCTTCGTCGCAGTGAGAGATAAGAACAGAAGATGCCTGCACGACGTTTACCTGAGCTCAGCTAATGTCATTTGTGCCATACGTCTCATTTAAAAACAAAAACCAAGTTGACACAAAATACAGTCAGTGCCAATTGAAAGCCAGCTAAAACAAAACAGATACGAGAAACAGAGTCGGGGAAGGGTGGTCATTGGAGAGTCAACTGCATTTACATGATGAAAAATACAGTAAAAAAAATGTTAATATTGTGAATTATTATTCTAATTTAAAATAGCCTAGCTGTTTTCTATTTAAATACATTTTTAAAAACGTAATTAATAAATTTTAGCAGCCATTACTCCAGACTTCAGTGTCACATGATCCTTATGAAATAATTCTAATATTCATATCTGGTGCACACAAAATATTTCTTATTAACATTTAAGCGGCATTTTTTATTTTTTTTTACTTTAGTATAGGACAGTGTAGAAGTTACAAGAAGCAAAGGGGGAGAGAGAGGGGGGCGGGATCGGGAAAAGTCCTCAAGCTGGGATTTGAACTCGGGACGCCCGTAGCGCAACGGCGTTATATGTTGGCACGCTGCCCACAAGACTATTGGCTCCAACAACATTTGCACAGCATAATATTTTTGTGGGTATTTTGGAAATTTTAAATAAAAAAAAAAATAAAAAAAAACGAACAGCATTTATTTGAAATGCAAATATTTAGTAAAACCCGTTACTGACACTTTTGATCAATGTGTCACTTTATTTATTGCATTTTTCTTACTGAAGTACCAATTTCTTTCTCCCTGATAATGCCAAACTTCAATTTATGTATTTTCTCTGAAATGGCTTGAAAGAAATATGTTTATAAATCAAAATAAACCATAATACTGATTAAAACACTGCAAAAACAATAATCTAGGCAAGTGTTTGCATTCTTTTTCACAAAATGTAAAACACAAAGAAAAATTAGTAATGCACTAATATTAAAATTCTGTCTGATAATTATTTTCATGCTAAATGGATTAAGCTGATAACCTTTATGGTATCAATATACTGTGAGTTCCTAATATTTTATCTTTTTTTTTTAAACTTACATCCATCTATATGTAATAGTAAACAGCAATATTTATATGCATGCACAATTATTAAATCAACCATGCTGCAGTTATAAAGTTAATATTTAAAGAAAATTATCAGAGCGTATTGAGGCTCAATTAGGGATGTTCATTTCCTAACCGACGTTCGTTAACCGATTATTAACCGTTAACCAACAAGATTATTTTAAATTAGAACTGAATTAAATTAGAAAGAATAAGTGTCTGTGACCCGTTAAAAAATACTAATTCCGGGGATTAATTTTACATGCGCAAAAAACAGCAAACAACAGAACATGAGGATTCACATGATCATATTCATGGGCGGCGCTAGGGAGGGGAAAGCAGGTGCTCCAGCACCCCCAAGAAAAACCAAAGCACCCCCATAAAAAATGAAATTATTAGAAAAATACACACTGCTCAGTTTAAATATGTAGTAAAATCTGTGCTGTTAAGCGTTATCACTGAACCGCCGTGAAGTTATGCAAAACATTGTTTTACGTGGATATTGGAACGCGAGTGAAGCAGGCCTACATAAAAGGTAAATAATATTTTGGCATTCAAATACATCACGAATACGGAAACATTTGATTTTGTGTCGAACGAGAGACCCAACATTGGTTTCAGTTTCGTTTTAGCCTAAATTAATTTGTTTTGGTTTGTCGTTTATATAGCTATAGCTTCTTACATTTTTAATTCTTGTTCTTTTCTAAATAGCCTACTGTTAATTGAAAGGATTTGTTGTGGAGTGAGGGGAACTAACTATGTAACCTAGCTATGTTTACAGTGTTTATTATAATGTTTGTAATTCGCGTCGGCCTATTTCTGAATGAAATAATAAAATGCGATTTATGTTGTTTTTTTTCTCTCTCTCGCTAAAAAAACATATATATATATATATATATATATATATATATATAGGCATAGCTTATTTTAACCATGCAGCAAACCTTTACTGAATTACTGAGGGGAAAAAAAAGAAAAAAAAAGTGAATTTAAACCGTTTAACTGATTGTATTAATCGGTCAAAATTCTTATCGGTCGGTTAACGGTTAAACGGTTAAAATGAACATCCCTAGGCTCAATTATGGATGCTGATGTCTCTCATGAAACATGACAGTCATCTGAAGTCTACAGAATTTGCATCCGTACATTAAGCAGGCAGGAATGCAGTAAACAAGACAGGCAGTGCTAGAGTTAAGCAGCCTATTTCAGCTATGATCATTATCCCCAGCAGCCTCACATTTTTGAGGTTTCAGACACCAAAATAATCCTTAAACCATGGTCATTTGTGTTTGCGTCTTCCTCACGAACTATGATCAAGCCTAAAGCGCACGCTAGACTCAAACTACAAAAGTAAAGGAAGCAAGTGCAAATTAAAAAGGACACACAAAAGAGATGCTTTTCTTCTGGTAATTTAGGTTTTATAAAAAAGTGGAAGTTTTACATGTACATTTGTGGTTAGTTTTAAAAGGCAAAACAAGCTCTAACATCACCCTTGCTGGTAGTCGGATCATAAAGCTATAGCGTTCTCTTATCACACTGTTCTTTTATGATGGGAAAAAAACAACACAAATATAGCAAAATATACACTCTCAAGGGAAAGGTGTATTGCTATTATTGTTGCAGACGTGGACACACTATAAAAAGCTCGTCTGCAGGAGCCCACACTGGCCCTTATGCAAATCTCATTGAGAGCAACATGGTATACCGCTGCGACGATGCAGTGACCAGGCAGCTGGAATACTAATACTGTGCAACATGTTCTCAAACTCATTCATGTGTGAAAATCAAGCAGCGTTTTCACAATGTCGAAATTGATCTTTGTAAACCTAATAGTTTCATAACTGTTGTTTTTATTTGTGCTTTTGAAGCATGTCACAATAAGGATTTGAAAGCAGATTTATTTTGGCTTGTACAGGAATTCTTAGTGGGTTTATTGTTGGTTGGTCTCTGAAGCCTTACATTCTTGTTTTGGACCAAGTGGTTAGCATGTTGTGACTGTGGTATCAAAACCACAGAGTAATGCTGACCAAAGCTATGCATAAATCAAATAATCAATCCTTCCATGTGGTTGTATCTAGCCACTGCAACAAACGGTGTTTTAGGTCTCCAAGCCTAGGTATCTACAACAAAATCACAAGAAAAAGACATTCTCCTCAAGCCATGTTATACCACTTTTATACCACATGAATACAGAAAAACCTGTGGTCTAGTTTGGAACAGTATACTCTAGGGGTGTAACGGTACACGCATTCATACCGAACCGTTTCTGTACGGGTCTTTCGGTTCGGTACGCATTCCTGATTTTTTTTTTCAGGAAATTTAAATAATAAATGGTGTTTTGACCGTCTTTGATGTGGCATGACAGATCGCTGTATAAACGCCTTGGAGAGCCGCTTCTGGGACAGTTCAGAAACGTGCTGGTATAAACCCAACACAAGCATTGACTCGAGCGGCCGCGATCAGCTCCGGTTCCCGTGTCTGAGCTGTGATGTGCCACAGACGCGTGCAGAGCGAAGCGCGGTCATTCCTTCCTCTGTACTAATAGTTTTAACCCGAATAAACATGACTGAACATCTCATGCCTCATGTAATTGCTCAGTGTTTTAACTGCGGAAAGACATCAACAAAACAGCGTGGAAATAAAATGTCCACAGCTCGTTAGTTCAATAGAGAAATGAAGTCTAGAGAGGAGCATTTTGCGAAATATTACACCGTATACTCATATTTTACTAAACCTGTTAGTCTTAATTATTTAATGTATGTTTAAATTAATCTGTTATGAAACATGCTATGACAGCCAGTGTGTAATTGCATATATTTTAACAAACAGCCTAGAAATATTATTTATAAGTTAATATAAAAATAATATGTGCAATTTACATGTTTACATTCAATTTTTTTTTTTTAAGTTGAGTTTTGATCATCTATTTAAAAATAAATAGTAATTAAATTTAAGTTTGGGTTAAGTGGTTAGGCCTAATTGTAACCTTATAATGTAAAAGGGCTCCCTATAGTTTTAAGCATAAGCTGAAGTAGATTTTTCACTAAATGCATTCAGTTATAGTTAAAATTTTCTTAAAGAGCAACTTGTTCAGTAAACCACTGTTTATTTAAAACAAAGAAGAAAAAAAAAAGTTTTTCCCCCTGCTGTACCGAAATCATACCGAACCGTGACGTTAAAACCGAGGTACGTACCGAACCGTCATATTTGTGTACCGTTACACCCCTAGTATACTCCCATACTATATTTTTTACAGTATGCAGTGCAGTATGTACTGTGCACACTATGCTAATTATCTGTACACAAGGAACATCTACTGTATCTAATCTACTATATTTGCCTAGGCTGCATGTACATTTCTCATTACTTCAGACACTGTATTCCATAATGCAAAGTACTCTCTTCATTGCAGTGTCAAGAAAGACCAGAATATAATCAACAGCCATTTTAGACATTTCTATCATGATTTCTATCTATCATTTGATCGAACTGCCAGTACTGAAAACATTTTTACTCGAGATTGGATTAATTACACTGACTAATACTAAATTCATAGCTGATGGAGGCCGATGAAGTTATGGCAGATAACTTCATGGCAGGAACCACTTTATGGCTTCTGCCACTTTCTGGCAAAACCAATAAATTGTCCAAAAGTGTCTGTACAATGTTCTCTAATATTAATAATAAAACACCAAAAAATAAATTTAAAATGTCACAAGTATATGCAGACGTCACAACATATGTTATTGATTTTAGAAAGCAGTGTTATTAAATTCTATTTTAAAAGATTACATTTGTTTTAAAATGTATATTTCATTCTTGGATCATTATTTGATCAAACTGCCAGAACTGTAAACATTTTTACATAAAACTGAATAAAATAAATAAAAAAAAAAGCAATTTACCAATATTATAATCATGGCAGATTGTTTTCATGTTATGGTTGATAAATGATAAACTGACAAATAAATTTGCACTTTTACACTTACAATTATACACTTCTGTGTAAATAATTAATATAATTAAAAATACTTTATAAAAAATACTTTAAATACCTCAAGTACATTTAGTCATCCCAGCATATTACGTTATGGATTTGAGACAGTGTTAAATCGTTTTTAAAGATTAACGTTAAGTGAGTGTTAGAGAATGGCAAAACTTATTCCAAAATGGAAAAATTAGCATGCACAATTGATAAACATCCAATAATCAAACAATAAAAATAAATGTAAAAATAAATAAACATTACTTTCTGAAATAACTGTAGCATAATAATGTCTGAAACATTTCTCATTGCATATTGCATGCTATTTCAGATACTACTCGCATTTGATTTGAAGAAATGCTGCTGCTGTGGCTTCATGCTGATGGGGAATGGCTTAGGAATATGTGCTGGATGGGCAAAAGAGCCGAGAGAATGAATTGGAGACACTTCAGTGCCTTAACGGGGAGCAGATGTGTGTGTCTCAGATAAATCCGTTCTCACACCTCTGGACCAGAAGCATCAACGGCAGTGAGTCACACTGTAAACTGGAACAATGTGCAGGGTACTTCCATAAAAGGTGAGAATGTATGCATGCATACAGCATTCATGTGTGTAGTGTTTATGAGATGAATGTGAATTAGGGTTGGGCCGATAGATGCCGCCATCATCCATCGCCGATGACTGACAAACATCACGATGTTGAGCCGACATTGTGATTCCTTCCCCCCCAACTCCCTCTTCCGCAATCCGCCACATCCCCATACTGTGTTCGGAAAGGAAATTAAGTGTACTACAGAACCCCTAAAGGGAATAAATAGCGTATGAAATGGGAGGATAAAAATATATCTATACATTTCAATACTTTCTCTCGCAATTAAATCGTTGGGTAATTATACTGTAGCCTATATGAATTGCGGGCATCAGGGAGCTACTAATATGCAGGGCATTGAAACCACTTTCGAATGCATGCACTCATTTCACTTTCACTTTTGAGATTCGCGATCACACAGACTCTATACTAGGGGTGGGAATCTTTGGTCACCTCACGATCCGATCCGATCCCGATTCTGGGAGTCACGATCCGATTCCAGAACGATTCTTGATCTATTTTTTTTTCCCCCTTATTAATTAATTAAAATTGAGAATCTTAAAATCCTTACATTTACAATAAGTACATTTACATATACAATAAGTAATTAAGTACTTTTTAAAATAATTACAAATTGATTGTTTTTTTTAAAACAGTTGTATGTTAAGAATTTTAAACTAATATAACTTAAAAACATACAAGCAAGTAGCAAATAATAAAGAGGAGCATAGAAACATACAAACAACAATCAAAGAGTGCTTTCAGTATTTAAGATTATTTGAACGTTTTCTATTCAAGAACTGTGAGTGATTTTTCTTCATCTATAGGGGAGAGTGGGGACAGTTGCAACACTTTGCATTTCCTTTAGTCTTTCAGAGACTGATTGCATTAGAAAGCCATCATTTTAATACAATGAAGCCACATAAGTCGGCTACTCACCCACATTGCTGTAACACGTGCACATGTGATTATATACATACAATTTATACTTGAATAGACAAAGTCAAATGTCGCAACTGACCCCACAACAGGGCATTCATTAAAATGTAATTAAAACCATTCTTAAATATCATTTTGCAGTTTCTTTATTTTATTTGTGCATAGACATGGCCTTTAATAAGTTAAATTGGCTGTATAAAAACAAAGAATAGTAAATGGAAGAAAAAAAATTAAAGTAACAACCTTGTCTTGGTTAAATATTACAATACATTTGAACTTCAAAATATTAATTTAATCAGAATCAAGACACTAAAATTTAATAATAGCCTACTTCTGTTGACATCTGTGAAAGGTTACTGAACTAAGGTCAGTTGCATGAACAGTCACTAACTTAAGACTGTCTTAAGAACTAGTTTGACCAACTAGCAGTTAACCAAGTATACTCAATGTTGTGGTAAGGGACAACATGTTGCAACTGTCCCTACACTTGACAGCCGTGATAAAACTTGGTATAATAGCTTGACTCAAAATCTTTGACACATGCTGGCTATGCCTATTAGAAGCTAAGAAAACACAGATATAAATCATATGTTTTTACAATGATTCAAGCAAACAACTTAGACAGTACGACAAAAAATCTGATTATTAAAAAAAACACTTTACCATGAAAATTATTTTTTGTAAAAGGAATGGTCACATGTGCCTGATTTCATCCAGGAAGGATGGGGGCTGATTTAGCATGTGCAGTATGAATATTATCACTGTAGCTCATTCCTGATTGAAGAAATAATAATGTTGCAACTGTCCCCACTCTCCCCTACTGTTGTTTTTTACTATGACATCATTGACAGCGGGAGATCTATTAAGCTGCATTCACGCACGGATCTCTTTTGAAATATAAGAAGTAATGTGGTTTGTCCTGGCCGTTTAATCCCTTAAGACATAACTGGCTGAGTTTACATTAATGACTGAAATTTGAACTTTACATTTTTGCATCATTTTGAGATGCAAGTACATTAAACCACTGACACGGAGTCGCGCACACAGCAGTCTACACAAACAAAGCGCGCGTCAGCATTTGAAATTGAAAGCAGCCTTCTGTTAGTGAGGTTCATATTTTAAATAAGTCCACTGCATTCCAAACCACATAAATTATGACTTCGTAGAGCATTTGCAAGGAAAATACAGACGGGCGAGACCGCACACTTCAAGTGTAACATCAAACAAAGCACGCATCTCTCAGAGCGCATCCTGTGCAATGAAGCCCGTGAATGTCCTTGTAATTCGCTTCAACCTTTCTGAACTTTGAAAGATTTTACGGAAGGTTCGAGTGGTGTATGTGAGTGAGGAATTGGAAGCAAGCAGAATACGGGTGTTTCTAAAGCAAACTCAGCGTCATCGCACATCTGGTTAAAAACTAAGCTCAGAACCGATTCTGAAGTTCTCAGAATCGATCCAGAATCGCTGGAGAGAGAATCGCGATGCATTGATTTTTTCTCCCACCCCTACTCTATACTACGGAGCGGCAGTACTTACCACACATTTTACAAGATTAGATATTTGTCAGTGGTGCTCAGTATCTGCAAATCATTCGCCATTGTCCTATCAGTCATCTCTCCTTACTCTGTGTATGTGGTAAGTGTGGTAAGTAACTTCATGTACTGTGCTGTAACAGGCAGCCGCTAGCTAGCGGCTAATGTCCCTTTAGTGGCTCCATAGAACGCGTTATTTGTTTTCCATGCCTTTCTGCACACAGATTCACGCTTCGGGCACACCCCTAACCCCGCCCCCGATGTCATCGTCCATCACGATGTTTCACTGTAGACATCGTCCGATGCCAATTTGGTAGACTTCGCCCAACCCTAATGTGAATATGACTTGAATGTGTGCATCAAAGCCACTATAATAACACAGGAATAGAAAGTGAGCATGTTGTCATATTACCAAATGCAAAAAGAGTGTCATCTCAAGAACCTGACACTCGGCGATACCTAACACATGCTAATCCCCGACACACACACACCCATCCTCGCAGCCTCCCTCAGGACATGAAGTGTGAAAAAAGGATATAACTGGCCTATTTCTTCTTTGGGTGCTTAACTCCTCAGCCTCCGTCGTGCACCATTTAGGATGTGCACTCAGGGAACTAAAATCCTTCATACTGTAAATTACACATGGCAAAATCAGTGTGGTACCAAACTGTTCAGGTGCTGACCCATAAAAGCAAAATAAAATAATACAACCAGATTTAGATGGAAACGGTATTAAAACGATTTGTCGTTATTAAAACGACAAATGTCATATGACCTTGCAAGGTACTTCATTTCGCACATCACTAACAGTAAACATTTCTTACCGTAAAATTCAATCACCAAGCAAGAAAACTCTGGAGGAGAAATAGAACAGATGTGCACTCTATTATTGCATCTACTGCGTGTCTCTGACATCTCGCTCCCCTTCAGAACCCCTAGGCCAGTCCACACTCTGAACAAAAATACTCTTGAGCCAGAAACAAAAACATGCAAAAAAGCTCTTCATTTGGTCCAAAGTAGGGCAGTACAAAACTACAAAATCGACTAGTCATTGGTTTGCCCGAGACCTGAGCTTTCAAACTGGGGTCAGGCCACAAGACAAGGTAATGTAAGGTAAGGTAAAATAAAATGTACCAAATTTCTAAACGCTTGCCATGAATCATGAGATTAATCACAAATTATATTATTCTGTTGACAGATGTGAAGCAAAAAAGTGTGAACTTGAAAGAAAGTTAATATCAGTACAAAGTACTGTAAAAGTCTACAGTAAAAATGAGTTTCTGTCTTAAATATAGAGCCGCCTTTACCTTTTAGAAAGGGAGGTCCCTTGCAAAGGGATCATCAATAAGTGATATCAATAAGTCATCCGTTACACATGAGACAAATACATAAGAGGGCAATAGTCTAACAATGCATAAGACAAGACACAAAAAAAAAAAAAAAAAAAAAATAGTAATATTCTTAAAACCAACACTCATGGTGAAATGCTCCAAAAATATCATGAGATGTGATGCAAAATGCAATGACCAAACACTTCCATCTGAATGCGGACGGTTGCAGGAGAGGTGCTTTAAAGTTGCTTTTATGAAGAATTTTGTCACTAAAAACCTCCAAAAATACACCCACCTTAATAAATCTATAATAAAAAACTGAGAAACAGGTCAAATAGTCAGTTTTTGGACCAATCCAAAAAGCTCTGATGTCCCTTAATGACTGAAATGATGAAACAATAATAGAAATTGTATCAGAGCAGATGGCACGCTCAAACACATCCCCAAAGCTCGCTGTTAAAAGAGTGACACTATGGCACCACCCTCTCATGTATAAAACTAGGCCTACAACTTGACTGCCTAAGAATAGCTTAACACACATAAAAGTGGGTTTAGTGTCCTACATCAAGCTGCCTGGAGTACCACACGGTTGATTCTCCAAACACAAGTGACAGAAAAGAAGAAAGGATGACAAAGAGTCCTCTTCTATAAACAGAACTTTCAAATCTAAGGACGAGCTCTTCAACTGATGCGCTGATTCAATTACTTAGCACGGAAATGGGAGCAGCTGGCATGCTTGTGTGATCTTTAAATAGCATCCCACCTCTGCGCGTCGAAGCTCACTCGTGTGTTTAGGTTTGGGCAGAGACAGCTGCTGATGGCTGAGAGAGAAATCGTTACATGCACTGGAGGTCAACAAAGAGTTTCGATTTCACAAACTTCTGCCAATTGCGGGGGAAGACAGTATCTAAGGTGAACTTCCAATCTACCAATGTAACCAAACGCAATCTTACTGTAATTTAAAAAAAAATCAAGAAAGAAAAGAAGAAAAGAAGTTGGCCTACCTCTCTAGCCGAGACTTCAACCAGAA
This sequence comes from Schizothorax lantsangensis, assembly GCA_027422415.1. Classification (NCBI taxonomy): domain Eukaryota; kingdom Metazoa; phylum Chordata; class Actinopteri; order Cypriniformes; family Cyprinidae; genus Schizothorax; species Schizothorax lantsangensis. The sequence continues at coordinate 25,020,534 of CM049850.1, forward strand.
CGGAAGAGCTCCGTTGAGGGAACTATGAAGCGAGACCTGTATTTCCTACCTCCAGACCGCATATCACACCCCCGGCTCCCTTCAAAATGACTGGACGGTGCTGTACGTTCCCATTCCGAACCGCCTGTACGTCATTGCCACACCTGCCCCAGAAAAGCTTCGCTCACCCCAGGGACCTGTGGCCCACTTTCCAAGGAGCCCAAAACGCCGGTCCGAACCAAACTTCAGACTTCCTCTCATTCCGTCTTCTACACTGCCTGGGAAGCTAACGGCACACACAAACCTTGACCGAGTCATGCTTCATGGAAAGGATGTCAATCCTTGATTCCTAATGAAATTCTGTTTTATAGAGTTGGGGGAAAAGCACTCTCCATTTCCCGCCACTGAAGTAAGATCTTGTGACTGAATCCTGATAACTGGAAAACTGGATTTAGTGGGATGAGATCTCCTGGACACAAACTAACTCAATCAATACTGGATGATGTTTAGGTGGTAGAGCAGCTCAGAGTGCCACACACTCTCATGGTAATTTGTAACAAATTTTACATTTTGGTGGCTAATTCTTATGAATTTGTATGATCTCATTTGTATGTTTTCTTATGGCTCAATGACGGTTAGGTTTAGGGGTGGACATTCACGCTTCCATTTTTTTTTTTGTAAAAAAAAAAAAATTCTGTATGAATCACTTATATATTCATACAAAGTCACCACATCATAAAAAAAGTAACTTTTCTCATGAGATGGGGTTGGAACCATGGCCAGGACTGTTTCGCTCCAAACGCAGCATGTGTTTATTTCGATACCCATATTAACCAAGATTTGGCTTGTTACCATGGTTTAGCTCTTGCTGGAAAATGTCATAACTACAACACCTCGCTGAAGAGAGGTTTTTGACAGGTATAGCATGCTTAAATAAGCAGAACATACAGTAAAATGTACCATAATACTATTTATAGACAATCTTTTACAAAATAGTTTACTATGAAGCAACAAACCACTGAAGTAAACTACTCACCGAGGACAGATGATTCGGGTTCCATTCTATTTAGACTAATTATAAATTGGATGTAAATGTGATCCACCTCCTCATGAAGTAGACTTCACAAAGATCAAGTTGGTCATAAATCTCAATGGCCTACACCAGATAAACTTTTGTAATGGTCATTATTAAATGAAACATTTAATGCAGTAACCCCAAAATCACTTTATTCTCTGCATAAAGCCACAGTTTCATTATGTTGCAGATTCACCATGACAGTACAATGCGAACCTGCTGTTATAGTTACGCCGTTGCTACGCTCACACACTACTTGTGCATGCAGGTGTGAAACAGACTGTCCTAACAGAAGTAAAAAATAAATAAATAAATAAAACATTTTGCATGCATAGACAATACACATTCTCATAAGCCATCAATCAAAAGCAAAATGAAACTACATAATTTGCAATTTAAAGGAAAATTAGACCATTCTATCAACATCCTTACCAACTAAAACCACCTCATGTCTTCATCTACACATCTCTCTGAAGTAACCATTTAGATTTACTACAAAAAGCTTCTAAGATCCATTATTTTTTTATACCACAGAGTTTAAACGATGACTTGACACATGAAAACTGTGTATAAGCTGAGTATAATAAATAACTGTACTAAAGACAAAATATACCAATCTCGTGATCTCAAACCAGGATTTTCAACTGAGCATACCCAGGAGATCCATATCTAGAAGACATTTTTAATTACATTAATGTATAACTAACTAAATATGTGTTCAGCATTATACTATGTTAGTTAATGTTTTTAATCAAAGTTATTTTAAAGCAAACAACATTTCACACGGAAGGTTCTTGGTTTGCTTAGTGTCTCTGTATCTATAAAAATGGAAAATCCCTGATATTTTAACTAAAGCACGTTCTTGTCAGCGTTTGTGTCCTCCTTGAAAAAGAATACCAACACGAGTAAAAGATGGTCTGCACTGCAACCACACAGAGCAACAAAGATATTTCACAAAATTAAATAGTTAAACAAGTGTCCTTCACCCTACCTTGCAACAGCCAATCCATCTCAATCTTTCACTCAGACACACGAGAGAAATTAGAGCTTCACTGGAGCAATGAATGAGTGATGAATGATGGAGCTCCGAGCTGATCAAGTCCTCAAAACGACTCGTGCACAAAGAACAAATGAGATGCGCTCAGGATGAAATCTTCCTCGGTGTTACGAAAGCTGGCGAGATCAATCTTTGCATGTGATAAGGATCAGACACCGGCTCTCGTAAATGGTTGCGATAGATTTTGAGTAACAATGGAGAAAAAAACAAAAAAAACAGGCGGTAGATGCGAAATGCTCACTGCGAGTGGAGGCGCGTGCTCCTGATCGCTCAGATTTCAAATGGACCTGAAAATGAGCGGTGATGCATTCGGAAAGCACGGAGTATTGTCTGTCAAATTAAAACGAGGGGCTTCGGTCTCCATATATTTCCCGTTGGGAAAATCCCGTAAACAAATACAGATTCGTAGAAGCACAGCTCTCGTGCATTGCTGAAAAGTCAGCTGATCATCCTAACGGCAAACATTCTCACATGTGTTCTAGGTTCACTGATATTCTCAGTGCTCAATGCCAGAATAAAGGGGAAATGCACGATTCATAGTGGTTATTACAAGCATCGAATGCATGCAATTGGGGGAAATAAACGGAACGCAAGCGTGCAGAGATGATGCGGAGCATCACGATGAGCGCAGTGCCGCAACAACTTTGAGCACAAGTACTGATGCAGTGTTTTTTTCTCATAATAATAAAACATACACGTTTGGCTGTGCTTGAGGGGGGGAAACATATGACGAAAATAAATTGTATGTGCACGAGCACCTTTGCGCATAACACTTACAAAAGCTGAGATTTGCATTGCAACAACTTTCTTTCCAATGCGGTTCACCTGCGCATGCATCATCTGGTTAATAGGTTACATCTCTTACCTTCCCCTATTACGTCTAAGGCACTGGCCCTCCTCTTCCCCCGTCTAGTTTCACTTCATGTACACGGCCAACACGCATACTTTTTCATTACTCTCTTTTTCCAACCCCCATTGAAACTTTTCCCAAAGATACCGGAAATCGTAGGACAGGAAGTGTGGTAATTGTAGTTTTCAGTTAAAAGAACCTCTGCCCGCTTGCATTGTCAGCGTCAACATAAGTGACTACATTACCCATGAGGCGCTGCAGGGGAAACGAAACACTGCAACTCACGCTGTCTTTATAGTTTTTTTATGCATGCATCTGAATATTTAGTCTTTATTATTTGTATTGTTAAGAATTGTTCTAAAAAAACGCTCTGCTACGCGATACCTTATCGTTCAAGTTCATTAATATATCGGAATGAAACCGACGCGACGCGAAATATTTAAAAAGCTTAGCAACAACAAGAAATTGAAGTGGGATTTTTTTCTTATACTTCAGCTGAAGTTTTGATCTGTATGTATGTACTACTTATTAGGCTATATAATAGAAAGGTGCAACCATTTTAATGGTCAAAAGAATAGGCTATATAAATTTAAGGGACCTTTATCTTGATGAATATCGCATTTAGCAATACTCACAAAATCGTTTACAGAACCAAGTGAACTCTCCATTTTGTCTGTGAATGTGGCATCCTTTTGTCTTAACTAAGCCTTTTATAGTATTCTAATTGTTTGGTGTAGTATGTTTAATGGAAGTTTTTTTGTGAGATTTCTATCCCAGTGGAAAATCAATCCTTTGAGAAAACAGCTTAGATTAGTATATAGTGTGCCTAAAAGCACAAAACTATATATTTAAAAAATTCCACAAATCTGTCATTTTTATTACTAAAATTACTTTTTAGTAATAAAGAAATGTATTACTTTTTATTTATTACTGTAGAACACATGTCATAGAAAAATAGCCAGATGCCTGTAAAAATTGATTGGTTAAGGAAAATCATCATTTTCATCTGCATGTGACTTAAATAGGTCATAATCATGCACCTGGCTAAATTCTGCAATGTCACACCAGTGACAGGACTTGTGAACTTCTCAACCTGTAATGTATAGTGTGGCGAGTCAGTGAAAATTGTATAGTGAGATAAGCTTAGTAGTTAAAGTGGTCAGATTGGTCAAAGTCAGGCTGAAACCCCATGACTCCATAAGTGATTCATTCAATGTAATCATGTATCAACTAGAATTCTTACATGTAGACTCTACTGTATGTCCAGAAATGCCATTTTTGGGAGCTTGCGTTTACTTTTGAAAATTGTTTAAATGACAGCTGTAGTTTGCTAAGTGCCATTGTAGTTGTATAACATTAACAACAATGTAGTTGAAAACCACTTAAAATGCAAAGGTTCAATATTGGAACTGTGACGTCTGTGCTTTTCAGATTTTAAAAGTCACAACTAATTAGGATTGAATATCTGCTGACATCCCAAGGTTTTATTTAACAGCATGGAGCTCACATTTAACTACACCAAAATGAAAAAAAATTATAGGTTTGTCATGTAAGTGTTGTCATTTAAAAGAATACTGCCACCCAGAGGAACTCTAGAGAAGTGCTAATAGAGGCTTTTTTGCATTTTATTATTATTATTTTCTTTTCTGCTTTTGAACCCCCATTTGTCTTGTGCAAATGTTAATTAGAAAAGTAAAGTAAAAGGATGATGTGTTTATGACAATGATACTATTTTTAGATACAGTAGGCATACAATAAAAGACAATTGTGGAATGTAAGAATCTGTTGTAAAATAAAGCATTGAACTAAATGCGGGGAAACCCCTGTGCCATATCATTTATGTTTAAGGGAGCTTTCCTGATAAATTTCGTACAAATAAGATATTTAATTTACTAATGGAAAAGGAAAATAAATAAATGAAACTTTTTTTTTTGTTGCAATAATTCTAGAAGACTGTTTTTTCCTTTAAATAAATCTGTATCATAAGCATTTTTTATATTTCTGATTCAGTTCATTGGAACTGCTTATCTAGAGCCATGTCAGTAATAAGGTGAGGAATGTTTTATAAAATTGACATATTTTGCATAACTTCATTTGGTAACCAAGACACATGAAGGTGTAATCTTATTTGCAAAGTCATGCATGATCATTTTATAATTTAGTTAATCAACATAACAAACCAAAGTCCATCCTCAACAGCTGACAATGCCTCGTATGACTGAGGCAATAGCAATAGTTTTAAACGATAGTGAAAAACACGGTGTCATGCATATTGTTAAAAAAGGTGAAATGTAAGATACTCTGTTAATGTAGAACCTCTTGTAAAAGCACTACATATTCTGTTTCAAATATGCGGTTTCTCCTCCTGAGAAGACATCAAACTGACGCATAGAATATAAACTTAACTCAACTAGCCAAGAAGAAATTTCTAGAGGTGAGCACGACATCCATGAGTGAACCACCAAAACAGGAAGGGCAGAGGGTTGGCTTCTGGTGAAATGTTCTCAGCCAATCCTACTCCAGGCTGTAAAACTCTAGCCATCAAAAACGTTCCATGCAACTTCCGAAATGAAGATCAGAACAATGGGGGTAATGTTAACATGATTTTATCCAGTAATAATCAACCATGGAAATGATCACATGTTTTCCACTAGCTGATGTCTTTTGTGCTATAGAGTCTTTTAGAAGCTGCATTGCTATTTGATAATCTCTTATATTGGTACTGTAAAGTCATCCAGGGTACTGGTACTGCTCTGATAAAAGTGTGTGCACTTTGCTCGGATCTATGAAAACAGGGATCCGTGGAAACAAAAAGCTCTTTGATAATGTAGCATTTATTAGCATGTCCATAATGTTAAACAATTTTATCATGCTCTATGCGCATGATCACTCCATTTTCTTGGCAGAACTGTTTTACCAAGAGGGCTACACATACTGTGATAATAAAATTAAATACATAAATAATAAAAATTATAAATTAAATAAATTAAAAATAAAATATTGATAGCTTGATCAATTAAGTAATGTTTGTTGATCTCAGATGTGAAATTTAGTAATATACTGTTTGCAACCCTATATAATGTATCTGAGTGCCGAACAGTGTCATGGACTATGCGGATTTGCAGAGGATCCTCCTCTATTCAGGTCTCTTTATAGCTCAGTAATAAAGCAGTAAGAGCATAACAAGCAAGCATAATGTGCTGGAACCTGTGTTTAGTGGCCACCTTTTGGAGATCTCTATACCACACACTGCATGTATGGTTACTGTAGTGTAATAAGAGCAGCAACATACTTAACATACACTCTTAAAAATAAAGGTGCTTCATGATGCCATAGAAGAACCTTTTTGTCTAAATGGTTCCATAAAGAAGCTTTAACATCTGAAGAACATTTCTGTTTCACAAAAGGTTCTTTGTGGTGAAAGAAGGTTCTTCAGATTATAAAAAGGTAAGAAAGAGATGGTTCTTTAAAGAACCTTTGACTGAATGGTTCTTCTATGGCATCGCTGTGAAGAACCTTTTAAGCATCTTTATTTTTAAGAGTGTATATCCCTGATGTAGGACGATTCCTTGATGTAATGTAGCCTATGAATGATTGATATGAGGGCAAAAATGCCCCATACTATAGTTTTTTGTTTTATACTGGGTTAAATACAGTGTTGGGAAGTAACTAGTTACATGTAACGGAATTATGTAATTTAATTACAAAATAAAAGTAACTGTAATCAGTTACAGTTACTGAGAAAAAAAAGTGTAATTAAATTACAGTTACTTATGAAAATGTTAAGGATTACAAAGGGGGTTACATCTGATTTTTTTGATATACACATACAGATTTAATTGATTTATTGTTCTCCAAAATATGAAACACCAATGTTTCAGGAGTTTATAATATGCTTACTTGATAACTCTTTTATTTCCTATATGGGTTTATGTAAATGCTTTATTTTTTAAGATTAATTGTTTTTTTTTTCAAAGGCATATAGATTCCAGTCAGTGTTTCCTGTCATAGCTATGCAAAGATTTGATTTCAAAAACAGTATCATAGCTATAAAACTATTTCTTTTTATGATTTTAAATCTGTATTAAACCTCATGATGATCTTAAAGTAAGTGTGATTTTGTGGTGGCTGTGTTTCAAAGGGGACATCGGATGCCCATTTTCCGCAAGTTGGTATAATTCTTTAGGGTCTTCTTGAAATGTCTCAGTGGTCGTGTAAAACAACACCCTTTTTACCTCGTCAAAACAGCTCTGTTCACAGCGACTCGTTTCGGTGCATATCTCTTTACATGATAATGAGCTCCGCTCACCCCGCCCCTCTCTTCCATGGAAGAGCAAAGGCGATTTGCAAATAATCATAAAAAATAAATAAATAAATAACTCATTACATTTAAATAGCACTTTTTTGCTTTTTCTAAGCACTCAAAGCACTCTACATTGTGAGGGGATATCTCCTCGTCCACCTCCAGTGTGCAGCATCCACCTAGATAATGTGACGGCAGCCATATTGTGCCAGAACTCCCACCACACACCAACTTATTGGTGGAGAGGAGACAGAGTAATTAAGACAATCAGTAGATATGGGGATGGTTAGGAGGCCATGATGTTCAGAGGCCAATGGGCAAATTTGGCCAGGATGCCGAGGTCACACCTCTAATTTTTCCAAAGACATCCTGGGATTTTTAATGACCACAGAGAGTCAGGACCTCGGTTTAACGTCTCATCCAAAGGACGGTGCTTGTTGAGAGTATAGCGTCCCCGTCACTATACTGGGGCGTTAGGACCCACACAGACTGCAGGGTGAGCAACCCCTGCTGGCCTCACTAACACCTCTTCCGGCAGCAACCTAGTTTTCCCAGGAGGTCTCCCATCCAGGTACTGACCAGCTCAACCCTGCTTAGCTTCAGTGGGAAACCAGTCTTGGGCTGCAGGGTGATATGGCTGCCATAAAAAAATATAAAGTGTGAGACTTACTACTTCTGAAGGTGCAGCTGGATCACAAACAATGGGTACTGATCCATCCTTGAGTTTTAACTTTTTAACAAAACCTGCCTTGAATTGTCCCTCATTCAGAAAGCAGTCTGGAGTAAAATGATTTGTGCAGACATAAACAAATTTAGGTGGATTCGTTGGCGCATTACCATCAAAAATCATAAGCTAATCCACTGCGTCCTCAGTGGCTCTGATGTCTGGAGAAAATCAGGACTCATATATTCTTCTACATCTAACAACAAAACACCTGCGTTGCTTAGAATACATTGTTGTCACTACAGCTGCTCGAGCGTGGAGAAAATGAAGGACTTCGTACAACTGGCTGAGGGTGGAAATATGCTAATACAGGACAGTACGTCAACGGTCGTGGGAGGGTCCTGAGAAATATGACATCATATTGGCTTGATAACTGTTTAGATTTTTGGGGGATTAAAAAAGGAGTGAATGGATTTTTATCATTGTAGGGTGGTTGTGGCTACGCACTACTAAGACACATTTATATGCAAATGAAGATATTTTGCATCCAATGTCTCCTTTAAAATTAAAATATTATAATCTTAATTCAAGTGATGAAGGATTTTGAAAGTCTGACAATAATCAGTGTTCAGTACTACTGTAAGGTTAACCCTGCCTGGTTTACATGTTTAAAAATGATTAACAGTTGAAAACATTAGAAATTTTGAAAAGTAATCAAAAAGTAATCAAATGTAATCAGTTACATTACTTTAATAAAGTAATTGAAAAGTTACACTACTTACATTTTAAGTAGGGTAACTTGTAATCTGTAACCTATTACATTTTCAAAGTAACCTTCCCAACACTGGTTAAATACAACCCAGCGCTGGGTAAAATATGGACAAACCCAGAGACTGGATTGTTGACCCAGCAGTTGGATTAAATGTTTAACAACTTTCTGGGTAGTTTTATTTAGCTCAACTATTGTTTATAAATGACTATATGGCTATCTTAAAATATTTCACCCAGTGCTGGGCTGTTTTTAACCCAGCATTTTTTTTTGAGTCTATATACGTCATAGTTTAGTAATATCACACAAGCAAGAGTGCTGTTTTTTCCCGAATATCTTCATGATTGCAAATGTGATATTGATTTTACACCACAGTTCAATAAAGCTGTCACTGGAGCGGTACCTTTTCAAAAGGTACACCTTTGTATACCTAAAGAGTCCATATTGCTATCTTAAAGGCACATATAGTACCTAAAATGTGCATATTTGTACCTAAAAGGTACAAAAATGCAACTTTTGAAAAGGTACCGGCAAGGGACAGCTTGGTACCTTTTTTCCTAGAACGTAATGTGTTAAATTTTAGACACAATACTGCCAGCCTATTTTGCTCAACGAAAATAGCTCCACACAAAGCCACAGCAGAACTGTTGTGAATCAATGTTTTTGAACGAATCGAGTGAGTCGATGATTCAGTTACCCATCCCACCCCACTCACACACACATATGTCCAAGGTCTATGAATAATGTGTTCTGTAGGTCAATTTCAGGCTTAAAACATTATTTGACCCAAAAATTCCTCACCATGAAATATCTCAAATCTATTCCAGATGCTGTACCCTTGCACCTGCTGCTCCCCGTACTCCATACCCTGGGCCCGTGCTCCAAAGACCACAAAACACCACACAGATGACATTTTAATACATGGGGAAGGGAATTCTTTACATTCTTATATTTTTATTTAGAGATTGGTCACATGTTCTGTTCTTTGACACTTCTGTCACTGATTGAAATAAATGTTATTTAGATGATTTCTGCCAATAAGAGAAAATAAGATGTTAAATAAAAGCTATACAAATGTGTCTTGGGCACCAAAACTATAAATTAATCATAATTATTGATATTATACGCTAGGGGGCGCTGGTTTATAATCTGAGTAATTTATTAAAGACATTACTGATCTGAACTGTCAGATCCTCATATATCACGGGGCACTTGAAGCGTCTAATTTCCCTAGGGACTGATTCAGTGTGTCTAAAAATAATGAAATAAATCTACATTAGCACCGGGACAATATTTCAAATGATTGCTTAGTTGATTGTGTTCTATCAAATTTACTGAACTAAGGTGGAACGTTAAAAGCAAATTCACATGAAGGTATTTTTATGTGTGCCTATTTCATGCATCTTTAAATGCACAGTAGAACTGTTTAGTTACTTTTTTTTTTTTTTACTGGAGGTTGTCTATTGGCTTGTCATTTTCTTTGATAATATTGCAGCAATTAAGTCATGTGCGTTTTCAATCAGCTGTTTAGTATCAAAACTAGCAATGCTACATTCTTGAATTAATTACTTGGGCTATTTGATCTCATCGGTCAAACGGCTTTGCAACAAGGTCTGGAATCGTTCGCGGTTCAGGTTGATTCATTTGGACAGTTCACTCACGAACTGAATCGTTAAATCGAAATCGTTAAATCGGGTATATTTTATCGAGCACTGGGTGAAGTGACCTAAATGGTTACAAAAATCTACATTCAGAGAACTAATATGTAATCAAATCTATTTAAAACAAACAAAATCCATTTTTGAATTGACAAATATTAATTAGCTTATATTTAAAACGGACAAAATGAACACCACAAAAAATGAACCATGTAAAGAAATGGCCTCTGGTCACTATAAGCTTCAGCTGTATGGTAGAGAGCAGCGTGAACATACTTTAAAATAGCCTATCTCTTTTTGGTTTCCACAGAAGAAAGTATGTCATATGGGTTTGAAACATCATGAGGGTTAGTAAATGATAACAGAATCTTTATTGTATTCCTTCAAGACAGCTGCTCATAAATTAGCCTTCTTTGCATAGTGCTGCAATAATGATTTTTCAATACTTAGTTAAATATTTAATTTACTTAAAACCCTCAAGCACAGGGCTAATAAAAAAGACAGATATTTCCTCAACCAGACAGCGCATATTGATGGAAAGGTATTTATCGGCAAGGGAACTGTGATTAGGAACTGTTTGTTGTTTGTTTGGGTCGTGAAGGAAACAGCTACTTCCTGATGTAGATACACAAGTGAGAGAGAAAAGTGAAAGGGGTTGATTGAGGCCAGTCCCACAGTACATAAAAACGGGCTTTGACAAATGTCCCAAATGCTTTGGAACGATAACTTGGCTCCTGCTTCCCAAGAGGGACTGTCAAACGAAGATCTGATTAAGTATCTCTTAGACACAGCTCACGCAATGTACCGTAGGGACAAGACTGCTGTAAAGTCTAAAATTAACCTTTTTCCCCATCTGCCATAATGAGAATTTACTGGCATAAACAAAATTTAGAATTACTGTAACATTCAGAGTTCCAGTGATTCAATTATTTTGCATTACGTTCTGATTGTTTTGCCCCAAAAGCTTCCTAGATAAACCTCTGACATTTTTTTCCCCCTAAACAATTCTTAGAAAATCGGTGACTGATAACTGTTCCTGACAATAGAAAAAGGTCTTTAACAAGAATGATATAAATATGTAAGAGTATTTTTAGTTAAAATACATGACAGATTGTATACACTAATAATTAATACTTAATTAGGAAGGACACATTAAATTGATTAAAAGTCACAGTAAAGACATTTATAATGATACAAACGATTCCTAACTGAAATAAATGCTGTTCCTTTAATCAAACTATCTATTCATTAAAAATTCATCAAAAGTATCACTTTATCCATTAACCAGCATGTTTTCAACATTGATAATAAAAATGTTTCTTGAACACCAAATCTCTATCCTCATATGCTGAAAATTCAGCTCAATTATATTTTAAAACATATATTAAACTATAAAGTTATTTTACATTGAAATAATATTTCCCAATATTACTGTATTTGTGATCAAATATGCTTTGGGGAGCATAAGAGGCCACTTTCATAAACGTCTGAACAGTAATGTACACTGACAGTGTGTATGTATAGTGGATTACTGGATTGTGTTATTGATTGTGAACTCATAAACACTTAACGTTTATTGAATTAAAACACTTAACAGAAGCATAACTTTGAAAAATTATTAAAGCAGTCTAAGTATTCAAACAATTTTTCTTATTAACTATTCTTATTTTTCCCCCTGTCTTCTGCCTAGAGTTTGTGACATTTACTGTAAAACAATACAATTTCTCACATTAAGCAATGTATTATCTTTTAATTTATGTCACACCTTAGCTGAATGCTACTGTCCCAATTTTTCGAACGTTCATGTAATATTTTAAAAAAAAGATAGAATGAAGAAACTGGCTCATCATTGCATAAATTGAATGATCACATGAACACATGTAATAGAAATTTATATTTGAAATACTGTTTGTATTGGAATTTAAACCTTAACAATTTTAATGTGCACTTACCATGTACTTTCCCAGACCTTCCAGCATTTGAGTGGTTATCACACCCATATGATTTACATTTTACACCATCTATTTAAGAGGAATATTAATTTATAATACAACGAATTGTTTCACAAACCAAAGGATGCCAGGAAATAATTGGAAAACTGAAACAAAAATAAAGAATACCAAAAAGGGACAAACTACATCAAAAACAAAGATACTGCAGACAACAAATACAAAAGACATGAGACATAAGTTAAAAAATGAGGGACAAATTAATAACAATCACAAATGCATAAACATTTCAATAACACTAAACAGATGGGAAGTAAACAGAGTAAACAGATGGGAAGATATTAAATTAAACCAACACTAAGACTTACGGTCATTTGTTAGTCATTCCTTCTCTAACTTCAAGAACTTTAAACTTTGAAATAAAAAGCTTCATAAGCATCATAATTTGATGAAAAACAACATAAACATTTGATAAAATATTTAATGAACATACTGTTTTATTTTTCATTTTAATACGTAACTAGTTCAAAGCATCAGAGATATATGGTATTAGGATAATGTTATTTTGCTTTTGTAGTTCATAGAGTACATACCTGTTAATTAAACACATGCTGCTTCTTCAACAATCTGGCACACGGACAGCAGTCTGGGTATATAACAGCCATTGATCCCTCTTAACAGTAATTATAATCACATATAGCCTATAAGCAATTGCTGATATCACTCTACTACGTAAATATCTCCTGATTAGTTATCATTTGGTGTCAGTTATCTTTATCAGAGAGTTTTTGGATCCAGAACACACTGCCATCTGACGTTAACCCCAGATTAACCAGGTCATGACCAGAAGCGTCTCTGATGCTAAGAGTTAACTGTCGATTAAGAACGCAACAATTCCATTTCTACTGTTCGTGCCTACAGCTGTGACCGAGGGGAGAAAACGTGCCAGTGTTTTTTATGCTTTCCATTATCGACAGCCGTCTACTTCATATCACTTCCTCTGATTTACCTCTGATGTGCCTTTCCTGACATTCTCCTCACTCAGAATGTGATATGCATTTGGGATGGAATGTGTGAAGGCATCCTGTTTTTCGAGCGGGACAAAGATGGCTGTTGGCGGCGCAACAGACCTTGAGCTCAAGGGAGAGATGGACGCTACCATTGTTTCAAATATGAATATTGTTGGGGGCATAAACCTTGTGAACTTGTCCAAGTACTTTAGTATTTGTGTGTTCAAAAGGATTACATCTCTGGTAAATTAAACTATCTTGAAGTAATATATATATAAAAAAATACATTTCTGTAGGCCTAATCATTTACTCACCCTAGCTGCAGTTAAGCAGCATCATAAAAGTAAGCCTATCATAAAAGTGGCTCATATTTTGTACTGTATTGGAAGAGTTTTGACACCATTTGATCATAACTCAAGAACTAAATCAGTCCGGTTCATGAATGAATCATTCAGACTGGTTTTGAGAACAAATCAACTGATTCATTTTGAAAAAAATAGACTCAATTGAACCGTTTGCAACTTGGAACAACTTACAGCAAACCAGTCTGTTTGTCACATAAACCTTGGCTTCAGAAAACTTTAAATACATAAAAGTGCACAAGTCAAGCCCCTGCCCCTGTGAGGTCGGACGCTAAAGTGCCCTCGCGGTCCGGTCTGTGCGATATGAACGATATCGTGGACGAAATCAGTACCGCCGCAGTTTGCGTAGGGCACCAAGTCCCAGGGGGGCACCATCCCAGTTGCTCAAAAAAAAAAAAAAAAAAGTGACGCGTCATTCCCGCGCCCGCGACCGCTCGCGCCTCATGCTTGCGGCTGAATGCAGATGATCATAACCGATGGACAACTATGCCCGTGAAAAGACATCAGCAGTCCCGCGCCGAGAGAAAAAAAAAAAAAAAAAAAAGATTCAAACGAAGCCCGCACGTCACTTTCAGGTAGGCTATATTCATAATCAAAGAAGTATTAAGACATATATATATATATATATATATTTGTGGTTATAAAAACAGACCTAAGCCAACAACAGCCTTTAAAATGAGTTAAAATGAATTATATAAAAACAATGAGGCAACCCTGCTGAAAAAAACACAATAGAACATCACAGAAAATTCTAATACCATCACAAATAAATCACAAATGCCATTACAAACCATCAACTTTTAACCATTAAAACCATTAAAAAAATGGTTTTCTGTAGTGTGTTTTGGGACATATTCCATTAGGATTTATTGGTTTTAACAAGCCACCAATAGAAGGTGACCAATTGCCAGTAGAGACCAACAGGGTCCATTACACTTTCCAGTAAAACCATTACTCATTTTGTGATGGTGTCTATTGTTTTTTTCAACATTACATGTTATAAATGCCTGTAAAAGGAACCAAAGGCCTGGTAATTGCTGCTGTTACACTTACAGGATGATCATATCCTTGTTTAATAGGCTATTGACCAAACATTTAATTCAATGATCCACTTAATCTTTAATTTTTGGCCACCTTTTTGCTATAGATGACACAGCCTCTATAATTTCTTCAACAAAAAACATGTGGACATCACAATCCTTACAAAAATGAACCATGGTTTTTGTAGTAAAACTGCGTAATTTTCTTTTGAGTGATTTCTGAATGCTTGAGACCATAAAATCAATCAGACAACTGTATTACTGCCATAGGTAACTATCTAGAGCTACAATTGTAATTTGTAAATAATACAATTTATTTATTTATTTACTTTTATATTTTATTAAAGTTCTATTTTGACCCCTATGGTAGGTATTTTTTAAAACTTCCATAATATTTGAGGGAGGGGGCACAACAATAAAATCCTGCTTAGGGCACCCATTTGGCCAGCAGCGGCCCTGATAAAAATGTCTCCACGATCTGCTTTTGAATAAATATCGTTGTATCTTGCTACAGTGCACATTCCTATCAGCTGCAGTTCTGGCGCCGCCATATCAATATACTGTACAGCGCCACATACATTCACGTCAGTAAGAAGATATTTTGAAGAATGTGGGTAACCAAACAGTTGCTGGTCCACATTGACTTTGACAGTAGAGAACACTGTGGACCAGCAACTGTTTGGTTTTCCACCTTCTTCAAAATAGCATTTATGTTTAGCAGAAGAATGAAACTCAGGTTTAAAATAAATTTTGAGTGAGTAAATGAAGGTATAAAAATAAAACACTAGCCTATTTTAATTATTGGGTGAATTATTCCTTTAATGTTAATAAAACACCAAACACAAAGAGAAAAATCAATCACTACTCTTGACTGAAAAACTTTAATACAGTTTCTTTAATAGGACTCAATCTATATAGTGTTTTATTTTTATATTTGTTCATTCAGTTTCTTGAGAGCTCCTGCTAAATACACCTACTGTAGCTACCTGAAAATAAAACACTGTTTATTTTATTTGTATATTATGTGTATTTGTAATGTGTATCTTTGTTCTCATTTTTTTAATAACAAAGATAAAATAATGAAAAAGATTTTTATCTTCACCCACTTTGGCCTAAATATCTGCCATACTTTTTTAATTTTTGTTTATATTTTGTTACTTTGAAAGGCTTTGTCTTTATAATAGAGAAATTAGTCTGGCTGTACTGCTCAAACAGCTTGCAAAATAGAAAAAACAACATGACAAAAACATCGTGATAAAATCGTGAATCGTGATACCCCTAGCCGAGGGGGAATCGTGATTTCCCCCCCCCCCTCCTCCCTTGTGCCCTCGTAATACCATTTCGCCCCTGCCCCTATGGAGGCCTGTGCACGCCACTGCTTGTCTGTACCAGTCAAGATTATTTTGAAACAAGTGGCCAGGAGAAACATCAAATTCTGTCGTAGATAAGAGATTTATTATTATTATTATTATTGGGTTCATTATTTTATTTTATTTTTTGTTGCAGACTTCCCGGAGTCCATCAAGTTTTTTACCTGTGTTGCTCAATACTTGATAATTATTGAAAAATACCCACTCAAATGAATTGTTTGCGAGTTTTTTCAGGAATTACAGTGAAAAACAACTTTGGAATATAGCGTACAAGTCACAATAACTATTGTCATTTGGTGCTTGACTGTCCCAGTCTTTATTATTTTGAAAAGAGTGACCAGGAGAAACAACCAGTAAATGATGAAATGTTCCTTGCTCTCAAAATCCCAGAGGTTTTGGTTGTTCAGTATTTCATAATTAAAAGCAGTTTTATAAGGCTTTTCATACCAGTACAATGATGTAATGTTGACGTATATGTTTCCCCCCGGTATTTTGCTCATTGAAACTGCAGTTATCTCACCATCAGTCACTGCGGTCCATTCATGTGGATGCATTTCTCACACATACTAAACACATTTAAATGAGCAGACATGGTGAGAAACCTTGAGGCAATAAAGGTTATGCATTTGCTTTAGGAATGTCTGGATTGGTATGATACGCATACAGTAGACATGCAATGTATTACATGTTCAATAACAGAATAATGAAGCAATGCATGTTTTTAGTCCATTTTAAATGTACAATAGTCAAAAGGATGAACACAATTTGAGAATAAATAATCAGGATAAGTTCTTGGATTTTGGAAAATGGCCTTATGTGCACTGTTGGCCTATATAATCTATCATGACAGGAAGATGGAAACCATCAAGACTGTTGTTGTTCTCACATTGCTATTGTCTTCACCGTTTCTTTCCCATGCGCCTGCAAGCTTCCTGCCTAATTCACCTGCTCCACAAGAGTCTATCTTTCACATCACAACAACATGTCAATGTGTCCAAACTAATCACTTTTCAACCATGTACACACCCTTTGAGCTTTCATGCCAAGGTGCTTTGTCAGCCGAGGAATAGGCAGTGATCCAGGGCAATTATACAAACCTACGTATGCAAGAGATAATGCCAACGATGTTTTAACATGAAGTGTAATTGTAGGCTATTGCTTTATTTTTGAACATAATCCAGTAATGTCCTATTCCTGCAGGTGACACAGAAACAAGACAACAGCAGGATGACAGACGGACGTACTTCAGAAGGAAACAAAATCCAGCAATAATACTTATTTTGAGATGACTTTATTAGGATTCTTGTTAATAACATCTAATAGATACCATCTAACATATTCAGAGTATGTGAAAATGAATACATTTATGGAATACATACATTTCATTATAATGGTATAAAACTTTGTTGTGAAACCATGTTGCTGATACAATACAGGAATCTTTCTCTACATAATTCTTAATGATTAAACATAACAATTAACAATAAAATATATGTATTGATATTGAACAACAACCAAAAATAATCTTAAAGTGCATACTTATTGAGTGCTCTACACTGTTAGTGCTCTAAAATGTTCCAGTGCTATTCAATAAATTGGAAAGTACTCCAGCTTTTTTTGGCAAGATTAAATCTATTGTCTGTCATAAGGTCATAACAACAGATTGAAACACAACTGTCTGCATCACTTATGAATACATATAATGCTAGGTAAAGCTAAATTGATATGAAAATCAAGGGCAAAGTGGTCATCCTTATGCTATATTCTCAGAAACATCCCATTATTATGCCAACTTTGAGAGCATTTAGGTAACAATGAATCCAGATTGTTGCAGTTTGGGGCTCCAGTTGCCGCAGTCCAAGATGCCATCCTTTTTGGCATGACACTCAATTTGGAACTATTTTTAAATTTGATTTATTTTCACACTTTTACTGTTTTGTTAAAACGGCTCCAATGGTCCAATAAATTGTAGAAGTACTGCAGTTTCTAACTATCTGTGCTCTTCCAACCAACTTTCATTAGCACTTCACCTGTCTCTTTTATCTCTAACCATTCAAACTTGGTGTTTTTTTGACTAGCTATGATCCTGTCAGGTAGCTCATAGCCACTTAGCTAACGTCCTGTTTGCACTACAGGACTGTCGCTAACATCTAACCCTCTTTTGTGCTCACCCAGTGGACAGGTCTGACTTGCTTTCAACTCACAAATATCTCCTTCACGTCTCACAAGCCTTCATCTCTCCCATTCTGTCTTAAACGTGCGACAAAGGCTCTATTTCCACAGGACTGTCCTCGAGGAACGCTGCTTCCAGATCGCAGCGTATGTATGTTCTGCTGCCCCTGGTTTCACAAGGGTCATTTTTTTGTTCAAGTGCTCGCACTCCCATCTCTCCTCCAGGTAAGGACTTCAACTGTAGCCAGGTTTACTGGCCTTGGATGCCTTTCCCAGGGCTCTGGCTCTAGCCCTTACCAGGTTCCTGTAAAGTCAGATGGGTTTGTTGTAAGTAATGGTGTTAATGAGGACACATTCACAGAATAAGGTGTGTAAACTTGAATTTCATGATTTGTGTAATGTGGCCGTACCTGAGGAAGGTTATGACATCTGACCGAGCCCCAAGGGAGGAAGACTTCCCTAAAACCAGAACTCCTGGACTGGCATTTGCTGAGTTATTTAGGGCAGTCAGTTGATCTGATTTGGGTTGTTCCTGTTTTTCAGGCACAGGTTCAGATGGGTGAACCAGTATGATGGCAGGATTTTCAGAGCTTGGAGAAATATGTGCAAAATTAGTTCCCCCAAAAAACAAAAACATTCTTGGCAGTAAATGCATCAAAATAAACACTGCATTGTCCTAGATGACTGCTATAATGGCTAATAAATCTATTAAAAATTCAATACGTGTTGGGGAAGCTACTTCAAACTTGTAGCTAGAAGCTAATTACAATTTCAAGTTTGGATGAAAAATGATCAGTTGCTACTTCCCTTACATCATGTCTTTATAATCAGCATATAATGAAAGATTTGGTGATGCTACACCACTACTCATTATGGGTACAGATAAGCTACCCTTTAAAAAAAGTAGTTAGCTATACTATAAACAACTGACAAATAGCTAACTATATAGCTAACTATAAAATGTCTGGTTGCGCTACATAATTGTTAAGAAAAACTAACTTTTTGAAAATGCTATTGAAAATCAAGCAACATTAGCAGCATTGTAGCTAGATGAGGCCCGTTTACACCAATGAACAATATAATTGGAATCAATTTCAGAGTGACTTTTTTGACCGATGAATGATAAAGATGTTGACGCTAAACCAGCTAAGACCAGTTAACTGTTGGTTTTAGCTGTTTTTCTCAGCAGTTAATAGGAAAGTAATTCAGTTTTTGTGGCCAAATCAAAATATCGTCTATTTGGTTGTCATAACAACAGATTGCAACAACAAAACTGCATCGTTTATGGATACGTAACAGTGGTTAAAAGCTGATAATAGATAATACTGCTTTAATGACTAAGCAGCCTGTCATAATGACTTTTTTTTTTCTTGCGGTATCAAATAGCAGTCATGGCCTGAAAGCCATTAGCTAAAACTCTGACTCATTAGATGAAACTCTTTCCATCTTAGTAATTCTAATTCAGAAACATTCTCCTGTCATATAGTCTGGATTCTCCAACAGTGATTGTCTGGTATCACCTCACGCCCTCATGATAACTCCACACGCCCTAATCGTGCACACCCTTGCATTAAAAATAGCCTTCTAAAGAAGAATGGCTGCCACTTCCCACAAATTTGCGCATGGCTGTCACTTGATCGGTAAGATGCAGATGAGAGATAAGGCTCACCTGTATTGACAGAATGCATTGCATGTCCGATCTGCAGGACTGGAACAGAAGCAGCGGCCTGTAGCCCTGCGCCGGCGAGCCAACGGACTGCCCAGTCCATACACTGTGGTCTTACTGTGGAAGAGAGAAGGCACCCAGAAAGTATCCAGTCATTGATTAACTCATCAGAGAGGGAATCACAGGAATAAAATACAATGGGACTTTGTACTTTTTTAACTATAAGCATGAGAATTACAACTGGCGCCAAAAGTATTCTAGATAAACAGCAATAAAATGCACAATAACTCAAAAGTGAATCTTTTTGAACTATAAAAGTCACAAATGTGCACTGGATTATTGAAACGGAAACAGATTTACAGAATACGTCCTTAATGTTTCCTTTCAGCCTCTAAAGAGTCTTCGGCATTGGTTGAACTTCCGCTTTTGTTTACTTACATACAGTTTACGCAGGTTAGCCCATGCATGGGTGAACACTTACCTTGGCGTGTTCACCCACATGATGTCCAGATGGCAGAAATAGTGGCATTCCGAATCCAGCTGGTTGTTGCAGGAGCAGCGTTTGCTCCTGACCTTGTGGGTTGCAGACGGGTCACTCGGGTCAGTCTGGGGCACTAGAGGCAACCCCCAGCCTGCAGACAAGAGATATATTGCGGTCCATAAAACTTTCCGTAATCATTCTGGGCCAAAAAGCTCCAGCAGAGACTATATGACTGAGTCTCAGAGAAATGATGAGCTCCGTACACCACATGTTATTATTATACTTTTATGATTTTGATTTATCACCTCACTCTATTCCCACTTCTCTCCCCTATCTTAAGTAATGACAAACAAGGTCTCAGATGTTTGATCTTAACGAATAGCGGGCAGCTGTAAAGTTCACAGCTATTCACACACATCTGTGCTGAGCTGTCAATTTTGGCTTTAGATTAGTCGACATTGAGGCGACAGATTAGTACAAAATGAATATGAACCCCTGACTGTGTTCACATATTGTCAGACAGATGTTTAAAATTATAAACCGTTATAGAACTGTATGAAGCTGAGTTTAAAGTAAAATTACAAATGTTTCATCTCAACAAGCTTGAGAATGAAGGCACAGTCAAAAATCTCAAACTTAGATTTATAATCAAGTAAAAGTAAAATCCTAATTCTAAAAACCTAATTTAAATGGGAAATATATACAATAGATAATATATAAAATATAATATTTACAGTAAATGACATACACAGTACATCATTAAAAATAGAAAGTAAAAAAAAAATAACATGAAATAAATACTAGACATAACACACACAAATGTTTTACCTTCAAGAAGAGTTGTGCACAAGGTGAAAATGAAGATCAGAGTAGTTCTTGATTCCATGTTGCATGTATGTTTCAATAGAAAGAAGTGCAGATGTTCAGCTAAGCAATGCCAATAGATCTTACTCAGCTGCAGGTGCTTGTCTAATGTTGAACTGTCCTGTTTGGCCACACTTATAGCTCGTGCTATGCACCACCCCCCACTAGGTTGGCTGTTGTGGGTGTTAGTTACACAACTCCAGCTTGTCTTCACACTCTGCAAACTCCAATTCTCTGCTCCAACCTCAACAAATGGGGTCACTGGATTGTTTGTGAGGAAGAGACCCAAGCTCCCAAAGAATGATGATCAAGAGTAAAAAAAAAAAAAAAAAAAAAATTGATTTTTTGCCTGGTAGTTAATGTGGATCTAAATTGACTAATGGGACTTGGGGTTGGGAAGAGGGTTGCTGTGGAGGACCAGCAGGAAAAGAGGAGTCACAAGAGGATATCAGCAGGTTTGCTGCTTTGCATGAATTCTGTTGCATGCACTTTGCAGGGAAAGACAGCGTCCTGTGGAAAGAAGGAACATTCTTGAGGGCAGCTCCCGTCTATGAGGTCCAAGTGTGGGTGGACAGTGGGGGAAAGAAGCTTCCTATGCCCTCTGGCCACTATTTGTTTCTGATTATACAAATTAGTCAGAGATATGAAAATGTAATTCAAAATGTATTTGATTATTTTGTGTTGCTACATACATGGCCAGAATAAACCAGTTCATTTCCTTTAGATATTATTAAAGATCTGTTGTGGTACTTTGATAAAATGTAACATTTACAACTGAAATATTATTATATTATTATTATATTATTATATATATTATTATTATTATTATAACTTATTTTATTTTAGTTTGTTGCCAAGGACCAAGGAGACATTTAGCATTTTCATTTAGTTTAATGTCCTAAAATAACTAAAACCTAAAAAAGCTAATAAAAATATTTCAAAAAGCAAGACATTAAAAAGCAAAAAGTAATAAAAGTAAACCCAAAGTAGGCTAAATGTAAGGTTTCCTATTTTTTAATTATATTTTTATATAATATAAATAAAAATACTACTATATATTTAATAAAACCACTATTGCAGGTGCATATTAAAAAGCAAACACTAATAAAAAATAAAATGACAAAAAGACACATTTTAACTAAAATTTAAATGAAAATTAAAAAATAAAAACAAGTTAAAAATCTTACAAATGTAATAGTATCTCCATTATACTAAAATAATATATAAAAATAATAAAATAAAATAATGCAATTTGCATAAAAATAGAATGCACTGTAAGACAAAAGCATAAATGCAAAGTAAATGAACATTTTAATAAAATAAAACGTAATAAAACTATAAAGATACATTACATTGTATGAGTGACAATAAGCGTAGAGTGCCTCTGCACTGTCAAAGAAATCTGCCTTACAGGAACTGAAGATGAGCAATGTTCATTAGTGCATGAGTTGGGTTTCCGTGATGGTTTGCCGTGACCAGTGCAAAGATAAGACACAGGGGCACAGCCTCGCAGGTATCGGGCTGAGTTTGCAAATGCAGACCCCTAGCGTGGGATGTGCACACAGTGTCCATTCACAGACTTTCCAGCACATGTGTACTGAGAGTCAGCAGCAGCCTCTGTGGGTCATGCAAATGCATCATAACATAATCTCACCACATACTTTGATTAGCATGTTTTATCAATTGCATTGTAAAACCCAGATGAGAGTTTGCTGAAGCACTTCTCTCATTGCAGCTGAGAAAAGTCCCTCGTGCTGATATCAATATTAATATGGAAATCTTATTGAATTACTAATCTGGACATACAGATTGCATACATCATCCCACACTCAGATGAAAAGATTTTATGCACTGCAAATATTTTTAATTGTGAAGAACAGGACACTTTAAATCACTTTTATAGTTGACAGTCTTAAATATGTTCTTGAAAACTTGGTTAACTTTTTCCATGCATAAATTTGAGCTCATTTGCATCCAGTTCAAATGTGTTTTGATATATATACATTGTCTTGTGCTATTTACGAGCAAGAAATGAGCTTTAGCAGACATTTGGCAGAAAGTTTTCTTCTCAGTGCTGCCAAATCCTATCTTCTGCAGATGATGAAATAATGTGTGACACTGTGGAGGAAGTCACTGCAGAGTGATAGAACACATTCCTCTGCGTTCCACAGACAGAGGAAATGTGCTCATCCCTCCAAAATCCTATCATGTTGTTTCCGGTCTCTTCCTTCAGAGCATGTTGATCAGAGAGCTGCTCCGAGGAGGGGAGGGGAGTGCACTCTGATTAAAGACAGTTGTTACATTTTTAGCTTCTTTATCATCCCTGAAGAACAGTTAACACAGAATATGAATTTTTATAAGATAAACTTTAGTTCACAGCACTTGGGTGTTCAAGGAATTCTTGATTCTGATTGGTCAGTTGCGGTATTCTGCAGTCACATTTTTTATTCATTTGAAATGTATAAAACATATATTAAATATATAACTAAACCTTATGAGATTTCCTACACACACACTCAAAAAAATGATTCTCCAACACCGTTCAGTTTATTTAAAAAAAAAAAAAAAATTTCATTTAACACTATGTTAGGTTTCCCATTTATACAATTGCATTGTGTTAAACTGACTTGAAACAGTTGCGTTTTGGCTCAACTCAATATTTTCATTTTGAAAGAACATAAATGATTTTACTTGTGTAAAGGAAGTGGATTTCGCCTTCCCATCATGCTTTGCACAGGGCTGGATAAGGAGAGTAAATCTTGAAATAAAATGTTATTTTAGGCAGTTTTTATGTTAAACATACTTGTTAATGTTTAATGCTCTTATGTTTGTATTTAAAAGAGTTTCTGGTATGTTAGTGTTTTTTTTTGGGGGGGGGTACCATTGTGGTAATGTGCAGAGCATGTGCTTGGGTTGAGGACCTGCTAACATGAAGCAAAGTTGTTTTAATAATAAAAAAACAACTATGGACATGCCATGGATGTAACAATACCATCTTATGCTATGCCTAACAAGTTGGCTAATGCCGGAAGTTAAATAAATGCAATGAATAATTTTTTTTGAGTGTAGAAGGATGTCTGCCTGATAATTTATTTTCCAGTTAAATGTTTTAGTTTGAGTTCAACAAGCATAAAAAATCACTTCATCACTGTATCAATTTAATTTAAACTATATTTGATCAAATTTCATTGGCCCAACTCAATTACATTTCATCGCACGAATTAGTTTTTTTATGAGTTGGGGCTACACATTTATTGGATGGAAAGCACCACGCTTCAGACACGCCCTCCGTCAAGCGTTGACGCCGACGCCCCGTGTGAATGCAGCGTGATCCAGAGCGTGCGCACACACACGTCACACACCGGATGTGTGTGCGCACTCAGATCACTTGGACATGGTTGTACACAAGAGGTAAAAAAACAATATAAATACTGTTCGTTTTCTCACACAAACCGCTCGTTTCATGTCTTAGGCCATCAATGTGTAGTTACGATGGGGAATAGTTTAATTTTGATTTCTCTGTGCATGTTCTTTTTCCCTCTTATAGAGACAGTGACCTATACCTGCCATTATATGACTGGCAGACTAGAACGGTTTGACCTAAAAATATCAAAATTGGATCTACTGAAGAAAAAAAGACACCTACAACTTGGATGCCCTTGGGGTAAGCTGATAGATACCAAATTTTAATTTCAAAGTGAACTATCCCTTTAATAGTTGTGTGAAAAATGTGATAATTTACTTTGACATTTTTATAACAATGATAAAGTCATTATCAGTTTGATAATGTATTAATTAATTAATTTATGACTGATCTCAATCTTACAGAATCCACCGCGCTCTACTAATATGTGTAATGTTTAACCTGTTGTTTCAAACAGTGCACAGTTAAAATACTTTATCCTTGTTATTATCACAGTAAACAGATTAAAATACACTTAAAGCTTAGCAGGATTTATATAATGATTAACGATTAATATTTTATTTTCCCTGAAATTTTTTGCTTGTTTCATAAATATGTGACATCTAAATGAAAGAATGTCATATTTTACATCATAGCTATTGATACCGCTTCACATGAAACAAAATAAAAAACATTTATTGATTGAAAAAATCAATTTGTACTTGAACTTCCTGTTCATTTATATTCATGCTACCACATCAGATTAGTCTGAAAACAGCAGCCACTCACTCATAAACACACACAAGCACATGGTGTGTCCAGACTGTGCAGGGAGGTGTAGTATTAGCATTTAAATGCTGTTCGGGTGTCTATGTCCCCTCCTCCCATAAACACCTTTGTTTATCTTTAATTACAATCCTTCTCATCCCTTCGACCTGTCCATGAACATTTAGTTTAGCTCCACACTTTTCATCCTCAACCTCCCTCCATCAGTGAGACTGACTGACTCTTCTGAGCTTTACCTTCAAGTAGTTTCACTTCCTGTTTCCTGGTTATATATCAAGGATTGCAGCAGAATCTTGGAGCTAGACCTGCACTTAAAAAAAAAGATGGATTCAGGCATAATAGGTTGATGTCATAATATACAATTTTACCATAAGTTATAAGGTAATTCATATACAAAAACACATAATTTGTACTATATTTTAATTATTTCAGTAAAAATGAGCAGTTCTGCAAAAACAGTGTAGTTCTTCTATTCATTTTCTATTAACTAAATAGCATTTTTACTTTAAAAAAGTAAGAGCGTAATATACACACCTGCATAGCTTTGTGTTTATATCTTCCAGTGTTGTATAAAGACAATCCCAAGTATCAGACTGTTGCAAAAACAGAGACTGAACATAAAATACATTGTTGTGGAGTGTATCACTTAATGGGATGTCTAATGTTTACACCTGATTGTATTCAAGAGAAAGTGATACTGGTATGGCACTAACTGCACTGTGGTTGAACCACATTAAAATTTTAATCACTTGACCCATTTAACCTGTAGATTTCCATTGATTAATGATTGTACGACTTACATTTTTGGTTTATGGCATGAGAATGATAATTACACAAAGCTTGATCCTGGTGGGATCATATAACTGAGCTCAATAGCATTCTTTCTATTGCATTTCTTATTGAAGGAAACCAGACTGAAACAGAACATTGTCTGTTCTTATTCAAACAGATCCTCAGTAAACGCTTATTTAGTAGTATGAGCAACTGATTAAAAGTAATAATCTAATATAAGATAGTCTGCATAAAATTAGTTATGAATGATGAAACATTTCACGTCTTTTGTCTTACTGTATGTTTATGTTGATAGCACAGCTTGTACTTGAATCTTTTCAGAGAAAAAATTGATGAAATGATAGAGTGGCTTCAAGGTCTGTGCAACGTTCTCCACAGCAAACACATCTGTCAGTTCGAAAAGTCTCAAGAAGAATGAACTAAAAAAAAGAGACACTTCTGAAATAGCCTTGGACAAACTGCTTTTAGGAAGTGAACAGATGATCTGCCACGTCTCGGACTCGAATGTTTTTCGCTTGGGAATAGAAATTCTTGCGGAAGCCCAGCTATTTGACTCTACAGTGCTATCTTTTTCTCCCGGAAACTATAAAACCTGGTTGGAACAGCCCATGAATGTCTCCCACACAGCTCAGATTAGTCCACCTGCTCAGGTCCCTGTGGGAGCGCAAATAAATGAGAATGAAAGTGGCATGAATGAACAGACTGCACCATCTGTTGGTCGCAAAACACTGGACACCATCAGAAGCAGGTTTAGTAATTCCTGGTGTACCTTTATTGGTTCAGAAATGCAAAATGTCTGACAAATTTGGAGGGCATTTGATCCACCCAGAACTTCGGCTATTGACCGACTTCACTGAAAGCCTGTCCAGTTTCTTCATTTCAAGTCTTGAGGTCATAACTAAAAAAACTATTAACAAAAAGTGTAAAGAATAATAAAAATGACAATAGAAATCCCTTTGAAAACCAAAGTAAACAAAACATAGGCATTTTCATATTTTCACATGGCAATAAATATGGACCATAGACTTTCTATCTGTACAGAGACTATTTATCTAATCATTTAATCACTTGTATTATAAAAAAATATGACTTCAGTGCAATTTCCCTGCAAGGCTCGCCGCCGAAACCTTTGTTTCTTGTCTATTCAACAGCAACGCCTGTCTCGTTTACCTTAACGTATAAAGAAAATCCTTTAATTTCTTCAAATACCAGCTCAGTTGAAACACACAAAAAAATCTATATTCATAAAAAGAATTCACAGCCTTTTATCTTTGACACTTCAAGCAGTAAATCTGGACAGAAAAAGGCACACATCACTAGAATTTGCGCAATACTGGACAAGAGACGAAATATTGGAATTACTCTCGATTTAAGTTTTCATCTTGGTCATTTAGAAATGTATTCATACCCATTCTTAAATGTTTTGCAAGTACAATTTTTTTTCTTTTTTACATATACATATTCAAATAGATATATTAAGATTGCAATGTCAATAAAGATACAGGAGCGACAGACGCAATCGATTTACAGAAATATTTTTCCAAGAAAAAAAAGTGCATCATATTACAATCTTGAATATTGCAGAACAAACATTTACCAAGTTACCAATAGTATTGAAAATGTTGTATATAAAAAATAAGCGCATTACAAAACAAACAATAGTAGTATTAGCAGTAGAAAGCATTTCACCATTGTGCACAGAGGCTTTTAAGTGCTATCTGGATCACCTTCCTGGCTCTGAGGAGCACTGCCAGATCCTGAACATCCTTCTGAAAAAGAGCCACGTCCCCTGAGTGGCGCCGCTACAGGGTTTTCCGTCTCGCGCAGCTGTCTGGTTTCACGTGAGGAACTCGCTGCTTCCACCTGCGAGATCCTCTCGGCTTCTTCATCGCTGTCTGCTGCCGCTTTCCTGGATGTGTCGGGACTGAAGGTGTGAGTCTTTGTGGCGGAGCTCGAGTCGCCATATTGCTTTCTGACCTTTGCAGTCCGTTGCTCTCCTCCACCTTGTTGTGAAGGGGGGAGTTTGAGTAACGTCAAGCTTGTACTGGGACAAGACAGGTCAGACCGGCTGGCTCCCTCATCTTGGCTTTGTGTCCTGTTGTCCACCAGAGTTCTTTGCGGACTGGTTTCCGGAAGCGAGATCCATGGATAATCCCTCCTGGTGAGGGAAAAAGGGGAGTCCTCTTTGGGAGAGGTGGGCGAAGGGGTGGAGGATGACTGTCGTTCCAGTTTGGGGCGTGAACGGGGTCTGAGCTGCACCATTTGGATGCCCCCAATGGGAATCATGTGATACGGCATGCGGGCTTGATCTTGGGAGTGTAAAGGAAGGTGGCTGAACATGCGGTCCACTGTCCGTGGCGTCACAGGACTCGGAGGGAAAGACTCGTTTGGAGAGAAGCGTAGGGATGGGGAAAGCAGGCAGGGATCCGGGGGCATACGGTCCTGTAGGGTTGGATGAGTACCAGGCTTGTCCTGTAGGGGGAGACATGGTATTGCAATCAAACTTCTAGATTCCTTTGTTTTACTGCGAGTCTTCATTTTTTACACTGCTTTACTCATTGTTTTTGTCTTTTGACAAATTTTTTGGTTTGAGTTTAAAATATTTTCTGATTATCGTAATTTACACTTTTTGTTCATAAAATCAAAAAATATTCGTCAACATTCACTTAATAATAATAAAACAATCCCACACAGGCTGACAGGAAAAATTTGCCTCTACCTAAATTCTTGTCAAAATGTAAAAAAATGCATAAATAAATAAGAAAGACTCACTGCAGTTTCCAGCAGAATGAAAATTAACGGCAGTAAAACACCAACAACTTTTCACACAATTTATGTCCCCTGGGGCAGGGGCAGATTATTATTTTCATGCAGTTCCTTGCATAATAATATGTTATGACCTCAAAACACTTTTTACCATATGCTTCATTTCTAAACTAATCACATAAACTGCTCCATATGTATGTCTTTTTAACAAAGTAAAATTCCTTGATGGCTCAGCTTTGAACTTAGGATGCAGAACGCTTGGGTTCGAGTCCCAAGACTTATAAAAGTAAGCTAAAATGGCATAACTGCTCAATCAAATGCGGTTTTATCTCAGGTTTGTCTTTGCCGTGATACATACAACCAATATAATAAAATTTTGCCACAATAACATTCATCTGTTTCTAAGAAAACTGAGCTTTAATGTCACATTTGCCTTTACTAGGTAGGGTTTAGTAGGTGGTACATTATTTTCAAACATGACAATGCACTCACTTACTCCCGCCATATGTACAACAAATGCTGGCATACATTTTTTTTTACTTTTATCGCACGTTAGTCTTTGCTAGGCAGGGTTTAGTAATTTAGGTGGTATGTTATTTTCAAATGTGACAACATTTGCCTTTCTTTTCTGAACTGCTGCAATATGTACAACAATCAACATAATATAATGTTGCCACATTCATGTTCATCTCTTTTTTGTGCTATTAGCTCACTCACTGGACATTTTACTTTGTGCCGAGAAGAAACGTAATATACTTTTGCCAATTGTCATCACAGGCACGGTTTTCCAATAAGCCTGTATTGAAAACGTTATTTAAATTGTATTGCGTTACCCACCTTTTGATCCTCATTAGCTGGTGTGCTAGGCTCCCAGTGAAGCCCTGCGGGTGAGCTGTGCGGCCGATGCTGGGGCTTTAGGGGCGTATGAGAGGAGACAGCTCTTGCGCTCCTGTACCGCGCCGGGGATACAGGCCTCAGAGGCGAGAGAGGGGAGAGGGCTCTGATGGGGGACGGGCCCCTCTCTGGGGAAGGAGAGAGATGACGGCTGGGTGAGGACAAGTCAAGCCTTGGAGACAGGCTTCTAAGGGGAGAGCCTTCACTGCTAGGGGAGAAGGTCCTCGGGGATACCTCCCAGCCCTTGCGGGAGAACAATGCCCTCTTGCTGCCTGGAGATGCGGCTCGTATGCCAGGCCACGGTCTGTGGGGTGAGGAGTATTCCTCTTTGGCTGTAGGGTCAGAGGGATCGGTCTGTGAGCCTTGGCCACTTTCAGAGAGGTCACCTGTGGATTGGCGAGTATCAGTGGAACAGGCTGAAGATGGTTCATCGTGGGAAGAGAAGTCTTCTTCCTCATCCTCATCATCTTCTGCTTCAGAATCTTCAACATCAGAGAACTGGTGCCCCTCCTGTTCTTCTGACTCACACACTCGGTCCTCACTGCCCCCTGTTGGACAGAAATTAATGCGTTCATAAATGTAACAAAGGTGTCAACACACAAAACAAATAAGATTCAACAGTAACACTTTACAATAAGGTTCATTAGTTAACATTAGTTAACTACATTAGTTATCATGAACTAAGAATGAACAATACTTCTACAGCATTTATTTATCTTAGTTAATGTTTTTATGCATTTTTTATAGATAGGACAGTGGAGAGAGATGACAGGAAAGCACTGGGAGCAGAGAGGGAGTGGGACTGGCAAAGGACCTCGAGACGGGAATCGAACCCGGGTTGCTGTGAGCGCAGTTGCGCTGTATGCCGATGCACTAACTGTCATTTCTAGACTGGACTACTGCAATGCTCTTCTAGCTGTACTTCCATCATGCACAATCAAACCTTTACAAATGTTTCAGAATGCAGTGGCACGACTGGTCTTCAACGAACCCAAAAGGGCCCATGTCACACCTCTCTTTATCTCCCAGCACTGGCTCCAGTTTGCAGCTCGCATCAAGTTCAAGACACTGATGATTGCATATAGAACAGCCACAGGCTCAGCACCCTCCTACTTCCGCTAACTTATGAGAATCTACATCCCCTCCAGAAGTCTGAGATCTACGAGTGAGCGACGCCTAGTGGTACTATCACAGAGAGGCTCAAAATCACTCTCCAGAACGTCTTCATTCACCGTTCCTGGCTGGTGGAATGAACTTCCCACCCCTATCTGGAATGCTGAATCCCTGACAATTTTCAAGAGACACCTGAAAACTCATCTCTTCCGTCATCACTTGACTTCATCTTAAAAAAAAAAAAACTAAAAAAAACTTTTTTCCTTAACCTCTCCCTGTCTAGTTAGTATTTACTCTGAACAATGCATGAAACTTTGTATTGCAAGCACTTCCTGTGTCTATTTGCCTCTTTATAATGAATCGCTTATTGTATTCCTCAATTGTAAGTCGTTTTTGGATAAAAGTGTCTGCTAAATGAATAAATGTAAATGTAAATGTAACTAACCACGAGGCTATTGGCGCAGACTATCTTAGTTAGTCAACATTTGCTAATGCATTATTAAAATCAAAATTATGCTTGTTAACATTAGTTAATGCACTCTGAATTAACATGAACTAACAGTGAACAACTATTTTCACTAATTAACATTAACAAAGATTAATAAATACTGTAATAAATGCATTGTTTGTTGTTCACTCATGCTAGTTAATACATTAACTAACATTAAATAATGGAACCTTATTGTAAAGTGTTACCGATGCAACTTGTACCAATACAAAAAATGAACCAAAGAGGAGATCAGGGGCTGTTGTCACACTTTTTTATCCAGTTAATATTTCTAGGTGTAGACTCATTTTTGAAAGTCCTTTTAGTACTACTGTTCAAAGGTCTGGGGTTGATAAGAAGTCACTTATGCTCACCAAGGCTGCATTTATTTGATCTTGATCAAGATCCATCCATCCATTTTAGTTTTTTAGTATATCAATTTAATAATAATAATAATAATAACCGTGGTCACATGATCCTTCAGAAATCATTCTAATATGCTTATTTGGTGCTCAAGAAACATTTACTATTACTATTAAATGTTGAAAACAGTTGTGCTGCTTAATATTTCTGTGTAAACTATTTTTTTCAGGATTTGATGAATGGAAAATATATTTTTTTTGTAACATCAATTATAAATGTCTTTACCATTACTTTTGATCAATTTGAAACATCCTTGAAAAAAAAAAAATGATACCAATCCCAAATTTTTGAACGGTAGTATAATGTTTGTAGGGCATGTGGCAACTTGCCTCATCTTGACATTTATGAAAAACACAATTCAAACTTTGGTTAAAATTCTTCATTATATAGTTGTTATTTGTCTGAATGTATACAAGATGTAGTTGTTTGATGAACGAGTGAACACAATAAAACCACAGCAAAAATCAGGATAATACACATGTATCATTTTGACTCAAAGCTCTTGTGACAACTAGCCCCAGTCTCCTCTCATAAACTCTCATTAATCCCCCATGGAAAGCTATATATAACATTCAAATGCAAAAAAAATGTGTTTTTGAGTTGTGCTTCATTCATCAGCTACATTAAAATATAGTGAATGGAGTGTGGCTGAATGAAATGTCCTTGTAGCTCTTAGATGCACCGAGAATGAAAAATGTCAAGAAAAAGACGAAGTAAGAGAGAGACAGACAGGGAGAAAGGCAATTTTCAGTTCTGGCTTCATATAAACACTGTAAACTGAAGGTCAGTCTTGCTTCTCTTTATGGCAAACTATTTTCATTGGCTTCGTCTGAAAGCACACCGCAAGGTTGACATCACTTTTGCACCAATGAAGCAAGCAAGCTAAAAAATATCTGGATATGGTGAAATATGTTCTAGAATTAGTCTGTAGCCCAAAGGGTGAGCAATTTAAGGTTTTGAAATTTATACTGAACTATACCACAAGCCATCTACATTTTCAATGTGCGAAGTATCATATGAATGTAACACTAAACTACGCCTGAATGCAAGGAATCATTACTGAGAACTGTGGAAGATGGCTTAAATGATCAAACTGCAGTTACATATCATCATTCACACCCCTAATGTCCATCAAACCACATAAACTCTTTTTGGCAACCCTACCTGCTTCCTCAGACTCCAGCTCATCCACAGATGACTCTGACACACCCATATCCAGGCATTTCTTGCCGTGGGCCTTGGACTTCATGTGTTTGGTAAGGTTCCCTTTGAGAAAAGGGTATTCTCAATTACACAGAATACAAAAGTCACATCTTTTTGTGACAAGAACACAAACACAGAGGAACTGTGATGTAGCTAGATGGGATGTGTTTAAAAAAAAATATATGCCTACCTTTGGTTTTAAAGGCGAAGTTGCAGTGCTTACAGACGTAAGGACGGACGTCTGTATGAGTGCGAATGTGCTTTTTTAGCATGCTGGGCTTCTTGCAGCGAATCCCACATTCACCACACACATATTTTCCTCTCCCCCGACCCCGAACATATACATAGTCCTCATTTGATTTATACCTGCTCAGGTGAAAGAGAAAGAGAGGGGGGAGAGGGAGAGGGAGAGAGAGAGAGAGAGAGAGAGAGAGAGAGAGAGAGAGAGAGAGAGAGAGGAGAGAGAGAGAGAGACAGAGAGACAGAGAGGTTAATAAAAATAATAGATTCATTAAAATGAACAATATAAAGATAGAGTCTTCACTTTGGCAGGATCCTGATATAAATTTTCCAAAACACTGAATCCCTCATTAGAAGAGGTCTGGACTGCCACTATATATTTTCAGCACTTGTCAGGCCACTGATGGTCTCAAGAAACCATGATTTGGCTCAAACTAGGTGTTTTTTGCTGGCAAGACAATTCCAATTGAGGACAGAGAGATAAAATTGCCCATATATAAAAATCTATTAACTCCATATCATGTGTCTACTGAAGGTCTCTTACAAAATACACATTTACCCAATAAATAATGTATTGCACAAAAGATTTAGTTGTATTTAATGGAATTCCTTTATATTCTAAAACAATCAGGAATGTATAAAACAATGCTTATAAAAGTAAACTTGGCTAGAAACAAAAAGAGTAGAATGAGAGAAAAAACAGAGAAAGACATGTTACATTGATGCTAAATACGCTAGATAACTAGTCCATAGAGAAAATAATTTGCGTTGAAGATTAACAATAATATATACATTAATTTTGTAATACTGTTGCAGTGCTTGTGTGGTTGCTAGGCTGATTTTTGTTGTATTATACTATTCTTTTTAGTAGACACATTAACCTAATCTAAGATAATAAGATAACTTAAATCCTCATTTCATATCCATATATTTATTTATTTGGTATGAGCAGTCATGGAATAAACAGAAAACTGCAGAGCCAGTCAGTTTGTATTGCAAAATAAAACTCTTTAAAAGACAATCAAAATGGTCCTAATTACCCTCTTGGGGTTAACAAACCTACTTGATATATACTATAGCAACAAACATAAATCATTTTAAATAATACTTAAAAATTAAATAAAAATATTAAATATAAAAAAAACTAATAATAAAAAATAAATAAGCATATATATTATTTATTTTACAATAATAAGTATATCATTTATTATTATTTTTTTTATAATAATTATTATATATTTAATGTTCACTGTTCAAAAGCTGGATGTGACAATCTTTGTTACAGGCTTATGAGGCAAAGCTGCGAGTCCCACAGTCGGAGAGAATATATTAATGTATAATTGCATTATTGACTGCTAGAGTATGAATCCTGATCTGCTTTATGGCAGCTATGATAGCAGCAGGATGGGATGTGTTTTTATAGACAGCATATGCATTTTGAAAGCTGTCTGTAGGCTTTCATGAAAAGTGTAAAAATGGATGGCGTGGAGAGAAAACGACTTGCTAAACATCTGTTTCTAGGTAAAAAAAAAAAAAAAAAAAATCTAGTACACTCCATTTTGTAGGACCCAGCTTTCATTCAGGACACTGCAAATGCAATCAGAGGGATGACATTAAAGTCTTTTAATATACAAACACACCTGTCGACTATTTTTAGAAAGGTGTCTTTGAAAGGGGCCGGTGCCTACAGAAAAACTGGCACCTCTGTCCTTCAGTAAGACCGTAAGAAAGCAAACAACAAATACACTTACGAGAGGTGCAAAAACAAAAGGGTGCTGATGGATGTGAGAAGTTTTGGAGACAAAATGGTGTGTGTGTGTGTGTGTGAGACAGAGACGCAGAGACTGATGTGATTAGGGAGTGCGTGGGTGTGCAAGGCGGAAGAAACATATGAGCGAAATAAAGGCAGCGAGAGAGACAAAGGAAGCAGGGATAAAAATGCAGGCTGTAGTGAGTTGTTGCCGCAGTTTAAGCACTCAACCACATTGAGAGCCCCGCATAAGCAGATGAATTCAAGAGACCCAGCTAATGAATCCAAAGCTTTTGATGTTTACAGGTCAGCTTTCCCATCTCTCCTTTTTATTATCCATTCATCCATCAATCTGCTGTCCTTTCATTTTTTTAGACTAAAAATTATATTCTAATCATCTACTACAAACTAGGGCTGCACGATTATGACAAATCATTGTTTCCCTTCATAATGTACTCATGAATATTAATGTTGTGTAGTATTTTGATTATCTTATCTCAACAAATTAAACAAACAACAGTTAGTTATTGTTCCTAAGAAAAACTAACAAATGATTATCTCACTGTGAAGTTGTGCGGACATGAAACTCTATAGTTATTGTATTTATTCAAGGTGATTTTTAATCTTGATGTTTTTACTTGTTAACTGTGCTATGCAGATTTAGTTGGCACAACACTAATGAGCAGCAGACTTCAAAAATAAATCTGCAGAGCTACTGTCTAAGTTATCAGCACTCGCTCTACGCTCCATCCAAATTCATACCTTTGAGCAAGGAGTGAATTCTGCAGACAACTGAACAAGGCAGGATAAATGAAGTCCCCAATGGTTCGTAGTCTCACCTGTACTACCATGTCTTTGTCACTCACACAGCAAATAAACAGAAAACCCAAGCTGAGCGGCAACTGTGCTGTAATTGGCACTTACAAAAATGCACTTCCATGGCAGGAAGATAATGAATAAATTGCACTATTAGTACTCTTTAACATGACTTCAAACAGCATATGCTATATAATTATTAGATAATACTATAGGTAAATGGGGTACAACATTTACCTATAGTATTATCTAATAATTATAAAAATAGCATCTGCTGGTTAGGTATGTTTTGAAGGATGGCAGCTGGTTTGAGCTGGTTA
Organism: Schizothorax lantsangensis; assembly: GCA_027422415.1. Lineage (NCBI taxonomy): Eukaryota > Metazoa > Chordata > Actinopteri > Cypriniformes > Cyprinidae > Schizothorax > Schizothorax lantsangensis. The sequence goes on from CM049850.1 coordinate 25,056,796, forward strand.
AATCTGGTCCTTAGTTGGTCATGAGCTGGTTAATGCTGGTCCTGAGTAGGGTTGTGACGGTGAGGAAATTTCCCCACCGGTTAATCAACGTGAAACAACACCGGTAGTACCGGTATCACCGTGGGGGTGGTTGGGGGGATGGGGTTCCCCTCTTTTTCATGCTTTCCTTCGCTTCTAACCTGTTAGCCAGCACCCCCCAAATTGGGAATCACAGCTGAAAATGACTAACTAACTTAAAATGGTAACAGTTCCTGACTTCAGTGTGCCACACACACAATTTTAGTGTCTTTGGAAAGAAGACCCTTTGGTCTTTAGTATCCATCATCCAGAGTTGATAATGCTCAAAAATATAAAAAGTTATAGACACTGAAGTGCCTTGAAAAAAATTGTACCACACTGATTTTTTTCTTTTTTCATATAAAAATACATGAAATCAGTCCTGGAGCAATCCAGAAAAGTAATGGGTTGAAAGTCACATGTCTCATGAGTTTATATTTCAAATCTGAAGAAGATACCATGAAAAATGAGATTCCTGCAACCATTTTTCTGAGATTTTTGTAGTGGATAAGTTTGTGTCTCATTATCAGGATGAATCTGGTATGTACTGCGTTTTTTTATAAATGTTTTGATGTGTACTGCTTACACAAATTTAGCAAATACATTCCTTATAAGCTTTCTATCGAAAAACAGTGATCTTTCGTCGATGCTTGAGGCTTAGACCTTCAGAATGATATATAGTTTGTCAAGATTAACTTTGTCCCGTTTCATTTATTCTATTCACAAACGAAGACATGTTCAAACAAAGAGCGTTCAGTGCGCCGGCGTCCTGGTGCAGGCTAACAGGTTAAATACAGTATCTCACAGAAGTGAGTACACCCCTCACATTTTTGTCAATATTTTATTATATCTTTTCATGTGACAACAGAAATTACACTTTGCTACAATGTAAAGTAGTGAGTGTACAGCTTGTATAACAGTGTAAATTTGCTGTCCCCTCAAAATAACTCAACACACAGCCATTAATGTCTAAACCGCTGGCCACAAAAGTAAGTACACCCCTAAGTGAAAATGTCCAAATTGGGCCTCGAAGTGTCAATATTTTGTGTGGCCACCATTATTTTCCAGCACTGCCTTTACCCTCTTGGGCATGGAGTTCACCAGAGCTTCACAGGTTGCCACTGGAGTCACTGGAGGATGTTAGAGACCTTGCGCTCCTCCACCTTCCATTTGAGGATGCCCACAGATGCTCAATAGGGTTTAGGTCTGGAGACATGCTTGGCCAGTCCATCACCTTTACCCTCAGCTTCTTTAGCAAGGCAGTGGTCGTCTTGGAGGTGTGTTTGGGGTCGTTATCATGTTGGAATACTGCCCTGCGGCCCAGTCTCCGAAGGGAGGGGATCATGCTCTGCTTCAGTATGTCACAGTACATGTTGGCATTCATGGTTCCCTCAATGAACTGTAGCTCTCCAGTGGAACCTGTCCTGTTAAACCACTGTATGGTCTTGGCCACCGTGCTGCAGCTCAGTTTCAGGGTCTTGGCAATCTTCTTATAGCCTACGCCATCTTTATGTAGAGCAACAATTCTTTTTTTCAGATCCTCAGAGAGTTCTTTGCCATGAGGTGCCATGTTGAACTTCCAGTGACCAGTAAGAGAGAGTGAGAGCGATAACACCAAATTTAACACACCTGCTCCCCATTCACACCTGAGACCTTGTAACACTAATAATACACATGACACCGGGGAGAGAAAATGGCTAATTGGGCCCAATTTGGACATTTTCACTTAGGGGTGTACTCACTTTTGTGGCCAGCAGTTTAGACATTAATGGCTGTGTGTTGAGTTATTTTTAACAAACAAAACAGCAAATTTACACTGTTATACAAGCTGTACACTCACTACTTTACAATGTAGCAAAGTGTCATTTCTTCAGTGTTGTCACATGAAAAGATATAATAAAATATTTACAAAAATGTGTGGGGTGTACTCACTTCTGTGAGATACTGTAGCTTGTAAAAGCGGGGTGCGCATTTTACATTCACTTTCAAATTAGCGGCAATTCGGCATAAAGCACTTGTTCGTTGTTAGTTCGTTTGAGTTTTCCCTCTTTTCCTCACTTTCTTTCGCTTCTAAACAGCTTAAAAACGATGTGCGCATTTTACTTTCACTTTCGAACTTAGCGGCAATTCGGCGTCAATTCAAGCATCAACAAAATACATATATAGGCTATGCCTAATATGAAATAACAAATAACTTACACAAAGTTTAAATAGCCTAGGTAGGCCTATACAAAACTGAAACTCAGCAAACACTGTGGAACCAATTAAATAAGAAACAAATGTTTAAAAAAATCTTCCAAAATCACCTTAGATAAACGGCAAAAGTCAACAGGCTTTTCAAAATGCAAAATATTGCCAAACATGTGGTTTTGCAATTCGTTTTGAAACTAAATCTTCCGCTAGCATCTTGTCTGTCTCACCCCACTCTTCTTGTCAGTCAGCTCGACTCACTCTCCTCACGTGAATGAAATCTAATCTATGATGCGACTGTCGTTCGTCATGCTGTATTGAGCTGCCGCATTCAGTTTTTAATTGTAGTGTCTGTTCTCTAACTGAACTAAATGATTCTCTAACTGTTCTCTAACTGAACTAAATGAACAAAACGACGGTGGGGGACAGTGTCGCGGTGGGCAAGTGACATACCGGTGTTGCGGCTTAACACCGGTATCACCGCCAACACCGTCTATCGCAGCAAGCCTAGTCCTGAGCAGGAGCTAGTTGCTCAACTAGCTTAGGACCAGCACATGACCATCTTAAACCAGCTCATGACCAGCTAAGGACCAACTACAGGGAAGGTCAACTATTTTTAAATAATGCATTTTCAGTGACAAGCTACTTGTTCCAATAAATAGCAGTCTAGTATGACAAAACGTTACATCGCTATTTTTACAATATTGTATTGTTAGTAGCTTGTAGTATAGCTAACTATTTAAGCTTGACTGTATCTAATCTACTTTTCCTTATCTTGACAAGCTACAGCTTCAAAAATAACAAGTACAAATTTACTCACCCGCCCTCAAAAATGCAAATACGCGCTGTCTCACTTTGCGTCGAAGTAGCGGGCACGTCATCAGCACTCTTCTTCTTCTCTTTATCACCTTGTTCATTTGGTGGTTCCTCTTTTACTTTGATGGGTGTGTTGGGTGGAGAAGCACGTACCTACACTCCAGACAGACAGGTTAATTCACCAACACTGTAGTAAATCTATACACAACAACACCAGCAGGCAGTTAATTTTTTTATTAAACAATCTCTGCAATGTGTTGAAATGAAAAATTACAGTGATGTTTACCTCTGACGCACTGGTCGTCTTGCTGTCTGTAGGAACCAGCTTGTCAGTGGTTGGTGGTGTAGCTGTAGCCATAGTGTATGTCTCAGCACTATGTTTCTGTTTGGAGTGCAGCAGGGACAGTAATATTTTGGTGGACAAGCCAGGTATATTGGGGTTATGCATGCTAACACTCCACGAGGAATAGACAGAAGTTGAATCTCTATGTGTAGAGGGGTTGGGCTTTGTGTAATTCAAGTAGCACCAGCTGACGGATGTAGTGGTATGCAAACTGGGGTATGAAGGCTCCACAGTTCTCTCTGGAGTTGTTACCCTTGGAGCATACCGATGTCCTACCTCTTTCCTTCCCTCCTCCTTTAACGTCTCAGATTTGTGTTGGGTTAAGTCTTGCTTGCTTAACTTTTCAGGTTCTATTACTTCTCTTGGATCTTTGCCCCTCCCCGCTGTCTCCACTGTTAGCCTCTGCTTAATTTTTCCCTGACTCACCTCCTGAGATTTATTGTTACATTTGTTTTCATCTTCCTTGTCGCCCTCTTCTTTCTCCTCCTCCTCTTTCACCCGTTTTTGATGCCGTTGTGCCTCTAAACTGAGTTCTAGACTACCTGCAGGTGACAGCATTCGCTTACTTCCTCCAGCACCGAGCTGCCCACAGCTGTCATCAGATGAAGCACCTGCTCCATGCTCGAGAGGGTGCGGCAAGGGAATATAGCTCTTGGGGCTAGGTGAGGGCAGCCTAAGGTAAGATCTCTGAAGCTTGTCTTCCTCCAGCTTACCCATGATTACCATAGCTGTGCAGCAGACTGGATGTTGTGCTGTGGCTAAAATTTGAGAGATGGTTGTATACATGGCACTAGCATAGGTAGGAATGTGAGTCTGTAAGCGCACAGGCACTACAAGAGACACCACTGGCATAAGCTGTTGAAGGCAAGGGGCAATCACAGGATGGGGGTTGTGGCGGACAACTAGCTGCTGTTGTGAATGACCGGTAGTATGCAAGGAGGAAGGTAATGACCTAGACTCACTGAAAAGAGGCCCTGAGGGGACCTGAATAGTCAGACCACCTGGCATGGGAAAGCAAACAGCCTGAGCAACATCACTTGATTGTAGCGGGAATAAAGTGGTGAGTGGCTGAAGGGGTAATCCCAGGTGCTCTACATATTCTATGGGTCTTGGATGTGGTGGAGGTGGCTCGCTGTGAAGGAAGGCTTGCTGAAACATCTGGGTAGAAACGACCGCTGTTGTGACTGGAAGGAATCTAGAGAGCTGACTTGGGGAATAAAAATCAGGGTTTGCTTGTTGTAGGGGGAAAACTGCTGGTGGGAGTGAAAGAGGGGATTGGAAGAGCTGCAAGGTCTTCCCTATATGCTCTGAGCTAATCCTTGAGGTCCTGCCTCCAATTCTATGCTCTGTGAATGTGAATGGAGGATGACCTAGGTAGGACTGGCAAACAGCTGAGATGCCAGGTTTAGTACATGGCTCCTCCTGATCAGGTTCACCAAGGGTTCCGTGCTTCACCAAGAGACATTTCCTCCTCTCCTTCCAAGTAGCAGAAGTGCGCTCTTGAGAGAGGGAGCCATAGTCAAATGACTTACTTCTTGTTTCCTCTACATGAGCAGGGTGTGGAAGACTTGCAGTTGCCTGTTCAGAGGTTGACCGGCGCATCTCTCTGTGAGAATGATGGTGCTGATGGAGACTTGATGGAACAGTCAGCATGTGAGAGCCTTGGGAGCTCCAGGTTCCACTTTGCATCTCAGAGTCTGGCCTTCCGGATTCCTCAAAGGATGCAGATCGACTGGAGGCATGGGAAACATTGCTCTCTTGGCTTGGGCTATGTGGCAAGGATACTGACTCAAAGCTAGATTCTCCTGATGATTGGGCTGCCTCAGCCAAACGGAGACGCTTCTTCTTTGGCGGTAGCTTCTCTGCAGGGAGCTGAGCCAGACTTTGGCTACGCTGAGGCCACTGGAATTCCTCCACCTTCTCTGACTCTTTAGAGGTGTAAGTATTCGCTGGATGAGAGACCATCTCGGTATCTGGCTCCTCTGTAACCAGAATTTCTGGCACTTGAATGTTGGGTTGACGGATTAACCGGGATGTGGAGATCGGTTTTGGCTCCTGTGATGGCTCGTGTTCTGGCTCTGCTTCCTGATTTGCCATAGAGATGCTTTCCTGTTTTTCAAAGGATCTGGTATGCTGGATAACAGAAATTTCTTTCCAGGAACTCCTTTTTTCTACCTCACTTTGTGAAAGGCCATGAGGTGTGCCCTGATTATCAATACTGCCTAGCATTGATGGAGGCTGGGTGCTGAAAAACACTGCTGTTGGACCTGGACTGGGAGGGTCTTCTTCAAGACTTTCTTCTTTTTTTTTCCTCTTGCGCATAGCCATGGCCATTGCTTTGAACTTATAGCTCATAATCTGTGGATGATTCTCAATAAAATAACTGCTTTCCTCACTTTGCAGACCGTGTGGAGATTTACTCAAACACGCTAGTCTGTGTGCAGTGTAATAGTCCTGCTTATTCAAGCGAGTCCCACAAATTTCACACTCATAAAGGTGCAATTCCTTGTCTTGCTTCTTTCCTGATTCTACTTCTTTCAAAGTAGAAGAAGGACCTGCATCCTCATTAATGAGGTCCACTCCAACTGGCACCTCAATAGCAGGTTGGCGTCGTAACATTCGTTGATGTGGCCCAATCCTCATTTCAGCTGCTATGGCCTGCTGATCATCAAAAGAATGACTTGGACGAAAGCCGTGTAAAGCTGTATCTGAAGTATTACGAGAAGATGGCACTGATTGACTCCTATAAAGAAGAGCACTGGAGCTCTGACCAGTCAGTGTTTCTGTTTCAGCCAAGTATGAACCAGGTAATTCACTTGCAAAACTACCAGGAATAAGTTGAACAGCGGAGCCACAAGAGCCTGGGGCATCTGCTTTTGGTTCAAAAACACAGGGTTCTTTGAGTGAAGACAATTTTACAGACTCAATGCTACTTCTTCTAGAGAGTGAGGAACGTCTTGGTTTGACACTATCAATTTCACTTGTATCCACCACAGCTTCATTTATAGTAATTAGCTTAGTTATATGCTCAATGACTTGTGTCTTAGGAACAGTGAAAGGGATTGATTTTTCCTGTTGACCTGAAGATGATGATAATTGCAGTTGTTGATGTGAAATTCGTTGCTGTTGTCCTAGGCGTCCATACTTTCCTAGAATTATCTCAGCATATGTTTTAGCACTGGCATTTGGTGGGCTCACTTGAGAGAGCTCAGCACTCCCAGAACTGGAAAAATAGCCAGATTCTGTGCTCCCCTTGCTGCCGGGACCCAGTGAGGATCGGTTTTCATCTGAAGATGCTCTTGGAGCTCGCTTCCTCTCGCTTAGCCTCATTGCTAACCTTTGCTTGACTGCCTGTGAATCCTCTGTTTGGGGACCCTCCTCTATAAATGACAATTCCACTTTACTGCTTTTTTTCAGAGTTGGCCTGCCCTGTGAGGTAGATGGTTGGTGTTGCCCCGTCTCATCCTCAGAACCTGAACTCTCTCCTTCCGTACCCTCATCTTGCTCATCACCCAAGGCTCCACCTTCCGGCCCAATGAAACTGGTCTCTACATGACTTGAGGCCATGCCTGCTTTTATTCGATGTGCATGGGATTTGCGGTGTTTGTATAGGTTGCTTTTGGTCTTGAAGGAGAAGCCACATGGGACACATGGATAAGGTCTCTCTCCAGTGTGAGATCGGATGTGTTTTTGGAGGACGCTAGGCTTAGCACAAGGACGGCCGCAGTATGTGCACACATATTTCCCTGGTTTTTGGGGTTTACGTTCTCGTCTACATGGGGTGCCTTCCTGTAATTCCACATTGGGCAGAGACTGAGTTTGCTTAACATTATGAATTTGGGGAGATGGATCTCCCAGGGCAGAACAGCTGCCTCTTGAAGGACCAGGTACTTCTGAAAGCTGCCAAGATGACACACCCACCTGTGACTGTTGCTGCTGCTTTTGCCTTTTGAGCATTTCAAAGCGTTTTGGCTGCCTGTGTTGAAGGCGGCCATGTGATCCATGGACAGATTGCGAGGTAGCTTGTTGCTGTAACTGAGGCAGCTGTGCTGCTAACAAAGACTCTGATGGCTGCTGTTGCCCATCAGACCGCTCCCCATCGGCCGACTGCTTTTCCTCCGCCTCCATAGGATGTGGGGAGGAGGCCTCAAGAACGCAATGGGAGTGCTGCTTTGAGCACCAATCCGATAAACATCATTGCGTCAATACTCTTCCGATAGGAAAAAGTCCTTACGCTCACTTTAGGGGGCTAATTGTATTATGCCATAATTAATATAATATACCGTATGGTGTCTTAACTGAGAAAGGCATAATTAAACAGTGTCAGTATGCAGCCGCCATATATGTGAGTGCTGGTTGTGTGTTAAATGTCGCCTCTCCTGTTCACAAATAGCCTTGGTGAAATTCATCTTTGTGTGTCTTTTGGGCTGATGCCTGGCAATGGGGCTTGACAAAGAATGTCTCGAGATGCTTTTGAGGCACTTTCTCTGCTGACATTGAATAATTCTTTAAGACCTATTTGTCTCCCATCTTCAGCTTGTCACATGTTAGAACTTCACTGGCCCTGCAGAGACACAGAAACATAAAAGAAGTGGTTAGTGTTGGGTAAGCTATTAAAAAATGCAGCAACCAACTACTGCTTAGCTCATTTTAAATGATTTAAATCAATCAGCTTAAAAGATTAATTTGCAAATCATATATTCCCATTCCTGATTCTAAACTGCTTTAAGAGAACTCCAGACAGATAATTCTTTAAAACATTCTAATGGGAAATGAGACATGCTACTTGTTTGCTTCATTTAATTGACCTATAGCATTTCTCTTTTAAAATTTCAAGTTGTTCCTTGCACACACAAGTTGAGACTGAACATTTAAACTTAGCTTTGTAAAAAGCGGTTGTGACAAGATGTCATCCCTTCAGCAAAAACAAAAATGAATGAAAGAAGAAACATAGCTTAGAAGCTGATTTTGTCCATGTACATACATCATACAAAACACTATGACAAGCCAGGAGTGCTAAGTACCATCTCTTTAGTGAATTTTCAAGACTATTATACAAAATGAACACTGTAGGTAAAACTTATTACGGTAACACTTTACAATAAGGTTCATTAGTTAACATTAGTTAACTACTTTAGTTAACGAACTAAGAATGAACAATAGTTCTTCTTAATGTTAATTTCAACATTTACTAATGCATTATTAAAATCAACAGTTGTGCTTGTTAACAGTTAATGCACTCTGAATTAACATGAACTAACAGTGAACAATTGTATTATCATTAACTAACGTTAAGAAAATTAATAAATACTGTAATAAATGTATTGTTCATTGTTTGTTCATGTTAGTTAATACATTAACTAACATTAACAAATGGAACATTATTGTAAAGTGTTACCCTTATGCCTTATAAGAGCAATGATGTCTATCCGAGGTAATTCAATTAGAGATCACATTTTAGGCTGTATTTTGAGATGGACAAAAATTCCACAAACAGTTTGTATAGTTTATTTCTGAACATTTTGTGGTTTTTCGACTCTCTAAGAAGAAAAGATTTGTCAAAAAAATGGTCATTAATTTTTGTGAATAAATTCAGGGTTCCAGGTTTCTGATTAAACTGGAAAAAATATTCTTCTTAATTAGTATTTAAGGCTTGTTGTTCTCAAGTAAACAACTTAAGACTTTTTTTTGTTCAGGGAAAATATCCAGAATTAACTTTAGCCCATAAATTAAGCCTAAATGTAACAACAAGAAAAATATAACAAGTCTTACTATCTTACACAATTTTGCTTCCAGTAAATTTATATTAAGCATAATTTCACTGGAAAACAACAAAAATATTAGATGTGTGCAATTATTTACATTTTCAGTGAGGTGCCTTACATATTTTCCATATGTTCACAAAAACTATAGCATCTTAGGTTTCATTACTTGGTGTTCACTGAGGGAAAAGCAGTGAGCAGAAAAAAACTGCTTTCCTCTTGAAATAACTTGACAGATTCTTGACTGAGTTTGCTTTCTCAAACAGCTGCTCCTGGCTGAGTGATGCACAACAATTTAATGAGTGTTCTCAGAGCAGAGGTAGGCTTTGGTTACACAGTGTTTTTAGCATCAGCAAGCAATTATAGAAGATATAACGATACTAAGACCTTTATCATTATTCATAATAAAATAGGTATATATTTGACTGCAAAAGGACTGAACCACAAATTTATAATGAATTCACCTGATTTGCACAGGGTTATTACTGAGAATGGGGCATAAAGTTTATTATAGAATTACACTGCTTGGTTGTTTGAATTTCTATCTGGATTTATACAAACAGATGTAAACTAAAAGGGCAGAGAGAGAGAGAGAGACAGACGTAGATAGGAGACTTTGTTGTTATCACTTCATAATGGATGTCCATTCATACATCAAAAATAAGTGTAAGACAGCTTAATGACCTCTGACACTGTATTGATGAGACTCTTAAACAGGGCGATTTAGAGGGTTTCAGATGGGGAGAGCACTATGTGAATTATTCATAACTGTCTATCAGAATCAGAATGAGCTTTATTGGCCAGGTATGTTTACACATACGAGGAATTTGTTATAGTGACAAAGCTCCACAGTGCAACAGAATGACAGCAACGGGACAGGACACAGACAACAAGAGAACAATATACAAATAGGCAATGTACAAAATAGCAAAAACACTATGCAATACAGACAATCATGTGTGTACAGGTCTGACATGTGCAAATTTGAAATGGAAAAAAATAAAATAAAAAATATTATATATGTATGTGTGGTGAATAAATAGTTGTAAAATAGTGTTGTGTGTTCCACGTTAATGTCAGGTGTTCATGAGATGGATTGCTTGGGGGAAGAAACTGTTCCTGTGTCTGGTCTATGTGCAATGCACTGGAATGGGAGGCCCTCTATTATGACATTTTCAAGCAGATAGAAAATACTGAAAGGAGGTTTGCACATGCTCAAGCACATACACAGATCTCCAATCATTCATATTCCATCTCTGTGATCACAAAGCAGCAGACCAAAAAAAAAGACCAGATCAGACTTTTCATATCGTCATTGGCATTGAAAAGTGACCTCAAGTCAACAAGTCTTGGTGATTTCCGGCTCCATTTATTTTCTATCAAGAAATAAGTATTTATTTGATATTTGCTTAATTATGTCTAAAATCTCACTCGAATTATAACGATGATACTGAAATTGCCCAACAGAGAAAGCGAGAGAGAACGAGGCTTTGGCATGAGAAAGAATGTGGAAGAGTAGGGTATGGACTGTGTGTAGGCAGCAGAAAAACAAATAATGCTGGACCATGAACACTGGAGACCTAAAGAAACAAATACTACTTTTTGTCAGCCTTCCTGTAACAGACTCATGTAACATCAACAACAGTGAGAAAACAAAGCCAGGCAGAGGTCAAATGAAGGATGAACTAAATACACAAGGAGAATGTGACAAAACATGATGCAAGATACTCTTTCTTCATTCTCTTGCTCCCTCTCTCAAACATATGGACCTACAGCTGGGACCTCCTCAAACTGACATACAGACAGTGCTGTACTGACACTTCACAACACCATCCTACTTCCTATTTTGTAATTTACATGCGTGTTGAAAGTGAATTTTTATAAAATAAATAAATTAAAAAATTAAATGTTTAAATATTTACTTTCAGCAATGATATGCATTATTTTCACCTTGTGTAAAATACAAATAATCCAATAGATTTACAGACTAGAATTTTATAGAAACACAAGGGTGACTTAATTTACCATTTAAATACACCTATAAACCACCTAGTATATCCCTATAGCATTTCTGCATATAGCAAAAGCTCTAAAAACATTTTGATAACTGCCAACAACACAGTATGGTAATAATAGTTTTGAAAAGGTAAGCACCACCAACATATACTTTATATGTAGTTAATATTAATCTTGCACAAATATTGAAAAGACACTGAAATAAAAAAAATTAAAAAAACTAATTTAAGTTTGGTTTCACTTTCAAGATTTGTTGGCATGGTAATCCGATCTGGATCATGAACTAGTAAACCAGTCTTTGCATGTCAGAAGTCTCACATATTGTGAAGAAAATGTAAAAAAAACATGCTTGAGTATATGTAATAATAAAACCGTCAAGCCTTTTCTTAGAATAGCCCACAGATGCTTTTAGACAGGAGTGGAAAAACACGTTTTAAAGCTCTCCCATCTTGCTTTTTCTCTGCCTCCCACTGTCCTAGTGACAACTCGGCAGATTTGATAACAGAAATGTCACCTTGTTCGTCGTTTGTTAATTGCAACACCAAGAATGATATAAATATCTCCCGACTGGATGTGGTTGGCTCGTTTCTAGTGGTTTCCAGGTGAGCTGACCCTGCTGGTGAACATGGGCTCTTTAATGGAGTTGAGAGTAGACTCGAGGACTCTAGAGGCCACGTGGCGGCTTGTCAAGACTGTAGTAAATAAGGAGACCATCTTGATTCAAGGAGCTCATTTTGTCTAATGCTTGCATAATTACAAACAATACTTAATAAACTGATGGCAGTGCGCTGGCTTTTAAGCGATCAGAATAATCCAATCACGCTGTATATGAAGACAATAACTCCTTGTCTCCATCATGTCAGGTCCATTAAAATTGTGTTTTTTTATTATTAGTTGAGCAGAATGACGGATAAAGAGTTAGCACTTCTCTTTCCAGCTCTTACTCTTGGCAACCTGGCTCCGGTTCCCATGGAGACAGGCCTACAGCTAGCCATGGCAGATGGAGGGTGAGCTGGAGGTCTAAATTTGTCCCCCAGCATCCTATCTGAGTGCAGTGGCACGCAGGCAAGAGGAAGTAGATAAACAGGCTGACCTCCGCACGCCAGTGGCAGCATCTCATGACCCCACGTGTCCCCTCGCTGAGACCTCAACATGTTCATCAAAGACAAACCGGAGGAGGCGGTGCCGCTGGCCCACGCCGCCAGAAGGCCCCTCCTGAATGTCACGCCGCAGGAGTCAGAGGCACACCTCACCACCCCGTCTGTACTGGCACAAACATCAACGTTCACTAAAGATCATGGGGGGAAAGACATCACGACCCCTCTGAATCGTGCTGGTTATCGTCCCTGTCCAACATTCTTTCCTTGCGACGAAATAATCACCGGTGACTTGTTCGACTAGAAAGATACACTACACAGCTTTGTTTACAGAACAATAGGCAGCCAATGTGAAAATTATTTTCTTATGCAAATCAGTCAGTTACCACAAACTATTTATGTATAGTCGACCGTAAAAGCATAGAATTACATCTTGTGACTGTTTTCAGAACAAGGACCTCACGTGGACGTCCACATGCCACACCCCGTCACAGGCCTGCAGTCTGTTGGCTCGATGAAGTTTGCATTTGTGTGGACACCACCAAAAAAAATGTTTGCTCTAAATCGGAACAAAAACATGAGCTTTCCAACTTTGTGTGAACATTCAGTCCAAAGGCAAAGCTGAATTTGGACAAAGGAGTACAACAAATGAATAGGCTTTAGGATTTAGGATAACAAAAAAAAAAAAGTTATGCAGTACAAAGGAAAAATAATAAATCAATCAAATCAAAACAAGACATAAATGAGAGAGCTCCATTCAAACATTTAGGGTCAGTAAGATTTTTTTAAATTAAAACTTATTCTGCAAGGACGCATTAAATCGATCAAGTCCAAGCAAGACATTTACAGTGTAACAAAAGACTTCTATTTCAAATAAATGTTGTTCTGAACTTCAAAAAATCCTGGGGATAAAAAACCCCATATAGTTTTCACAAAATTATTAAGAAGCACAACTGTTTTAACATAGATAAGAAATGTTTCTTCAGCACCAAATCAGCATATTGGAAGGATTTATGAAGGATCATGTGACACTAAAGACTGGTGTAATGGCTGCTGAAAATTCAGCTTTGCCATCACAGGAATAAATTACAATTTAAAATATATATAGAAAACAGTTATAATAATATTTCACAATTTTACTGTTTTTACCATCATTTTTGATCAAATAAATGTGAAAATGAGACTTTTCGAAAACACACTCACAAAAAAAATCTTAAAGACTCCAAACTTTTGAATTTATAATCAAAATAAACAGGCCTTATAAACTCGGGGCTACACTTAAATGAGCCTAATATCACCATGCATCACAAGAAAGACCCCACTTGTAAAACACCACACATGCTGAATGACTCTATGAACTATTTGGTTTACCTCACAGACCTTCAGATGCTGGCAGAGAGACTTGTTAACAGGGGAGTTCAAGAGGCTTTTTGTGTTTACTTTGATTAAGGAGCAACAAGGGCAAATCAGGTCAGCGGGTCTTCAGTTTCACCAGCCCAAGGTGCTTGTTTCTGAGCAGGTATGCATATCAGCAAAAAAGCACAAGCCATGCTGGATCACTTTATTTGTTCAGCCTCACCTTATTTAGACAGAAATGAATGGTTTTCAATTAATAGTGGACTAAAACTAAATAATTTGGTGAATATTTCTAACATTTCAAACTAAAAAAAAGTTTTCCTGATACTTTAAAGCTTCAAAAAGCACCATAAAAGTATCATGTGGTCTAAGACTTGTACGCTACCTTCTAGCTTTTCTGAAGTCATAGCTTCCTGTGAGGAACAGCCCAAAATTAATGTAGTTATTAACTAAAAGTCTTTGACATTCATCTTCAGAGATCATGAGAGAAAAAGACAGTTTCTTTCAAAACCAGTCCACTAAACCAGCTTGATTGACTAATTCACAAATCAGACTGATATAGTTCAGTGACTTAATAAGAGAGTTGCAATTTATGTAAATTTATGCATTTTGGTCCGTTCCTCAAACAAAACTACCGATTCGCTTCAGAAGATTTGAAATACAGTACACAAGCCATATGAATTGCTTTTATCATACCTTTATGGTGCTTTTCATCTTTTTTAAAGTTCATTCTTCAAAATCAATCTTTTTTTATTCTACACAACTGTATGTAAGAAAGTCACACGAGTTTGGAACAACTGTGTAAATACTGGCAGTTTTCATTTTTGATCAACTAAAAAAGATTTAGACTGGTTAGATCATAAAAAAATACTAGGTGACACATGCCTACTTCAAGCATACTGCTAAACACGGCCACTCAGGGCTTCCATAGTAACCCGAGACAAAGAATGAGAAAGATGAGCTGTGCGAGTTTCATTCATTTACATTCACAAGTCTTCCAAGCCACCCACAACATCGTGCTCACGGGCCCGTCAATAACCTCACCCTTCAGCTTTCAGAGCACAGGGCTGATAGGAAAATTCCACCCACATCAGGAAGTGAATCAAGCAGTGCTTCTAACGTGGAGCGACGGTGAATCAGATGGCCCCCAGAACTCTAACAAGCGCACGGGCCGGCCCACACAGCCGCCGCGGAGCGCTCTGATATGATTAGTCATACTCCGGCTGCATTTCTGAGCTTTTCATTCCCTCGTTACCACCACCGCTCAGGTCTCTCCTGGCTTTAACCTTCCAAAAACAAAGCAGCGTTAATGAGGAAGCCTCTCAGGGCTTTTCAGAAGTGCACTTTACCTGTACTCCACATCCTCTTCCTGATGGAGAGATTCTCTAACTAAGACATGGAAAATAAGGGCCTCGGACACCGCAAAGAGTTCAAGCTCATCAGATTTGACACGCTAGCACACCGAGTTAAGGAAACACGGTGTTTCGCCTAAAGAGCCTACAATCACACAACCTCAGACGGTTTCAACTCAACAGATTCTTAGAAAATGTTTAGTTAACAGGTTTTCTTGAAGAATCTTGACAAACGAAGGAATGAGTCTGTGAGTCATTTATGACGAATTTCCCTGGATGCACAGAACATGTGAAAACACTGCAAAAAAAAATCTTTAAAATGTTCTTAGTCATTATTTTTAGTTCCCACAATCATGATTTGTTCTCATTGCAATTTGTTCCCACTATCTAGGTTCAGTTATATCAATGCCACAAGTTAAAACGAGGTAATGAATTAGTACAACATGGCCACAAATTAAATTTTGGGAACTAATTAATTTGTGGCCAAGATAGCCATTTTTTCTTCTTCATGTCATGAGTGGAGCACCATATATACATGTTTTTGCCGCATGGCGTAATATAATTAATTTTATTATTAATTTTTCATAAATGTATTAATTTAATGTATTTTTATACAACATGCATATTTTATATATATATACATATACACAGTCACATACACATACATATAAATAAAATTATTAATTTGTAATTTTATTATAATCTATATATATATATATATATATATATATATATATATATATATATATATATATATATGTTGTTTTTTATTTATACAAAAGAATAATAAAAAAAAGATCTGACATCTAATTTAAATGAATGAAATAAAATGACAATAAACAAAAATCATTTTATCATTTACTTTAATGGAGTTTCAAACCTGTTTACATCTGTTTCTTGAATGAGAGATATTTAACAGATTGTCCAAGCTGCTTATTTCCACACAATCAAAGTAGAAGCACAAAAGAAGGTCAAAAGGGTTTGGAATAACATAAGCTTAAGTTTATAATCACAGGATTTTCATTTTAGGGGAATTATGTCATTATTTCAAGGTACATAATTATGCCTTAAATTGACTTGAGAAGCAAAACTGCATAAGATGTTTAGATATCTTTACTGAAAAAGACAAAAAAAAAAAAAAGATTAAGGAAATGTTTTTGCAGTGCACACACACATTCAGTCTTGTGTAATGTAACCCAGACACCACGCACTCAAAAAATGCAGTGACATTAAACTTAAACGCACCGTTAACAAAAACAGTGAAATACTCACTCTGAAAGCTGATCTCCTTATGTCTAGTAATTCCAGTAAGCGTTCATTTTCCAAACAGAACAGAGCATACGGTCGGATAGACGGGAGGTAGTGCCGTCCATTACCTGAGGAGTTCTGCCACCTCACACTGCTAAAGCATGAATGAAAGCCACCAAACGACACAGCGGATATGAATGTTTGTGTTTGAGTGGGTGTACTTCTGTGAAGTGAGTGAGGGGGAGGAGGGTGAGGAGAGGAGAAAGACAGAGAGAGATGGGAGGGGGAGAGTAAGAGTGAGAAAGACAATGAGTAAGAAAGCGAGTGGGTGTGAGAGAGACATGGAGACACATGGCGGGAACGAGGTGGTGGAAAAGGGTGTGTGAATGAACACAGTTACAGTGATTGAATAACACACTTCTCCTCCATGCACAAGGACAACAACGAGTGTTATTGCTGTTTTGACCAACTGACTAAGCCAGAATGCAGAATTGGTTATGTAGCTTATTACAGGGTCATGATCATCATAGACATTGAGGGAGACATTTACACTTTGACATGAATCAGAAATTATCACTAGAATGTTAACTTATAGCAATTCATTTTCTTTTCATTATTTTTCTAAATTATTAAAAACAAAACTTAAATGTATTTTTAAAAATATAATTTCTAAATATTGTGAATAAATAATTATACAGTATATAAATAAATACATAATATTTGTACTACCATTCAAAGTTTTGTGGTTGGTAAGGTTTTTTTTTTTATGTCTCTTGGTCAACAAGACTGCATTTGTTTGATTAAAAATATCGCAATATCGTGAAATATTATTACAATTCAAATTATGTTTTCTATTTTAATATATTTGAAAATTAATTAGTAATTTATTCCTGTGATGGAAAAGCCAAATTTTAAGCAGTCATTACTCCAGTCTTCAATGTCACACAATTCTTCAGAAATCAGACTAATATGCAGATTTGGTGCTTAAGAAATATTTATTATGAACAATGTTGAAAACATTTGTGCTGCTTTATTTTTGTGGACATTTTTTTGATGCACGGAAAGTTCAAAAGAACAGAGTTGACTTTAAACAGAAATCGTTGGTAACGTTATAAATGTCTTTGCTGTCACTTTTGACTGATTTAATGCAACCTTAATGAACAGAAGAATTAATTTATTAAAAAAATATTAGTGTCTGTACTATTAGAAAGTATTTTTAATAAAATACTTTAGATACATGATACGTTGTAAATTGTTTTGTCTCAGTACATATGAATCAGTCTACTGAGAATTACAGAAGAACATCATGAGAAGATCATATGATGTCATTACACAAATGGGAATTTGTAAGCTTATGGTTAGTGAATTACCATCATGTCAACTGAGTTTGGCCTTTTTAACTTCCACAGTTCAATTAAAAAGCGCAGCTCCATATTTGGATGATAACATCATGATGAGCTAGTCCACTGGCTGGGTGGAGCTCTCTCAACTTTGGCACATGTGACTACTATATTTGTGAACGTGCAGAAGTAATCATCTGCCACACAATCTAAAAAATAAGAACTGATTTAGAGTCAGAAAAGATGCTCTAAGCCTTTGTTTAGTAGCTCCTAGATGATGAGACTAAGTAGAATTTTGAGAAAAGTTGAATTTGATATAATGTACGAAAGATTCAAAGCAAGAATACATACCACTACTGACAGATAACTACCGGCCAGCTCTCAAATATTTATTCTTTCAAACAAAAAAACACACACTTCTAGTTTTACACACACATATCCACATGTGCACATGCCTGGATTTATCACAACAGCTCCTGAGTGTGAAAACAGGTCACAGTTATAGGAAATTCCTATATATTCCCAGGGCTGCGGCTCACAAATGTTCCTGCTGCACAAACAGAGAGCCGTAATGGTGCATTGTGGGCCGATGAATCAACACACTCCAAATGGGGCTTTCCCAGTGAACGAATGACATGAGCACTAAGAATCCTGGGAGAATTGAACTGCCTACTCGTGACACCAACAGCACTGAAAACACTCTTTATTAAGGTGGTTTTAATTAACCAGTTTTCCTGATTCGTGATTGCTGATTCATGCCACCACATTCTATTACAAATGACCAACTAAAACACAGGTAACTTACAGAGGTGAAACAAAATCTAATAAGAAAGCATGAAAAAGAGAAGCTTTGACTTACAAACCCGATTCCAAAAAAGTTGGGACACTGTACAAATTGTGAATAAAAACAGAATGCAATGATGTGGAAGTTTCAAATTTCAATATTTTATTCAGAATACAACATAGATGACATATCAAATGTTTAAACTGAGAAAATGTATAATTTTAAGGGAAAAATAAGTTGATTTTAAATTTCATGGCATCAACACATCTCAAAAAAGTTGGGACAAGGCCATGTTTACCACTGTGTGGCATCCCCTCTTCTTTTTATAACAGTCTGCAAACGTCTGGGGACCGAGGAGACAAGTTGCTCAAGTTTAGGAATAGGAATGTTGTCCCATTCTTGTCTAATACAGGCTTCTAGTTGCTCAACTGTCTTAGGTCTTCTTTGTCGCATCTTCCTCTTTATGATGCGCCAAATGTTTTCTATGGGTGAAAGATCTGGACTGCAGGCTGGCCATTTCAGTACCCGGATCCTTCTTCTACGCAGCCATGATGTTGTAATTGATGCAGTATGTGGTCTGGCATTGTCATGTTGGAAAATGCAAGGTCTTCCCTGAAAGAGACGACGTCTGGATGGGAGCATATGTTGTTCTAGAACTTGGATATACCTTTCAGCATTGATGGTGCCTTTCCAGATGTGTAAGCTGCCCATGCCACACGCACTCATGCAACCCCATACCATCAGAGATGCAGGCTTCTGAACTGAGCGCTGATAACAACTTGGGTTGTCCTTGTCCTCTTTAGTCCGGATGACATGGCGTCCCAGTTTTCCAAAAAGAACTTCAAATTTTGATTCGTCTGACCACAGAACAGTTTTCCACTTTGCCACAGTCCATTTTAAATGAGCCTTGGCCCAGAGAAAACGCCTGCGCTTCTGGATCATGTTTAGATATGGCTTCTTTTTTTGACCTATAGAGTTTTAGCCGGCAACGGCGAATGGCACGGTGGATTGTGTTCACCGACAATGTTTTCTGGAAGTATTCCTGAGCCCATGTTGTGATTTCCATTACAGTAGCATTCCTGTATGTGATGCAGTGCCGTCTAAGGGCCCGAAGATCACGGGCATCCAGTATGGTTTTCCGGCCTTGACCCTTACGCACAGAGATTGTTCCAGATTCTCTGAATCTTTGGATGATATTATGCACTGTAGATGATGATAACTTCAAACTCTTTGCAATTTTTCTCTGAGAAACTCCTTTCTGATATTGCTCCACTATTTTTCGCCGCAGCATTGGGGGAATTGGTGATCCTCTTCCCATCTTGACTTCTGAGAGACACTGCCACTCTGAGAGGCTCTTTTTATACCCAATCATGTTGCCAATTGACCTAATAAGTTGCAAATTGGTCCTCCAGCTGTTCCTTATATGTACATTTAACTTTTCCGGCCTCTTATTGCTACCTGTCCCAACTTTTTTGGAATGTGTAGCTCTCATGAAATCCAAAATGAGCCAATATTTGGCATGACATTTCAAAATGTCTCACTTTCAACATTTGATATGTTATCTATATTCTATTGTGAATAAAATATAAGTTTATGAGATTTGTAAATTATTGCATTCCTTTTTTATTCACAATTTGTACAGTGTCCCAACTTTTTTGGAATCGGGTTTGTATATTACCCTTTGTTTTCTACAGAAAATTAAAATTTCTGGATTAATAAACCAACTAAAAATAGCAAAAAATGCATAGATAATTAAACAGTGTCTATTTACACCAAGTGCAAATAGCCCGCCTTGTTGGCAGAAGCTATTTACACTAACTTTGCCCACCAATGTGTGATTGGGATATTCAACACTACAAATGTCATGGTGTTGTCTCTTTGATGCGATCGACCCAGGTTCGAATCTGCCTTTTGCCAAACTTTTTCTCCCTTTTCAAATCTCATATCACATAAGAAAGGCATTTATTTTTAATAAAAATGAAGGAAAATATCGAAAAGTTGAAAGTATCAGGTACGGTTAGGGTAGGTGTAGTGAGGGCTTATATTGTCCCAAAACGGTGGCATCCATTTAATAATTTGAATTAAAATGATAATTTACACTCAATACGTTATTATTGCATACTGTTTTATAATGTACTACAATACTGAGGTGCAGATAATTGCCACTATTTGCAATAAGTAGAATAAATAGCAGAAAATGCTGCTATTTTATATCTGCAGTCCGTAACTTTTGGTGCTCTAGCGGTTAATAAACATAACTGTGTGCGTGAACATTGTAGCCGGAGCTACTTCTCTCTGTTTATGTCTATGATGAATCATGCAGGTACTGGGCTACTCCGCAGTGGTACCTACCCAAACCAGTCTAAAATAGTCCGAATATAAACTTATTATAGGTGTACCGTAGTGATTCAGGACATGCCAAAAACACGGTTTGGAAAATGGGTTCATGGTGTACTCGCTTATTATATATATTTTCTAAATTTTGAACAAGAAAAGTTACGGACTGCAGCTTTAACAGTGTAAATAGAATCTATAGCTATTTGCACTTAGTGCAAATACCATATAGCTAAGAAAATACTGCTATTTTCACAGTGTAAATTGAATCCATTGCTATTTGCACTAAGTGTAAATAGCATCTATCACTATTTTCATGTAGTGTAAATAGCATCTATAGCTAAGAAAATATGCTATTTTCACTTCGTGCAAACAACAGCTGCCATATTTAAAATATTTTTTAAAAAAATTGTTGAATGTGTAGCTAATATGAAGTGTTTTTAATAAAATAAAGTAAAGGAAAGTAAAGTAAAATAAAATAATATAAAATAAAAACACAATGTCAAATATTTCTTTCATGGAAATATTTGACAAATACATTACATATTTGTGACCCTGGACCACAAAAATATTCATAAGGGTCAATTTTGTGAAATTGAGATTTATATAAATGAATAAATAAGCTTTCCATTTATGTATAGTTTGTTAGAATAGGACAATATTTGGCAGAGATTCAACTATTTGAATGGTTGTAAAAAATCTAAATATTGAGAAAATCGCCTTTGAAGTTGTCCAAATGAAGTCCTTAGCAATGCATATTACTAATCAAAAATTAAGTTTTAATATATTTACGGTAGGACATTTACAAA
The DNA here is from genome assembly GCA_027422415.1 of Schizothorax lantsangensis. NCBI lineage: Eukaryota > Metazoa > Chordata > Actinopteri > Cypriniformes > Cyprinidae > Schizothorax > Schizothorax lantsangensis. Next base: position 25,078,300 of record CM049850.1, read on the forward strand.
ATATCTTCATGGAACATGATCTTTACATTAGATTTTTTGCATAAAAGAAAAATCACTAATTTCGACCCATACAATATATTGTTGGCTATTGCTACAAACATACCTGTGTGACTTAAGACTGGTTTTGTGGTCCAGGGTCAACATTTACATACAATGCTGCCATAAAAGGTCAAATTTGTCCCCTGGAATTAATTTAAGGAGACATAAATTTTGCCGTTAGAAACGTTTAAATAAAATAAATAATAAAAAAGTAAAATTAAATTAAATTCAAAAATCATATTTTATGGAAATTTCATGGACATAAATACATCATAATACAGTAATATGGTCCCTGGAACTGGTTTTCAGGAACATTACTAGCCCTAAAGATAAAAGTCAATTGCTTTCCACACATTTTTACAGTTTGTTTTTTCTACCTCATTTCTTACAATTTTAATCCACCTCCCCTCCCCCCATTTCTTTCTTTCATTCTTTCTTTCTCTGTCTGTTTTATCCATTATCCCAAATGATTGTGTGACCTTCAGCGTCATGTGGAGCAGGGCAGTGTGCCGGCCCTGGGGCCGTGCGTGTATTGTGTCTGTCTGAATGTGATCTTTGTGGCGATGGTCAGCCTATTTAAAGGAGGGGGGGTCTGTGGCCAGGCATTGCCCATACTGTAGCCCTCTGGGAGGGGAACTCACATTTCCGTCATCTCTTTGTCTTCTGTTTTTCCAAGAAGAGATGGGACAACAGAGGCTCTGTAAATCTGATCAACAGGCCGAGTGCTGTACAACAATGGCATGACGGATTGTCTTGTTAGAGCGAGATCTCCGTTGCCACAGCGCACGAAGAGAGCTGGGCCGGTGTCCTTGGACCTTGTTAGACAATACAAGATAGGATATGAAATAAAATAAACTGCATTGAATTAGAACATAATCCAGACTACCAATACCAGACCGAAACAAAAATAACTCTCGGAATACCTTGATATCATAAAAGCTACAGAGATTACATAATAAAAGAAGGTTTAGAGTTGGTGTTGTTTCTACAAACTGGAACATCTCCAGGAAACGGTTCCAGCTCGAGGCTCCTCTCCACTCAGGCATTTGTATATGCATGACAGAGTGCATAAGGACCACTACCGTACCAGATGTTTACACTAGCTTGTACATCAAGAATTCAGGGGAGTGGCATTGTGAGACAAAGATTCCTCATAGAAGTTTTTACAAATTTCATCTGCCCTCATGCCAGCACTCTATATGAAATCCTTATTCCCAGACTATTGTGTCACAAAGCTCAAGTTCAACTTTTCAGACTGGTCTCGAGGAAGCACGTTTGGTCATTTTACACCTGGTCATCCTGCCCTTGCCTAACCCAAAGTATGAGCAATAGCAATTACTTAGCAAGCACTACTACTAAGAATGAGCTTTTTGTGGCTGCTGAAAGTCAGGTATTGCATTTCCTCCAGGTGGAATGACATGCATAAAGAAGCTTGCCATTAGTCTGTACCTCCAGGGTGACATCTCCACATGACTCCTGTTTGTTATTCTCATTTAGGCTCTTATGTAACTAATGCGTCTTCTCCGGAAATTCAGCTGCAGGCGCTAAAGCAACAGTTTAAACATGTGGGGTCCTGAAAATGTAAGGAAGTCATTTACAGAATGCGGACATCATTCTCAGTTTTAACTAAACTTGGAGCCCTATGATTTCTGCGATGTGGAAAACACGGACGGAATTGCAAGATCCAGTCATAAAAATGAAATTTACTGTATAATTCGGAATGTCATGGATTTTGGCAAATTTGGATGATACATAAAAAATAGGTCAGTACACTTAAATCAAAACGCGATATAGACGTCTGTGAATATTAAGCCACAAAAAATACTTCACTTCATGAGCATTTGACCATTTCTTTTGAGTACAAATATCATCATATCATATACAAACAGAAACCTAAAGGTGTTCAAGGCAAACCATCAAAATAAATGTTTGGTTTAAATCGAAGAAACCGTGAAAGAAATATTAATGTAATGTAATTATAGTACTACTACTGCTAATAAAATTATTATTAAAACATTAGCTTTACACAAATATTTACCAGAAAAATTATTTACCAGAATATATTTAGCAGAAAAAAAGTAAATACACACAGTATTTCTAGATTTTTTAAAAATAAAATCAATTAATAAGATATGCTTTTGATTATTAATATTAAATGAAGCCATTAAAGTGGAATCTAGAAAATTAAAGACAAAAATTGTTAAATAAAATAAAAAAATTAAATAAATCTGAATTTGAGGGCCATAAAAAAATTTAACTAATAAATTGCTGTTTAATATTGTAAGTTTCATGATTTCAATTAATTAGACATGCTTTCCGATTAATAAAATGTTATTTAACCATTAAAACAGAGTCTAGAAAAATCAAAACAAACCTGAATCCATAAAAATTTAAATGGATAAAACAGAATTTGGAAAAAATATATTTAAAAAAATCAAACGTATTCCATAGGGCCCTATAAACTGTGCATGTACAAAAATGTATTTAGCACTCTAAAACAGGACTGAATCAAATTCTACTGCCAAGTGAACATGGTCAACGTGTCACCTATTCGAAAGCTGAAGTCGCTCTCTAAAAAGAGTTGAATCCATCTTTTATCAATGTCATTAGAAGCACACAGATTTAGAGGGATTTAAAAAGGGATTCTTGGACTGAAAATGCTGGCACTACGGCAAACTTTCCCAGCCTCCTCAGCTAAAGCCTAACTTCTATTAGTGTTCTCCTGCAGTGGGAGTGATGAGGGTTTGTTTTTAGAGCGAGAGCGGTATAGGAGGCCTTTGTCTCCTCAACTGTCACCACCCAGCTTCTCTCCAGAGGGGAGATGGTTAAAGGTGGGGGATTGAAAGTCAAAAATAGCCTGATCCCCAACGATATAACACCCACACATGAAAAAGTGAATAACTCACAGCCAATGACACTCCCTCACACCCCTGATGGCAAACAGAGATAGTAGTTTGGTTTGGAACAAGCATCCACAGTGCCCCTCGTTGTGGCCGTTATGTGGGTAATTCCACACTATTTTCTCTCATAACCTGTCAGGCTTATCTGTTATTAAGGTTGCATGGGTAATCTTGTAACTTTAACATAAGTTATACTTGCTAGACGGGCGATGTGATGCAACGTGTACATATCAAGCTTTACGAGGGACATTTATGTCATTTTGGCCCAATCCTGGACTGTAATTTAAATCAAATTAGTGGTCTTGGATTTGCAGACAGATGAAATGTATTTTTGCACCGCCGCCCACAAAATGAGGACCTATAAAAAGGGAAAAGGTAAAAATGGATCTGCTTGTGAAAATATTTGCACAGAAATTTCAAATGTCAGACTAAATAGACAACAGGGTTTTGGGGTTCAAGAAAAGAACAAATCAACAAACCAGCAATTCCTCAATTTATTGGGGTTATAGACACTTGGTAAATGCTTTTTATCTGCAATGATGGTGGGGCAAACCTCGGATTTCTTGAAGTCCAGGTCTTCAATCACCCCTACCTAGAACTAAGCTTGCAACTTTAGTAGCTCTACTATAGTATAGCTGCTTTTGTAGCTCAACTGACTAGAACTAGAAAATAATTTCCCATGAACGTTTGGATGAGTCACTTTGGATTAAAGCATCTGCCAAATGCATTCATGCAAACAGACACAAAATGTACAGAATGTGTATGCCGTAAATAAGTGGATAAATAATTCATGATTTATTTGATAAAAAATACAGGAACATTTTTAAATAATTTTTATATTTGAATATATTTTAAAATGTAATTTACAGTATATCTATGATGGCAAAGCTGAATTTTCAGCAGTCATTTCTCCAGTCTTCAGTGTCACGTGATCCTTCAGAAATCACTCCAATATGCTGATTTGGTGCTCAAGATGCATTTCTAATTATTATCAGTGTTGAAAACAGTTTTGCTGCTTAATATTTTTGCGGAGACTGATGCAAGTTCGGGGGTAGGTATGATTTAAAAAAGGTTACAAAAAAGAAGTTGTATTAAGTGCAGATAAATGCTGTTCATTGAACAACCAAAGTTTCTACAATAAAAATATGCCGCAGTAACTAATAGAACCATTATTAATAATTGAGCACCCATAATAAGTAATAATAATAATTGAGCAACAATTGAGCATATCTGAATGATTTCTGAAAAATCACGTGACACTGAAGACTGGAGTAATGACGGCTGAAAATTTAGCTTTGCATCACAGGAATAAATTACATTTTAAATTATAATAAAATATAAAAGGAGTTATTTTAAATTGTAAATATATTTCACAACATCCATGTTTTTATTATATTTTTGAAAAAATAAATGCAGCATTTGTGAGACTTTTCCTTTCAAAAACATACAAAACCTTAGTTATTCCAAACATCTGGTCTACACTAGGGATGGGCGATATCTTATCGTTTGCGATATACCGTTAAAAATTCTCCCCACGATAAAAATTTGTCTTCCCGCGATAATAACGATAAAGTCTAGTTGTTGACATATAGTTGTTGAAGGTGGACGTGAAATTGAGGAGTTTATCCTAAATGAGGAGCAAGGTTATTTTCGTAAACTAAAAATAAAACTAAGACAAAAACGATTGATGAAAAAACTATTTCATAAACTGAAATAAAATAAAAATGTCAAAATATTTGATAAATGAAAACGAAACGAAACTAACAACAGTTATTGATTAACTAACTGAAATAAAATAATAATTAACAAAAATAAATGATCGTTTTCGTAATCATTACGTTCTCACCCCTTGGCTGAAAAATATATGAGTTGTGTGGCGGTGTAGGGAAATACCTGTAAATGGCGCATCTCTGACGGAGAGACGCAAAGCGGTTTAAAGCAGAGTCCTGTACGGGTCCTGTTTGGTAAACGTGCACCAGCAGTACTTAACAGAACACCTGACCCGTTATCCCACAGCAGCACTAATTTAATTCTGTACCAGACCAGAACCGTTTGACATAAAGACCGCGAGTCGAACCGCACCCGCATTAATCTACAACATCAGGTAGGCAAACTTATTAATTTTCTCGTATAACACAAGCAATCAAACCATCATTAGGCAAGTTGGTGTTTTGAAGAAAAACAGATACGCAACATGATAATTAACAGAAGAAAAAAAAATGAGAACGCACCTTTCTGTAAACAATACAAAACTTGCCATAGCATCTTACCTTGTGATCACTGCCAAACTTTTGAACAAATAAATATACAAAGGCTAAATCACATCATACACACGCTTATAATTCTTCATAAATAAAGAAAATAACATATTCAAATGTGAGCCTTTAAATAGGCCTACGATTGCCGTTATTATTGAATTTCATTAGTCCCAGTTATGATTTATGCGCGGATGTTCACGGAAAAGTGCGCAAGGCACGACAGTTACAATATGGTTAAATGAGGCTATAACCAAATTAGGCTACGCATATTAAATATCTCAACACACCATTTAGATATGACATTAAGTGCAACTTGTGTAGATTTATTTAGTAAAAAGGCTTGCATCCTTTGGTGTATATTTGTATAGGCTTCTTTTACCATCTATCAATCTCACATGGGTTAATTTTGTCGCTATAAACGTTTGCCTCACTAAGGTTAAATTATGCTAAGTCTTTCTTTGGCCTTCACTCTGGAAGTGATCTGTTGATTCTGCTAAACTATAATTAAAACTGAAACTAACTATATAAAACTAAATATGTGCGCTTAATGCTGAATTTCATAGCAAATTTGAAAACGATATTAAAATAAAACGAATTAAAACTATAATAACCTTGATGAGGAGCTCCTTCTACAGTCTGGAACTGGTTTGGTTAGGGCTGTACTGTGCACACACAAAAAATCGTTCTGAATAAATGTACTACAGTAGCATGTGTGTGATACAGTTTTGCATGTGTATGAGCCTGTTTACAAACATGTTGTCCAACAAAGATATAATTTATTGACATGTCCAAATGAACTTAATAACATAGTTAAGTGTTTGAATTAAACCAGATGTGGTTTCATATTACAGAATGATAGTATTATATACAGTGATAAAGGCTATGTCGATTAGCATTGAAAAAATACCCAAGATTGAAGAACACAGATAAACATATGTGGATTGCCCTCCGGCTTCCAGTATGAATTAAACAGTCAATACATGTACTCAGTAATGTTCACAACACCCTATTTTGAGTAAAAATAGGAAACATAATACTTTTCTCTAAAGAAACAGGATTCCCTGAATTATCGTCATTGATATCGTTATCGCAATAAAATACCAGAAATATCGTGATATACTTTTAAGCCCATATCGCCCATCCCTAGTCTACACACACACCACACACACAAACGCACATATATACATAAGTCAAGAACACAGACAGGGATGACCATGGATATCCTCCCACCCTACTGGCCTAATGTGAATGAGATCCTGATGGACTGCTGCATGCAAGTCCTTTTTGTTTTATGATCGATCAATAAGGCTGCTCTTTGGCTTGGATATGTTATCATGATTATGTCTGAACATAGTAATCCTGATTCTGTGTATAGTCCGCATCGCACTAGAGCACCAATATCCCTCACAATTCTCTTCATCGAGCCACAGTATACAGAAAAGCAGCCAAGATTCCTCCAAAATCATGGGCTCGATGCCAAATTCAAAATACACAAATCTAGACTGTTCAAACTCAGGTGGCACAGCGCAATACTGCGGCTTGAAGCTTTCAGCAGAAGCATGAGTAGGAGTGAAGCTCTCCGGTGTTATGTGTTGTGTAATAGAGCACTTGTGCATCCTCTCCTATCATTTACATTACACTTATGCCTTTGGCAGACACTTCAGGTCATTCAAGATACATTTTATCGGTATGCGTGTCCCCTGGGAAATGAACACATGACCCCAGTGTTACTAGGACTACGTTCTACCAGTTCAGCTACAGGAAGTACTGTCGGCATCTTTGGGTTATGTTATAGAGAGTTTGCCTCTATTGCCATTATGAGGAACAAGAAAATACTCTCTCTGTGAAAAACAAAAAATACTGGAGAGGATGGGAGAAAACAATGTTCAGAAAACAACCAAAGAACTGGGACGTCTGTGAAAGTAGAGGGGCAAAATGAGACACATTCTGACAGAAACTTCCAGCTGTCATGGCAACAATCAGAATCTCAAGTTACTTAGCGGAAGAAAAATTAAAGGGAGCAACAAAGGCGAAAGAGAGAAATAAGCATGACATGTCATGGGAAGATAACACAAGTGATAAAAATAGAAGGAGGAAGTCACACTTTTAGAAGCCGCCTACTCATTTCGAAGCCGACAAGTTTCACTCGTCACTGCGTGGGTGACAAGGCTCAAAGCACAGGGAAACCACAACACACACTTTTCTATACACTCCCCAGCAACAACTTGAACTTGCTGAGACATGACCAACAAGACCAGGAAGTGGTCACTGAGGCAGGAGGTGATACTGATGAAAGAGCGGGCATGAAGTCAGAAAGAACAAAACTGGTTTCACTTGAGCTAGGTTACAAATGAGGGCATCTGAAGCGGCCCGCATCAACCAGCAACTGATTGTTTAATTGTGTACTTTACCAGTTATTATTTTAGATATTAGCTCCTTCAAATGTGTCAGAAAATCAGCTCTTTTTCAAAGACATCATCCTGACCAAGATCCAAGAGGGAATTTGTCAGTGTAAAAACAACAGAAGCATGATAAAATAAGCAAGTCTGATTTCTAACTTGGCACAAGAACAGAGCTTCTCCAAACATGTGTGAAGAAAAATCAAACACAGCCAAGGTCACGAGAGACGAACTCACTTTTTTTGACAGCAACAAACACATTCGTGACAACAAACATATTAAAACTCCATCATTTGCATGCATTGGCTCTGATGTATCAAGTGCACCAGACTGAGTCCAGCATTATGTGCGAGTACAACACACAAACAAAACACAAATGGGTCAAAGAAAGGTTGAATGCGACTGATCTAAACCCAGAGCTGGAAAAGTATCCCTTCTTGGTCCTTGAAGAAACATAATTACATCTTTGCACCTTATCACTACACCATTTATATTCTGCACTGTTTGTTTGTTTGTTTATGTCACTGATTTGCACTATCTGCCATGTGCCTTATGCCACTTTATCCATTTTTTTTTTATATTATTATTTTTATTTTCTTTATTTAATGTTTTATATAAACCCACTTATTTGTATATTTGTAATATGCATATATGGTATATATATATATATTATATATATATATATATATATTGATTTGTACTTATCCTGTATTTTTGCGTTCTACTGTTTGTGTTTATTGTTATCTGTATGCACCAGGGAGTAAGAGAGTAACGCAATTTCAATTCTCTGTATGTATGTACGGTACATGTGGCAGAATTACATGACTTTGACTTGACTTTGACTTATCTACCCCTAATGTGTGCATAGTTCCCTAAAAAAATATTAATATGCACCCTTTATGGGTAGAGAAAAGGTACAAAAGGATCCCTTTAAGGGTACTATCCCAGTGACAAGCTAAAGGTGCTGACAGAGCATCAACCATTCAACTTTTAGTGTTAGTGTTCAGCTTAGAGCTGAGGCTAGGGGTTGAACAACATTATTATCTGGTTGACCGACACGAGTTTATATCTGTAATTATATCTATAGTGGTTGATCGATATAGTAACAGCTGATTTAATATCTATAAAGCATTAGGCCAATACATTATAATAACTATACTGTATATACACCACTGTTCAAACATTTGGGGTCAGTAAGATTATTTTATTTTTAAAGAAAATGAATACTTTATAATAAATTACTTATTTAAATGATAAATTATTTAACAAGGATTACAGTATAGCCATTTTTTTAAATAAATGTTCTTTTGAGCTTTCTATTCATTCTTGAGCACCAAATAAGCATATTAGAATTATTTCTAAAGAATCATTTGGCACTGTAATGATAACAAGACTGTAATAATGTCTGCTAAAAATTCATACATTTTTAATAAATTACATTTAAAAATATATTCAAATAGAAAAGAGTTATTTTAAATTCTAGAAATATTACACCGTTTTACTGTTTTTCCAGAAATAAAAAATACAGCTTTGACGAAAGGACTTTGTTTGAAAACAAAAAAATATATTGCTGACCCAAACTTTTGAACAGTAGTGTATGTAATACAAATCAATGAGAAAAAAATAAAAAATATATATGGAAATTAAATTAATGTATTTCACACAATATTTGCACTAAAATAAATAAAATTTGAATGCACAAAATGCTAATTTACCATTAAGGCTGCCAGTAGATTTGTAAATGACAATGTGGTCACATCAGTGGTCACTAACCAATACCTAAACCCTCAAAAGGACATTAATATGCATGGTTGTAAATTTAATATATATCGGGCTAATGATACAATAACTTCCCTGTAATTCCCCCGCTGAGAAGTAATTATACCACATACGAGCGTTAGCATTGGGTTATACAGTAGCGTTGATGGAGACAGACATTTAATGAAACAAGCATTTAACTTAATCATATATTTTTTCTCTATTTACCTATTCTGTGCTGAAAGACTTTGTTTATCTTTCTAGATTTATGTCTAAAGGGTAAAACCAGTGGGCTACATAAGATTACCAGTGCTGTTCAAGTGTTTTCCAGCCAATCAGAGTGCATGTGACAAATTCGTCCTCTGTTATTCATATGTACAGCAGTAGGGTCGCATACAGCCTGCTGCAATCATCTAGTAGTTGTCATTTTAGAAATTCAAGTCACTTTCAGCTTTAATAGAAGAATGAATCCATTTCATTTCGCCTGCACAGCTGTTTGCACAGCACATATCACACACAGCATATTTCCCGTAAGGCTCTCAATTCCTAAAGGGCCATCTCTGTGTTTGCGTTTATCAAACACATAAACATAGCTTGCAAGATAGCAGATATCTTCTCATCAAGTTCTCCTAATCAGCAGACATCTACAGTTGTGCACCATCTGCTCTCCATCTCTCGTAGAGCGCTGAGCTAAAGACACCGTATATCACGCATGACAATAATATAGGGACAGTTCAGCCAGTCGCACATTAAATTACAGTTGGCAGCCATCAGTGCAGTGCAGCTCCAGTGCAAAAATCACCGCAGTTTAGTCTTCGCAAATAAACTGCACATTCACGCCCAACAAATGACTGCCTGAACGAAAAAGAAAAGGAAGAGCCACAGACATAAACAAGCTAAATGGAGGGCGAAAAAAACTCATCTGCCCATTGGAAACGCTTAATTAGCTTTCAATAAGGGCACAATGGTTGGAAGTCAGTGACTTGGTGGTAGTTTATTTTATACAAACGGCCTGAACAAAATGAGGCTTAATTCGCAGTTAGCTGTCGTTCAGAGACACATTAAGCCAGGGTAGGTTACTTTACGTTCTGTGGTTTATGTTCCTGGATGAGAGCCGTCCCGAGGACTCTCCCCTGACACTAGCGTCTATTTCTATCCTCTCTTGCTCAGGTCTCCTGGCTCGCTATTAGAGCTCGCAGAGAAACAGTGGTTTGACTGTGCCCGATCTCCACTGCAGGCCTCCGTGGGGAGTGTACGGCTGGCGTACGAACACACACATGCAGACAAATATCATTTAAAAAGGTATTTCTCAAGTAGGGGTCTGAAAAGCACCCCAGGGGTTAATGGCAAGCAAATTCATTCACAACCAGAACCTGATACAGCATTTTGGAGGGAAAACATGAACAGACCATTTAAAACTTCTCCTGTAGGCAAATCAATCAATCATTGTGGTAAAAGTGAGCTAATGTTTCATAGTTAAGAGTAACTCTAGGTCATTATTCTAAAGGGGTGACAGCGATTTGCAGCGACAAAGCAACTGGAAGTCATTCATTTGAAATCCGAGTAGGAGATTTGAGACTTTGCTTATGCAAAATATGTCTGTGCCATATATCTGCAAATATGATTTTTTTCAGCTGAAAATGAATATTTAATTGTGCATGCTCATTTCTGATAATTTTTTACATTAATTCTACCGTGCAAAATTTGGGGGCTTTGTAATTTAAAAAAAAATGTTTTTGAAAGAAAATGCATTTAATTCACTTTTTTTATTATGTTACTATTTAAAAATAAAGTAAAAACTATTATTACAATTAAAAATAATATAAAATATCAATAACAATAAATATTAATATTAAACGATACTTAATTCTTAATAATAAATATTAAACAAAATTGTAAAAATTCCATTTTAATATATTTTAAAGTGTAATATATTCCTGTGATGGCAAAACTGAATTTCAGCAGGCATTACACTCCAATATTTTGATTTGGTGTGGAAGATTTCTTCTTATTAATGATAAACAGTTGTGCTGCTTAATATTTTTGTGGAAACTGAAAGGATTTTGAGGACTTTGATTAATAGAAAGTTCAAACAAACGGCAATTATTTGAAATATAAAAGTGTATAAATGTTAATGCAAAGCCTTTACTATCACTTTATCAATTTAATGCATTATTGCTAAATAAAAAAGTATTAATATAAATTAAAAAAATACAAAAATGAAAAAAATGAACAGTAGTGTACATGACCTTTGCCTTCATCTGAAGCTCAGATAAAGTTACACTTTAAAAACAATAATAAAAACACTGTTAAATGCAATATTTAGCTAACCTTAAACTGAATATTAATTCTTGATACTGTACATTATACTGTTGTGCTGCCTAAATGTATTTGTAGCATTTTAAATTAATCATTGAAGTTTTTTTGTGCTTTATTTTATTTAAACCAAACAGCTTAACATGAAATAATTTGTGGCTTGAATATAACAGTAACTTGTTAGAGTGAGCTTTATTTAAAGGTGCAGAGACTGTATACCATTAGCAGTTGATACATTGAAACTCATGTTATCTGCAATCTGATGCGACTGGACATAGCGTACAACAATAGTGACTTAGCACCTCCAGCGAGGTGTGAACACACCTTTACAGAAGTCTGTAGGGACCAAAGCACAGTTAACTGTTGTATACTACCTGGCAACAAACACATAAGCTTAAACAGCTATCAAATATCTTAAACAAAAAAATGGGGTGGCTAATGGTCATGAGGACAAATTAAAAAGAAGCTGGCGTGATGTGATATGGCAGAGCTAACCCTCTCTGGCATTAGTGAAAGATTCTTCTCAATTACAAACCCAACTGGCCCAGTTTTCCACCATCAACAAGGCAGAAGTGTGTCAGAGGAGCGAGCCAGGCTCGCTGGTGGTCTGGAATCAGGTCAGAATGGACTCCAGGGATGTGGTCACACACACCCAACGAGAAGCAACGCTATCTACCTTATGAGCGAGTGGATTTGAAGTCACATTGCTGCGGCAGAGAAGAAGAGGAGTGGTTGGGGATCCCTTTCATGGGCTGAAGCAGAAACCCTGATCTACTGTACAAGCAATGCATTTTGAATGACTGCTGACAGGGCAACTTTAGCCTACATCTCCATACTATCCCGCATGTGTCATTGAGAAGCTGAGGGTTGGCTCAAGTAATTGAGGCAGGGGTCACATGACTCTTGTCAGGGGGATTGGCACCACACTCCGACAGCTGTCATCAACTCATAAAAATCTGTTGAGGGGAAATCTGATCTCGCTTCCACCGTGGCCCGTCGCTCCCAGCAGCTCTCAAACAAAACCCCTAGGATCTCATCTTCCCTCTCACTTTGACTCTGAGCTTGTGGGGAGGAGGGCACATATAAGTGTCTCTGCTTGATGGCTCAGAGCTTCTGTTGTGTATTGATTTTTTTCTTTCTCATTTTTTTTTGTGTGCGAGTCGATGTGTCAACCAATACCAACACATGCGGGAAAAGGGGACTACTTCTTGAACACTGGGAACAAATGGGTGTAGAGAGGGAATACTCATATCCTGAAAATCACCTTCATCGAGTTTAGCTCAAATAGCTGGTTTAGGTGATGTTGGTTAATGAAGTTTTACAGGATTCACTTTAAATGTACAGTTGGAACCAAATGCTGCAAGTAGGCAGATCAAAAAAAAAAAAAAATACACACCATCTATAGTTGAGTAACTTTATTCTACTACTAATATTGTACTTCTGTTTTGCCCCTTTATTTTAGCTTTTTTTCCCATTAAGGATGCACAATATTTATGTAGCATATCAGTTATTGGCTGATATTACATTTTTTATTACCATTATTATTTTTATCTGTAAATACTAATATATAGGCCAATATTGGATATTGGATCATTTTCTCTATTTTTACATTTAGATTACCTTTGCAGTCAGCTAACACTCATTTAAAGTTTAAAAAACACTAATAGTTAATAAGACCGTTAAATGTTATCTTCAGCAAATTTTAAAATGAATATCCATCTTTGATATTGTACATTATTATGTTGTGATGCCTTCAATCACTAGCAGAATTTAAAACTACTGGTATGAGTTTTTTTTTGTGTGTGTGAAATTAGTGTAGAATTTGAATATAAGTTATCAGCCATAAATTTAAATAATTATTGGCTTATTAGTAATAGGCCAGAATTTAGAATTGTGCATCCAGTTTAAATCAAGGGGATCCTTGAATTAGTCCAACATATTACAATGGAAAAAAAAAATAACTTAAGGTGTGGTCACATTTACTGTTATTCATTGCGGAATTCAGTTATTTTAATAGGAATCGATGCATTAAGGAATTCTGTGTGAGGACGAAAGATTTCCACACAGATTTCACAACCGATCAAGTTAGTTCCAACAGAAAGATGCTTGGTTTGAAAGCGATTCTGTGAAGTGAAGCTGTGCTCCAAATCATTATTGACAATGGACATTTTTTTGCCTGTGAAATTTCATCAAAAATTCACTAACAGGACCTTTAGTCTGTCTAGACTGATGCAAAACAAATCTAAATCATACAAAACTTCAAATCAGTCTCATTATAATCCAAAAATCTGTCTACAGTGGAAGAAGCAACCGAAGTTCAAACGAATATCAACAAATATGTATTTTCTACCATTACAACAAAAGCAGCGCATGAAGGCAGGTTAAAAATCACATCAAGATGTGTCGACGGATGCTTGGTCTCTATTTTTAACGCGTCACACCTAGTTAGAAGGAAGACGTGTAACAATTCGAGAGGTAACATCTCCAAATTTAACTTTGAGAGAATGCAGATTTGTATTCAGCAAGGCATACTTATTTTTCATACTGCAGAGACAAGGACAAAGGCTAACAGCTGTAGGAGGATGTCAATGTTACGGCACCCCAGAGAGATCGTTCCAGCCGGTCCAAAATGAGTTTAGTTGCAAAAATTAAATGCATTGGGTGCAAGCTTTTTTAGATCCTACAACATTCACGTATGATAAAACACCTGAGGTTTATGGTGCAGTCTTTATAGGTCCTTGGGTTGCTGACTTTGGCCTCATGCTGTCAAACAGATTTAATACCCGTCAAGCACTGAGCTCCAATAAAGACGCTTTACAATTTAAAACACTGCCTATTCTGTCTCTGATCTACCCGCTGCTTGAAGAGTAGTGATATGTGTGTGTGTGGAGGAAATGTAGATGAGGAAGGGCTCTGATCCACTGAGCTCACAGCCTGTCTTCATTATACTCTAAATGTGCTGTACAACGACATCCTGCTGTTATGGAGCCAAGAGTGACATAGTCACAGTATTCTGTCTGAACGCTGACATAATGCTTCATTAATCTTTCCTGATGATCCCCGGGCACATCTGAATGATTCTGATGGGGTCTAAATGGTACATGTGCACAAATATCAGTCATTTTAAAGGGATAGTTCACCCAAAAAAATCAATGTTGTTCCAAATCTGGATGCTTTTCTTTCTTCTGTGGAACATTTTGAGACATCTTTTGATATGCGTTCCGTTTGGCAGGGTTCCTACGCAGTTTTCGCTGCTCCCTAATCTCGGAGCATGGGATATTTGTTAAATTTCAGTTTGCTTGACAAAATGCATTCATTCACAACACCCTGCAGTGTCACCACACAGAAAAAACTCGATTAGCACATATCAGAGGAGTTTGATGTATAATAATAATAATAATAATAATAATAATACATGTCCGTAAATAAAAGTAATATAAATGACTGTACTTTGTACATATACATGATTTTTTATATAAATATATATTATTATTATACTAATATAAATTGTCATTTTTGAAAGTGCTAAACTATATGATAAAAGTATTTTGCTATGTTTAATATGAAAATAAACAATTTGGTTATGTGTGTATTTTATCTTATTTAAGCATAATCATGATGGTCACACTGTAACAGCTGCATCTTGCACACTTTATACCCACAAACAACCATGTACAAAACACACCTGGGACTAATTAAGGTCAGTGATAATAATGCTGGAACTAAACTGACTTCCTATTGACTTCCAATGTACAGTATAGACAAAAATACAATGGAAGTCAATGGAACTAAAACTGTTTGGTTGTCAACATTCTTCAAAACATATTTTTTTGTGTGTGTTTAGGTTTCATACATGTTTGGAATAACATAAGGGTGAGTAAATGATGTCTGCTTAATGATTTTCATCTTTGGGTGAACTAACCCTTATAGTGAATGGCTAGTATGTTTTCCCTTGTTGCTGTTCTCAGGGCCCTTCAAATGAAACATGTACATTCCATTCTGATTGGAACTCAAATAAGGTGGCAGAATGGAACGCAACTTTGACATTTTATTTTTGTTTTGTGTTGTTTTGACCACACTGACTTTCAAAATCTCTTCACTATACAGAAGGAAGAAAGTCATACAGGTTTGGAATGACATGAAAGGTGAGTAAATGATGACACAATTTTCATTTTTGGGTGAACTATCCCTTTAAGTATGTGTGAAAACCAAAAACAGCAACTTGGAATGATGCTTTTACCATTTACATTACTGGAAAACATCAGATCCAACTTCAAAACTGCTTCAAACTTGCTAATGATTGTGATCTTTTGTATAACCCCTGAAAGCTCAGTCATTTTTAACAACATAATATTTTCTGAGAAGTGAGAGAACCAATATAGGGAATCTAAACCACAATATCTGATATCCCAGGGCCTTTATCTCTGGATCCCACCCAATGACCTCAGCAGCTCCAAGCAAGAAATGAGGAGACAAAGAAAAGACATTCTCTCTCTCCCTATCTCACTCTCAAACTCTTCTACTCATGAATTGCCACAGAATGGGAATGGGCCAAGGCCTTCAACTCCAGCACTGCACTCAAAAATCAATATACAGTGTGTATTGAGTTTGGAGAGCACACAGAGGAAGCAGAGATCAAGACTGTTTTATCGAGCACACCGATCTTGGGTTCCAGCCAGAATCTTTTTATTTCAAGGAACTGATCAACTTCTTTGACTTAAAACCAAACTGCTGTATAATGAGACCAAGAGAAAAAGAAAGAAGAAGAAAAAAATCTGGTCTTCTGTAAGGTTGAATGAAAGCTAAATGTGAGCGAATACTTGAATATAATAACATCTGGCCTGTGTTTAAGGTTCTTTGATTGAAATGCCAAACCTTTTTTCCAGTAACAAAAAGTATTCATTCACAATAATGTGCTTCAGATGAAATATCCACTTTGAGCACAGATTTCCATTTTAATGGACCTAATATGCTGCTGGTCATATTTGCTGATCTGAAAACCACCATCTCACCATGTCCTACAGGTTAGTTAACTGCTAGTTAGCTACTGTTAACAATTATTACGAAAAAGTATTCAAAAATCCCTCAGTAATACTTTATCCAACACCCCTGTCCTGGGGGGGGGGGGGGGGGGGGATTCCATTCTTTAACATCCATGGAAACTTTTCATTGCAAAGTTTTTTATAGTGGAAAAAGTTCTTCAGAACATTAAAATGTTCATTAAACATTCTGGCCAAAAAAAATGTAATATATACAGTGCCCTCCACTAATATTGGCACCCTTAATAAATATGAGCAAAGGTGGCTGTGAAAATAAATCTGCACTGTTTATCCTTTTGATCTTTCACTCAAAAAATTCTCAAAATTCTAACCTATCATTGAAGTAAAACAATTGAAAGTGGGGAGAAAATCTCATTGTGAAATAAATGTTTTTCTCCAATGAATGTTGGCCACAATTATTGGCACCCCTAGAAATTCTTATGAATAAAATATCTCTGAAGTATATTCCCATTCATATTTACATTATTTAGCACACCAGGGTGACTAGGAGCATGAAATTGTCCAGCCATGACTTTCTGTTCCACAGGATTATAAATATGAGGAACACAAAGGCCAAATTCCCTTAATCATCCATCACAATGAGTAAAACCAAAGAATATAGTTCTGATGTGCAGAACAAGATTATTGAGCTTCACAAAATAGAAAGTGGCTGTAAGAAAAGAGTTAAAGCATTGAAAATTCCCATTTCCATCATCATAATAATTAAGAAGTTCCAATCAACTAAAGATGTTAAAAATCTGCCTGGAAGAGGACGTGTCTATATCGTCCTAATGCACGGTGAGGAGGAGAGTTTGAGTGGCCAAAGACTCTCCAAGGATCACAGCTGAAGAATTGTAGAGATTAGTTGAGTCTTGGGGTCAGAAACCTAAAAAAATATATATATCAAACATCCCCTACATCACCACATGTTGTTTGGGAGGGTTTCAAGGAAAATTCTCCTAGCTCATCCAAAAACAAACTCCAACATATTCAGTTGTCAGACACAACTGGAACTTCAAATGTCACTGGCTTCTATGGTCAGATGAAAATAAAAAAAGAGCTTTTTGGCAGCAAACCCACCAGATGAGTTTAGTACAAACAGGGATACAAAAGTACCCCATGTCCACGGTTAAATATACTGCTGGATCTTTAATATTGTTGGCCTGTTTTTCTGCTGGAGGTCCTGGACATCTTGTTCAGACGCATGGCATCATGGATTCTATCGAATACCAAAAGATAAAAAATCTAAACCTGACTGCCTCGGTTAGAAATCTTATAATGGGCCGTGGTTGGATCTTCCACCAGGACAACAATCCAAAACAAACATCAAAATCAACACAAAAATGGGTCACTGAGCACAAAATTAATCTTTTACCATGGCTTTCCCTGTCCTCTGACCCTAACACTATAAATGAGTGGGGTGAACTGAAGAGAAGAAGCACCAACATGGAGCTGTGAATCTGAAGGATCTGGAGAGATTCTGTATGAAGAAAATGGTCTCTGATCTCTTATCAGGTGTTCTCCAAACTCTTCAGGCATTATAGGAGAAAACTCAGAGCTGTTATCTTGGGAAAAGGACGTTGCAATAATTGGGTGCCAATAATTGTGGCCAACATGAACTAGAGAAAGCATTTATTCCACAATGAGATTTTCTCCCCACTTTCAATTGTTTTACTTCAATGATAGGTTGGAATTTTGTGAATTTTTTGAATGAAAGATAAAAAGGATAAACAATGCAGATTTATTTTCACAGCCGCCTTTGCTCATATTTACCAAGGGTGCCAATATTAGTGGAGGGCACTGTATATATATTTTAATAACTTTTCATTGAAAGGTTATTTGGGGAATCCAAAATGGTTCTTGCATGGCACTGCTGTGAAACCCCCCTTTTGGAACCTTTATTTTTAAGTGTACGTTAAAAATTGCATTTACAGTATATTGTACAATATGATGTTAGTGTAATACCTTAGAATGCTCACACTGATTATTTGTTGTCTACTACTTTTATACCTGGGAAAAGAACCCAGGCGATCAGTCAAGTGCAAGTTACCATGTTAACATATTTGAAGCTTTTGAAGTGACCACTTACAGCCATGCAGCTTCAATCATTTATCACTAATGAAAAGGTCAATGTGTCCGGACACCTTAAAATGATTTGCTAATGATTTGCTTTTATGTAGTCTCTACATAAAAATGGTTAAAATAACAGGAAAACTGTTAAAATAAACTGAAACTCCAAATATTAAAGGCTTTTTAAAGCTCTTTGCCATTGAAAGCAGTTATATGACAATATTTTCTCCTATCCAAGTCTGATGTGCAGTGACAAGTATAAATAATACATTAGTAGAATGACTTCCCAAAGAATATAAACACTGAACCTCTGTGATGATTTCAAATCACTGTTCTGATTTGTTGAGTCTGACATGCAAACTAATGGTGTGAGTTGGGGCAGGTGAGTTGAGTACCCGACTTTACCCGGCGTTTATGAAAACCTGTTCAAAAGCAAACATTATTTTTGTAATTAATTTGGTGAGAATAAACATTATTTCAAAACAGACATTTGCATCCTTGCATAAACACATATACCTTTTACAATGGAATAATATACAGTATGTGAAGGACTAGGGCACAACTACAAATATATATATATATATATATATATATATATATATATATATATATATATATATATATATATATATATATATATATATATATATATATATATATATATATATATATATATATATATATATATATATATATATAACCTGCCTTCATATATACATGCAATAAATAAATAACCACAAATGACAAAACATTTACTAAAACTTAACATTTAAACAAAAACTGAAAATATATAAAAATGTTAATAAATACTGTTATAGTACATAAATAATACTGGAATGGATGACCACAAGACAGAAAGAGCTCATGAACCTTCTTTAAATTATGTAACTCAATATTCCACTAGCTGAAACACATGGGAGGACTCAATGCTAATTGGGAAGGGCTCGAGAGCGTGAGCAGAGATTGTGGCGCTTCCTACTGAGTGTGAGACACAGGCAGACTGTTGCAGAACAGGGCTGCATCCTGTCCTCTGGCCCTCATCCAGTTACACATACACAGCCACCCTCCCTAACACTCCAGCTCACATACACATATCGTCCTTAAAGGGGGGGTACAATGCTGTTTCATGCATTCAGAGTTGTTTACACTGGTAAAGAGTTTGATTCTCATGCTAAGCATGGACAAAGTTTCCAAAAAAAAATTGGACGTATACCAGAGTATTTCTGTGCCAAAAATCTCACTTCCGGATTCGTACAAGTTTCGGAGAGTTTTTTTCGATCGTTGTACTTTA
Source organism: Schizothorax lantsangensis (assembly GCA_027422415.1). Classification (NCBI taxonomy): domain Eukaryota; kingdom Metazoa; phylum Chordata; class Actinopteri; order Cypriniformes; family Cyprinidae; genus Schizothorax; species Schizothorax lantsangensis. Next base: position 25,098,370 of record CM049850.1, read on the forward strand.
TGACGTAAACGACGGTGGAACTCCTTATATGGGCATTTCTCGTCCGTGCACGCATCGACCAGAGTGAGAGCCAGAGCGCGCCCATCAACGCGCTTCAATCGGCAGGCTGGCAGCACGGGCCTCGCTCGGGAAGAATGTCTCTAAAGAAGTGTGTTTTTGGTTGTGAGGGAAAGATAACCTTGTTCAGCTTCCCAAAACAACCCACCGTTACGTGAACAGTGGATATAGTTTGTTTTTCCGGGGCAGCAATGGAGTTTCTCAAGTGTTTTGTTGACGAACGTTTTATAAACAAGGCCCAATTCGACGCTGGATTTGCACATCGTTTAATACTGAAAGATGGAGCGGTCCCAGCTATAAAAGATCCCGGTCATGATTCAGAACTGCAGATGGTAAGTGAAACGGCATCAAATGACTGTTTTGTTGGCAATCGGAGCAAGTGCTCGTCACTCTTTAGCTCTGCCCACACGGCACGCCTCCAGGAGCTCGGCTTTTTTCGGAGAGGATCGTAAATCTGTATCTTTCTTTTATAAATATGATAAAACTAAAGACTTTTTGGAGATATGAAGGATGCAGTGCTACTCTATAGGTACTCAAGATTAACATGAGATTGGGTGAAACGGTGTGCGTTAGGTCCCCTTTAATCTTATTTACTGGTAAGCTGACATGTCCATTTTCTGGGTGCTAGCATGGCTGTAAGGGGTTGAGGTGGGGAGGTCTCCTCCAGGTGGACTGAAGGGCTGAGTCAGCTCTAACAGACACAATGCCAAGAGCATGATGGATAGATCCAGTCACACCCAGAACAGGAGACAGAGGGGCCACTGGGTCAGTCACATCCAGTTCACATACTGCACAGGGCCTCCATTGAGCTGTGTTTGGGCTAAACGTCATACTCTTAAGGGCCGGTCACACTACACTTTTCATTCTATTGACCATTCATATGCATGTGAGTGCAGGAGACAGGAAACAATTTCATGTGAATCTCACTACATTCTAAAATTCTAATTTTGTGATGAATTTGTTTCATGTATCATGTGGTGTGACCAATAGAAGCTCGGTGCGACCTCTTAGCTGAATTTAAAAAAAAACACAAATATTAAATCTGCAGGATTGCAGTGTCGAAGTGCAAAAATCAGATTACATACAGTATTTGTACATTTTGGATGTATTATATTTAGAATTGTGTTTATAAATGACACCAAAGAGTATGATGTCAAATTACGACTGTTTCAGTGTGTGTATAAATATTGTGTGCTCAGTCTTGTGTGACCATGACTTTTTTGTAAGATTCTGTTCCTTTAGTTATGTTCACAAAGCTACACAAAACTGATGTAAGAGTTAAACTCAAAAATAAATAAGTAAATAATAAAAAATATAATATAATGTATACTTGTCAAATGTTTTAGATCAGTTATTATATATAAAAAAATAGTTATAATATTAACAATATCTTAATTCAATATTTTATACTTATGGACTTTTTTTTCCTTGTAAATTTAAATTTGTAAATCTAATTTATGTTTTTTTTTTTTAATTATGTAATATACGTTTGACTAACACAATGTCCCTATATTTTTCCCTCTTTTAAAAGTCATAGCAATGCTGTTGTGGATTTTTTTATTTTGCTATTGAGGCAAATAACTTGTTGTTCACAAGTTGTAGTTTCCTTTCATCACTATAGAAGTATTACTTCCCCCCCCCCAGAAAAGGGTCTATTAAATATTTTAGATTAAACAAGTATTTTAAAATTATACATATGTTTCAACCTTTTAAATCTCAAGTCTTCTAGAGGAAAAAGCAACAACAAATAACTGAATCTTTTACTTTGGAATTTCAGCTGCAAATGAGGCATCTATACTTCAGTTCCATAACAGCTATAAATTCATAAACACATACTTGGGCCGAAAAGTCAGAATGTCTGAAAGATAAAGTTCTTCATTATCAGTCCTCTGTTGTCAACCTGAAAATTGCTCAGACTAATTTCTGAACAAATTGTTCAGACTGGTTTTGTGAACTGGATAAACAGATTAATTGAAAAAAAAAAAAGAAATCTGCCGCACCTTAGCCAAAATAGAGTACAATGCTATTGAATGTGTATAAATAGCTGGAATGAGGTTGGGGGCAAAAAAAACTCTACAGTGACTAAGCACAGACGTTCCGGTACAGTCTTCCATAGACTACTGACACAGCCCAGCTGCTCCAAGTTGAGAAAACGGATGGAGTGAAAGAAAATAATGGATGTACACATCCCCTCCGCTTCCTCCTGCTGGCGGCTGAGAGGAGCTGTCACAGCCTGGCAGGGTTGAGGAATTTCAGACGAAAGGAATCTGGATGATGTGTTTGCAGCATGTAAGCCTGTACATCCCATTGCAAACACGCAGACAAAGAAAGGAACTGTCAGAGATACACTAAGGTGATTGTGCTACACCGCACAATTTCCTGAAATTCAAAGGCATTCAGATAAGCAAAATTCCTCGCAATCTAATACTGAGCCTACTTTCGATCTTGTAACGAAAACATTAACAGACATTTCTCTGGCGAACGGCGCTGCATGCAGCAAGCAATACTGCATCCTGTGATCTCCGCTGGGTCAGGTGTGGGGTGGGAGGATGAGGCGGATACAAATCCATCCATCTTCATGTCCTCACAAAAACACAATACTATTACAAATGGCCTATTAGGTTGACCATCAGGGCTTGAGAGAGTATAAATTACCTTTTATGTTTCTAAAAAGCTGCAAAAAGCTGATAGAGAGAGACTGTAAAGCAGCACACTAACCAGGTGTGAAGCAAATAGCACCACACCACACAACACAACAAAATAAAGTTGCTCCAGGCAGAGGTGGACTGGCCATCTGGAGCACCGGGAGTTTTCCCAGTGGGTCGCTGTACAATGTGGGCCGGCCCTTTGCGCAAATATATATAAAAATGAATAGTAGTAAATGTACGTATATCCTTCCATCAGCCCAGACGAATGGCCCGTGCGGCCCACTTGATTGAAAAATTCTAATTAATTTAGCGTGCTCCGGCTCAAAAGCGCTCGTTAATGTCAAAATGTTTGAAATAGCCAATCAAAGTGTAGAAGGCGGGATTTACTGTTCACAGACGCTGAGCTGCACACGACTTGAATGCGAGCTGAGGTAAGATGTAAGCAGCTAAACATGACGAGACAATTCAGCAATATTTGCCAACCGTTTACAATAGTAATAATAATTAAAAAAAAGTTAAACGACAGACATTAATTTTCAGGAATACAAATTACTACTGGCCTTTTCCAATTTCTCAGATTTTAATGCCATTTATGTTATTCGTCACAAATGTACATAACATAGCAGTTGTCAGCAGACATGAGATAAGAGTTAATGTATATCTCTATATAGGCTTTCTTCCATGATTTCACATGTCTAAGAAAATGTTTAAATATCTATAAAAATCATTCTCAATCTTACTCTAGAACATTGTAAATCTGAAGACTTTTGCTTTCGAGTGCTGTGCATAGAAAAGTGATTTATATTATAGGCCTAATAAAAATGTAATTTGCTTATTAATTCAAATGCATTATTTTATATGCACACTGGTGGTTAAAAGTTTGAATGATTTCTGAAAGATCATGTGACACTGAAGACCTGAGTAATGATGCTGAAAATTCAGCTTTGATCACAGCAATAATTATATTTTACAATATATTCGCATAGAAGACATCTATTTTAAATGGTAAAATTATATATTTCACAGTACTGTTTACTGTATTATTCATCACCAAAATAATTTGTATACTCTTTTCCACAATTGGAGCTCTATTCCTTAAAATTTTAGATGTCAAGCTCCTGCAAGAGTACAAATACTGTATATCACCAATAGAAAGGCACCATAAAAACAGTCCACATTCTGCACTACTCAAGTCTTCTAGACGATACCAGAACATTGTGTCATATGGACTGATAATATCGGTATTTAACTTTAGTGATATTAAACTAAGCCTCGCAAAAATGAAAAAAAAAAAAATTACTATTTGCCATATACACCAGGAAAGACAAATTATAATCTAAAGAATGCCAGTCATTTATGGTGTGGTGTGGTGCGGTGTGTTGCGGATCAGGTTTGGCCCAAGTCCGCCCCTGGCTCCAGGGGGACTGACCCTGTACTGAATTCATGAAAGCCCATAAATCAAGAGAAGTGTGATCCCGGAAACTCACGACTGGCCAACACATCGGTGTGAAATTCATTTCTGAGCCAAGCATCAATGACTGGACTGAGCCAAACATGCTTTCTTTACACCTCACAGACTGTAAGGTCTGTCGCTGACCCAGCATATACTCACGACTAGTCATAGGTCTGTTGATGTGCCGTTGGCGCTTCGGGTTTGGAGCGAGATCTCGAGCGAGTGGCGTGTGTCAGTGATCAGCCAATTCAAGGTCAGTGATCGCTGCCAAAACATTCAACTGGGTACTTCACTGACCTTCCAAAACAGTCTATTTTTCACGAGTGGGAACAGTTGGGACCTGAGCCGCAGTTAAGAGTTATCCGAGACTTCCAGTGTGTTTCCATGGTTACTGGTTTAGCGAGTGTGTCTGGGTTTTCATTTCATTTTAGGTTGCTAAGTTTAATATAATCACAGTAAGGTAAAGACAGGGCTTAGATGAAGTCTGAAACTGGTGTGACATTTGTTTAACACTTTTCCTTGTGTTCATTTCATGAATGCAATTTTAATGAGATTATCGTAGCCAAAAATGAGCACATGGGTAAGACAGAGCAAGTCCTCCATTTTGTCTTCCAGTCCTCCTAAAAACATCTTAAACCAGACTAAAGTGGTCAAAACCCACAAAGACCCACTGCAGCAAAACCACAACAAAGCAATTAAATGATACCTATTTTGACAAAATATAACCTAAAACTATATATAACAACAGTTCATACTCTAAAACGCTGCAGATAAAGTTAAAGGATTAGTTCACCCAAAAATGAAAATTCTGTCATTAATTACTCACCCTGATGTTGCTTCACACCCACAAGACCTTCGTTCATCTTCGGAACACAAATTACGTTCTGGGGTACTCTCCAAAATGGCAGAACACTGTAACTCGGGGAGAAGAATTGCTGAATAAATTGTTATTATTTTATTTTTTCATCAAAAATATCTTAATTTGTGTTCCGAAGATGAACGAAGGTCTTGCGAGTGTGGAATGGCAGAAGATGGTACCTCGGGGAGAAGAATTGCAGAATGAAATGTTATTATTGTTTTCTTTGCGCACAAAATGTATTATTGCCTCTTTTTTTTCCTTTGTCATTCCTATCCTGTTCTTCAAACTCAGAGCCTTTCTGCCAAACAAAACAATGACCAAAAAAAAAAAAAATCCCAGATTTCATCACAGAATCACAGGACACGCCTTGTCCACACTAATCATTTTTTGTTTAAAAAACGCACCACACTGAGAAGGCGTTTTTCTCAAGAAAAACTGAGCTTTTTTAAAACGCTCTCCAAAGTGGAAAAATTTGAAAACGGCATTTTCGCATTGTAGTGTGGACTGTGAAAACGTAGGCTTTTGAAAATGATGACGCATGTTTAATCATGTGACATATTGTACCAATATTGATATGTTTATATGGGTATTGTGCCTGTTATGTGCTATTCACTTTCACACTATTGCTACAGATGTGTTACTTTGTACACTCTTCATATCACAGTCCTGCAAACATGACAGAAAATTTACTCATGATTGCTGTTTGCGGCAAAACATGAGGACAGTTGTGAGTGTGAGTGAGTCAGTGAATGGTAATATTTCCCTAAATAAAATGATCCTGCCAGAAGAATTGCATGAAAACATGTCTGTTCCGTCTGTATCATCTCAGTGAGCGTTTTTTTAAGGCTTGCACAGTAAAGCGAATTGAACATTTTCTGACGTTTTAGAGTCGATGAGAAACTTTTGAAAAACGCTTGAAAATGCTAGTGTGGATGGAGAGTGTTTTAAAATGAAAACACCATGTTCAAATGTATCTGGATTAGACACAGCCCTAGTCTACTAAAGAACATAACCGTTACTCGCAGGTCAAACAACTTTTACCTGGAGATTTTCTAAGATTACTCAAGTTTATTTTTTCTTCTCCAGAACTCAGAAATTTCTTATATTAAGCAACCAAAACGAAAACATAAGGAACAAAATCACTATATGTCTTTGCATTTTCATGGAGTGGGTGCACTCTGAGATGGAGCATCACCATTCATAAAACCAGACCTATACAAACGTCACCCACTGGCTGACAAACAGGCTTTTTCATATTAGTATAAACATACTGTCAATGCTGCATAGTCTAGTATTAATCTGCTGTTTATTTTCCAAATGACTGCAGAATATTTTGCGTCATTGGGCAGAACGGGGGGCACCCAGGCCTCCCTAGTGGTCTGAGGGGATTTCCTGAGGGGCACTGTAGTGCCACAGTGTGGAGACCCTTCAGCAATGTACACTAGATGTACACATATAAAAACATACACCTGGAAAAGTGCTACAACCCTTATAGTGCATGCTGGGTTATAATGCACTGAGACACACGTTATGAAACGATTCAAGCTCTTAATAATAAATCTGGCTGCATTTAAGAAAACATTATCACTACTTGGCTGTGAAACGTAACACTTCAGCTCGATATCAAATGGGGACCCTTTCTTCTTTGGCCTGAGGGAATAGGAATGAATTTGACGCTAATGGCGGGCAGTTTACAAGCTAACATCCGTTCTATTGGCTCATGCCATACAATGTGATATTACGGCAGCGCTGAAAATAGCTGCTGTTGTAGAAAGATGAACTGTGAGAGAAGCAGAACAGAGACACGAGTAGGCGTTCGTTTGTCAGAATATTTCTGTCCATTGAAATACCACACGGGCGTTGCGTAATTCAGCGCGGGCCATTATTGCATCTCAGGGTGAAGGAAATGAGCTAGTGCATTCAAGATTCTGTTTTACAGGTAAAGTGGTTCATGCAGAGCAGGAAAAAAACAATTGGTTCTCAAATCTCCTAAGAATAAACGTCAGCGTTTTATTTTATTTTAAGCTTTTTGCCACTTTTATTAAAAAAAGAGAGAAAAGAATTGGGACATGATACAGGCAGGGTTGTTTCCCACCAATCTAGCTCAAATAAAAAGTTTGTTAAATCTAATAGAACGTTTATAAGCACTGCTCTCCTCTTTGCCTGCAGAAACAACATTAGCATTATTAGAGTTGTAACTATATAACTGCAGTATTATATTTCGGTAATACTGAGAAACTATTATGGATTGGTGATATGACCAAAATCTTATATCACAATACATGTCATTTTATTTCACAGTAACAATATATACCCCAATGTAATTATTTTTGCTGGAAATATAGTTGCTACAATGCGAAAGTTTATAATGACACTGAAAAGTCACAAATATACATTCTATACAACACTATGCTAGCCAGACTAACATAAGAAAAAAGTTCTCAAGCTTACTAAAGACAAGTAAACAGCCAGTTATAAGATGTTAATAAAGAAACCAATTACAACCAATTGACCCTTAGCAGAGAGTTTGATTGACAGGCAATCTGACTAATCATAACGTTGAATCGCCATTTTGTCCGACAAACAAATCAGACAGGAGAATAGATTAATGTAGGTAGACTTAAACTTGAAAAATGGTGTGTATTGAGGTCTTTCCAAGGTTGAAATAAAATACCGTCTGATGTTCATTCAAGTTTATTTCATGCTTTATTTAAATATGAAGAGATGATCGCTTCACGTGCTGCTTGAACTGAGGTGCTACAGAGATCTGTCACGACACATTGAAGAGCCACAAAATGGTATTTATTTGTTTGAATTTCTTTAAAAAGACTAATTTTAAATGAAAAGACTTGTTTTAAACCATAAGTAACCTGCTCTGTCTTTTTTGTTGGCACGTTGTAAGTGTCCTCTTTGCTCCGCGATTTATATTTCACTGCGTGTCGATCATAGCAACAGTAACTAAGGGGGCAGCTCTTTGTGAATGGTCAGTTGGACAACTAAATACAACAGAACAAAGATCTGAAAACGGAAAAGGATTTGGGTGTGCGCATAGTAATCTGCATGTGAAAATCAAATAGAATTCTCTTTCGCATCTTGTTGCCCCTGGACGAGTTTACATCAACTGAAATTTTAAACCGGCAAGGCTAAAATCTCATGAAAAGGATAAACTTTCGTGATGCCACAATGTCAAGGGAGTGCAACTGCTATAAAGACAATAATCAAAAAATGATGATGTTTGAATAGGTAGCACTCATGTATAGGCTAACGATACCTGGATGATTTACTGCATTGGTTGATTTGAAAGTAAGCAGCTAGTGAAAACTTTGCTATCCCATGAAGCCACTGGAAGCTGTTAGATTCGAAAAGTGGAATATTAACATAAATATGGCAGAATACCAAGCAGCCAAATGGCTATTTTTAAGTGTAAATTAAACTGAATTTGTAAGAATAACAAATATTAAAAAAAAAAATATATATATATATATATATATAAAAAATAAAAAAAAACATTACTATAAGTGTTAAGTGATTAAAATCAAAAGACCCAAAAACAGGACTCACGTCTAAAACCTTTTTAGAAAATATTTCTATTTTTCTCCATATCTAGGTATTTTCAATATTTACCTATCAAAATGAAAACATGAGGAACAAAATCACTATATGTCTTCACATTTTCATAATATGGGCAAGGATTTATTCCTTTTATATTTATTTCATATATGATGATGTGAGTGCATCAGTAACCAGCACTGTTTGTTATTAATTTGCAACAGAAAAGCTATGATTTCCAATGTGATATACAAAAAAATATATCTCAATAAAAATAAATGTAAAACAGTTTCACGCCCGGTAAGGCATAATTATGGATGAAAACATTTGCAATTCACCTGCCACTGGCCATTTTAGCATGATAATGATACAACATATAAACAACAAAGACAAAAATAAAAGGATGCTAACTAGATGGTTAAGAAATCTGTTGTCATTTGGCTTTGTTTAGATCCAGTCGTGTAGATCCAAATCAGGTTATTCTTGTAGTCTGGCACGTGTGTGAGGTGGCACAGACGAGTCTGAAAATGTGCCCTCTCTCACTCGCCGACACAAAAAACCCAGACAGTACAGCTGAGAACGGACTGTACTATGTCAAGAGGCAGGTAGCTCTCACTTAAGGAAGCTCAATGGCCTCACACTGCAGTCTAACTTCACGCATTACTTGAGTTGTGTTTACAGAAGGCTGGGGCACAATGGCAAAACCAACATAACACACAAACTGATACCTGATCTTTAAACACACTAAAGTGCACACTAGTGTAAATACTCAGACAAACACAAGTCACGAGTTTGTTGCTCCTGTAACCAGGCAATGCGACGCAAACAAAAGTACATTATGGTAATCCATTGTACATTACACATTGATTGAGCTTGAGTGCAAATCATAAAATACTGTCATTTGTATTTAGCTAGTATTTACTTAGTGTTTATTTACTTTGTATCTTTTGCAACCAGGTGCTTCCAAAAATGAAAAGTAATCATTTTGCTCCAAATCTTTCTTGTGTGGATCATGAAAGAAGAAAATTTGAAGAACGTAAACGGTATTTTTTTTTTATGCATTTCCAAGGGTGACAGGAGATTTCAAGCTGCAAAAATGATGCAAAAGCATGATGAAAGTACCTTAAAATGATCCATGCGACTTGTGCACTATATTAGAAGTCTTCCAAAGTCCTTTGATAGCTTTGTGTGAGAAATGAAACATAAAATACTGACAAAGATACTTCCTTCCAAGAAGTGTAGTTATTGTTAACTAAAACTATAACAAAACATTTTTGTTAATTGAAACAAAACTGAAATAAAATAAAATATAAAAAAGATGAAAAGCCTAAACTACAGGAATATTTGAAATTTTGCCTTAATTTAAAGTACCAAAATTACTAAGAGAAATAAAACTAAAACTGAAAACTTAAAACAGACTTTTTAAATAATAAAAAAATATTTAGACATTGCATAATTTTTTTTTTGACAAAAAAAAGTATAAATTAGAGTGAAAACTGAAAATATAAAAAATGATAATTCATAATATTACTACCACAGAAATATCAACCACAGAAGAAAAAAAAGTCACACTGGTCTGGAATGACATGAGGTTGAGTAAATAATGAAATAATCCATTGACACACCATATAAGTGTTTCTGGCCGATCAATTCATTAAAACAAGGCATGAGATGTGACAGACTGGATTGTCAAATGAAGGTGTAAAGTCAGCTTCTGTGTGATAGGCAGCTTCTGTTGGACTGCGAGGATGTTTGGCAGCTCTCTGACTGCTGGCAGCTGGGCAAACAGCTGCAGCGATGAGCGACTCGTAGAACGTGTGGTTATGTAACCATCAACATAGTTTCAGACACGCAGTTTAACATCAGCTGCTCCGCAACCAGGACCAGCACTGACTGACATCTGATACAAATACACAAAGGTGTCCCTGAGATGCTCCAGCAACCTGTGCAGCACATACAACAAATAATGGACAAAACATCATGTCCTCAGGCAATGTACAACTTGTCCTCCACTTTGCAGTCCTAACCATTGTCTTCCACACCATGCTTGTGCACACAGCAAAACTCCAGCCCCCTTGAGGCTTAAAAGGCAGGCAGAACTCAGAATCACAGGTGCGGGATATCACAACTAGATCACGCTGAGAGGCCCGTCAGAGATTTAGGGAATTGAAGTGGCCCATGCTAATGACAGAGCCGATGCCAGAGATGCTTTGCTGGAGCTCAGCCTGGTGCTGTTGATCCCCTCTGCGCCTGGGGATTTACCAGCAAAAGCCCCCTAAACCCCTCCTTCCATCTGAGCAAAGAGAAAAGAAGCAGCTCCAGTCACACGGCCAATCGCCAGCCCCGCAGCCAATCAGAGCGCCGTTTTCCACTCAACTGAAACACATTATTCAATCAATCAAATTCTACATAGGCCTATTCCTTAGCTCCTCCATGTTCATTTATTAACTATTTTGGATGGTTTAATTATGTTTCTAGCTACTAATAAAGTTCCGGATATACTGGCGAAGTTTTTCCATTCTTCGCTTCTTTTGAAAAGAAGTTCGTAAAACCTTTGCAGCAGTATACTGTTAGCCAGCCACGCTTTTTGAGAGCAGAGTTTAAATGAATATGTAAATATATGCATCGCCTCTTCCTCTCAATAACAAAATAAACACATAACCAAAATGCCAGCAAAAACAGCAGTTAAGAAAGCATCTGATCATAGTGATATGATGAGTGGATGTCTGCACCAGTTCAACAATTTGGCACTGTCAAGTTATGCCACATTTATTTATATAGCACTTTATACAGTAGGTTGCAGATTTACAGCATTAAATATGAAAAACAGTGTCAGTGTTGCTTTCAATTAGAATTACAACTTCAATTTCTACTATAAAGCCCCTCTCAAGTGTGTTCATTTTTTTTTAAATCGCATCTGACCTAGATGGACTGAACGGAAGAAATTTTTCCAACGTCAAAGAAGGCAGAGCACCTACCCATTATGTAATCGCCACTGACTAATGGGAGTTCAAAGGTGTCCACTATCAATTTCTGAGTGAAAATTGTTTCAATGTAAATCCTACACCATATTTCTTTCATTGTAGGATAGAGGTGTGTAGAAGCATCTGATTGTAATAACTGATTGATAATGAACTAGTTGATTATTAAAAAATGTTTTTAGCAGAACTGATGCTATTAGCATGGCGAAAGATAGTTTTGCTGAAAAGTTGTATGGCTAACTTTATGCAGTTTAAAGCACCATCTATACAACCTTACATATTCAGGTGGACTTCCTTGGCCATTGTATCACATTTCGCAGATTGACAAATGACATATCAATTTATATATAGTCCAACTTTTAAAAAGTGTTTCAAAATGATGTGTTCTCTTCCAATCTGTTGCACATCATTCAGCTATTTTAATGCAAGATGATGTACTATGTGTCCAGTTAAATAATATAAATGCTTTAGTTGGTCAGACCAAGTCAGACTAAGGTCCAAGCTAAGTTTTGATGCAAACACTAGAAAATACGTACAAACAAATGCATAGCATACCTGATGATGAAATTTACGTGACATACACTGTGTGCATACCTTAGCCTACGCATAATAATCCAAGTATACTTTGGGCACATTAAGCCTGTATCTTGATAATAAAAATCTGCTGTAGTTCGATTATAACTGCGCATGTAACTGTAACTTGTACTTTGTAGATTTTGAAAATACGTAGTTTATTCCATTCCTAGTAAGACCGCAAGGGATGTAGGGAGGAGGAATGTGTGTGAGAGTGAAACAGACAGTGAGTGTCTGTCTCTGACTGCTGGGCTCAGCCGTGGTCAAGCGCCTCGCACTCTCACACACACACACACACACACACACACACACACAGACACAGACACAGACCTCTCCAATATTCAAGGAAGAAGTTAGGCCAGGCCAAGCGTGAAGACACATGCAGATAGACATGTTTTCAGGGAGAAAAGGACAAGAGGCGGATAAGTCTTAGAGATTTTGGATCGGCTTTCCTTGGGGTACAGAATCTTATTTCTGTATGCCGTTGAAGTCAAGAGCCGCTCCTGGTTGTCAGCACTCAGATTCTGGGAAATTGTATACATTTGACCCTAAGAGCAACAAGACAAACCAGTTTAAAATATCACAGTACAACAGTGTAGACCTGAAAGAGCCGAGAGTTCTCCTCCCGTTCAATACGATCCATTTCAGACCAATCAATAATTATGCACGTAAACCGCAAACATCGGAAAAAAGCCCATCAGACAAATGTCTTTGCACTCCAGCGAATCTCACAGCTGTGGCTAATCTAAATAACTGAAACGTTACTTTTGGGTAACGTTGTGACAGTAAACAAAGTCAGTCTGGAAAATGTTCCAAAGTACATCAATCCAAAAACAACCTTGAAACTAAATATTTATATGCAAACAACATAAAGGAAATATTTATACGCAGACTACATAAGGGTCAACTGAGCAAGAGAACTAGCCACTGGTATAATGAAATATGCAGTGAAATCTTTAGGGATGCAAAACTAAACTAAACATTTTTTCAGTCAAATTCACACCACTTTAAACGTTCTACATTAAAGGTTCTTTACAGTTGGGAAAACACATAAAACACCAAGTACATCCTTTAAAGTCTGGCAAAAAGTTGACTAAAAAAAAGCAGTCTTTTACAATGCTTAAAGGAATTTAAGAATGTTTTAATGATGAATTTGTTTAATACAAACACATAGCTTTTCGCTTCACAAGACGTTAATTATTTGACTTAGTCCTGCAGATTACTTGTGATGCTTTGATCAGCTGTTTGGATGGCACCCATAAACTGCAGAGGATTCAATGGTGAGCAAGTGATGTAATGCTAAATGTCTCCAAGATGCAGATGAGTTTGTTTCCTCATTGGAACAGATTTGGAGTAAATTTCCATTTTTGGAACTATTCCTTTAATTTTAAGTTGTTACAGCTTATTTGGTTGTCACTACACTGCAGAAACTGTGACGATTCTACTTTTGCCAATAGGAGTATTTTTTGAGTACGGCCTAGGACAGCCTCTGACAAACGGGAGCCATTTGATGTCTTGAAACTGTGCAGGACGAACCTTTAAAAGAACACCAATAAAAAACATCAGTAATAAAAAGAACAAGGGACCTGAGGGAAGAGTGAGGAATTATTGCTCCTACTTCATTAACTCCCAAGCTATAATTCCTGATCTACGTCTGCCTGCTTTAATAAACATGCAACACAAAATATAGAAAGCAATGATGTGTTATTGTTTAGGCTGTCATTAGTGTTGGCCATGCCCATAGTTATTTGCATTACGGGAGCTGGCCATCCTTGCCAGTACCAGACAAGGAAATGCAATCCTCATCAGCAGTGGTAGCCAACAGTCCCCTGGGATCAAGCCAGACGATGTTCAACAAAACTGCACAGTGCAAACACAAACACCTGACCCAAATTTTGCACAATAAGACACTGCTAAATGATACAACTAAAGGGTTGTGCACAGAATGATGCAATTTATGAGCCATTTTCAAGGCATAAAGCAAACTCACCCTAATTGCACTCCAAATGTTTTCTGTTGTTCATTTGCATAAAGTTTAACTTTTCAAAACTTTTTCCACAGTGGTGGGCATGCCCACAATGCATCACCAATGCCCTCTTATGTTGCTAACTCTCGGTAAAAATGAATGACTTCCGTTCACTTTGTCAGACCAACATATGAACAATAGTCACGTTGATACTTTTAAGATTGCAATCGTTTGAAATTTTACATTAGTGTTAGCCTAAATGCAAATAATAAAACACAGACTAAAATGGAAGATCAACAAAGGCCTTAAAAGTATAGTTCACCCAAAAATGAAAATTCTTCCATTAATTTCTCACACATGTCATTTCAAACCCGCAAGACCTTTGTTTATATTCGGAACACAAATTAAGATATTTTTTTATGAAATCTCAACTACCACGTTCAATGCCCAAGAAGGTAGTAAGGACATCGTTAAAATAGTCATAGACATCAGTGGTTCAACCTTAATTTTATGAAGGTATGAGAATACTTTTTTGTGCACAAAGAAACAAAAATAATGACTTTTTTCAACAATTTCTTCTCTTCCGTGTCAGTCTTCGATGCGTGTTCACAAGAGAACCACAACGATAGCTTAAAAAAAATTATGGTTGAACCACTGATGTCACATTGACTATTTTAACAATGTCCTTACAACCTTTTTGGGTCTTGAATGTGGTGGTTGGATTGCTTTCTATGCAGGGTCAGAAAGCTCTCGGATTTCATAAAAAACATCTTAATTTGTGTTCTGAAGGTCTTACGGGTTTTTACAACAACATGAGGGTGAGTAATTAATGACAATTTTCATTTTTGGGTGAACTATCGCTTAAATATATTATCAAGACTGAACCAAGAAGAAACAAAAAAAATTCCAACCCAATACAAAAACTATGAACTGAAAATATGCTTTCAAACACTCTGAAACCCCAAAGATCGACACAAAATCTCATTAATGTTATGCATTGTGAAGCTAAAGCCGTTGACTTGTAAAAGTACGATGCAGAGTGAGTGGTTGGAATGTGGATAGTAAAGTATGTGACGGCACCCAAACTGGTATGTGGAACTGTTGTGGAAGGACTAATGATTAACCCATTGCAGCTGTGGGCACAGTGCTTATTCACAGCAAAGTGTGCAGTAATTGTGCGTAAATGTCATCTATTGGGGTAGACTGACCAAAAGAGGAATACATTTATAAAGGCAACAGAAAAAGACAACTGGTGATGCATGTAATAAACAACATGCAAATACAGTAGGGTCCAAAATCCAAAAGTAGTATTTTCTAACTTAACACAAATTAGAAGTTTAATATATATTATATTATTAGCTGAACAAAATATTGTGCAATATTTTCTCATTTAACATTCATTATAAATCATCTTATATATCATCTCATACATCAGCTTATCTTCAACGGAAGCCAGTGTTGTCATTGTTAACTAAAACTAAAGCTATTAAAAACAGTTTTTGTTAACTGAAAGTTGAAATACTTAAATTACTAAAAAAAATAAAGTAAAAGTAAATAGAAAAGTAAAAGCCAATTAATTTTCTTTAAAACAATAATATAAAATTAATTTTATTATTGAATTAAAATGTAAAACAGTTTTAGCTTTGTTCTCAGATTTTGGGCCCAACTCTATATGTGCTTCTCCAGCAGCAGGAATGCTTTCATAAACAGTATGCCAACACGAAGGAGGTGCCAGACTACAGATGATGGTGACAATCACCTCCTGTTCTCTTGCTATTACATTACTACACCAGAGGCATCACATTCTTTTGAAAGCGAAAAACAGAAGGTTGTCATTTCCTGCTCCTGAAAACAAGAGCTAAATTCTCAGCACTGGTGGATGTGAAAGGTAGAGGAAACTAATGAAAGCCCGGTGATCAGTGGATCTCCCAGAGCTTTGCTACTCATCAGGCAGTAAATCAAAGAGCAGGGAGTGAGAGTTCAGGTGTCATTTTTCCCCGTGGCATGGCAAACACCGATGAATCCCTGACTGATGGGCGACGAGGGATATCAGGCTCATTCACTGTGGAATTATAGCACCTGCTGCCCTTTCCAGACATTCCCATTCATTTCTCCTCTCTTCGCAGGCTGCCGTGTGTCACTGGAGGACCCTTAGTAGGGAACAATCGTGTGATGACTGGGAATTTAATCAGTTTGGGTTGTTTAAGATAACGGCTAAGTTCTTATCTTTCTGCAATAACATACCTGACAGGATGATGATTCTGTTTTCCTACTGTGCTGCTGATACGGTGTCCCTAAAGAACACTTTCCTGCATTTCAGATATTTGGAATATAAACCGTTGCAAACCACCCAGCAGTTTGTATATTAACCACCCAGAGTCCATATTTGGAGGGCTACTGTGGAATTACATTTTTTCCAGTTTATCCAAAATTGCATCAAGAATTCAGAATTTTTTATATTATTTCACTTCTATGAAAATGTAATTGCTCTCGCTATCAGAAGACAGAAAAATGTAATACAATATTAAAATTACAGATTATATTATAACTTTTACTGTCTACTGCAATACAGAAATTTGCATTTAAATAAGGTAACGTGTTAAAGTTAAGTGTACTCTACATTTCTACACAATTTCTTTTCATTCACACTGTCCAAATTTGATAATGTAGCAAAATCATTCTGCTTGGTAAAAACTGGTCAAAAATCACAATAAACAATTAATTAACTGCAATATTATGTACAGCGATAGTTTTTAACAGTAAGAAACTTGTAAGAAAATGATAAAATATTATCATTAAAACTAACATCTTAAGAAAACATTTTTGTTACCTGAAACTATTTAAATGTTAACTTAAAATAAATGGTTAACTTACTATATTTTATCTAGTTGCCAATGCAACATTTCTCCTTTTCATTTAGTTTAACTTTAAGTTCCATAACAACTAAAACTAAAAGAAAAATTAATTGAGTGTACATAAATATATATAAAAAACTAAATGACAAAACAACAAATTTACTAAAACTTTAACTAAAATTAAAGTGAAAACAGACAAAAAAAATTGAATGTAATTCAAAATATTAACAGAACTTTAACAGTATATCAATAATACTAAAATAACACTGCTGTTATTTATCTAAAGCATCAAAAAAATAAAAACCACTGGACTAAAGCATTACAAAATGAGCCAGAATAGTTAATAAAAGAACATGCACGTTCACAATGATTTGTAGAACTTTATAAATGATGGACCTGCTAAAATTAAATAATCAGTGTCAAAACCAGATTTTTTTTCTGGCCAGCTAATTTTTAGGAATTGTTATTTTGAGGAATTTATCTCTGCATTCAAGCAACATTTTAAATGTGCCAAGTATTTTTACTGTAGCACGTCTTAGGTAGAGAAAGCCTGTTCTAAGTAAAAAATAAAAAATAAAAAAAAATAAAAAAACTTGCTAAAAGTGTGTGGGCAGAGGAGAAGCAAGCGGTGAACTTGATGTCCAACTGGTGCGTTTATGTTTGAGGATGAGGTGAAAAGGAGAAAAGAGAAGCCGTGAGGGCTCATAAGGACAAGGCACTAGGCACATACTGTGATAATGGCCAGTGAGCTCTTCCTCCGATCTACAACACTTCATGCCATCCGCCACTGATGGTGCCCATGTGGCATGCTGGCATGAAACAAAGGACATTAACATCAGCAGAGAACATTATTATTTTTCCTCACAGTGTGAATTTCAATGCCATTGTTTTACTGAGACACATCTTTCATGTCCTCCACTTTACATGTGAAAGAAATGGAAATGGAGCAGTTAAAGCCTGAGAAAACTTCAAGACGAAATTCCACCAACAGCTCATTAGTCTGATGGTTAGAGCACACCACAGGTGCTGCGGTGTCCTGCCTAACGAGGTAAGCAATGGTCATTAAAGATTCTCTCACACTTACCAGTGACACACGGCCGTTAACCTCGGCAACCTCCGTGGATTTCAAGAGAGTTTGACTATGAAAGTTACAATTGTTTTTTTGACCTTGCCATGCTCTTTTCTAATGAAACCATTAGGAGGAAGATACGCGATTAAAATTCTGTTTCTTTAGAAATATAGTTTACTTCAACATAATAGAGCCGTCTATATAAATTATTAAAAAGGCAGTTCACCGAAAAATCTATATTTAGTCATTAATTACTCATGTTTATGTCATTCCAAAATTGTATAACTTTATATTCTATGTGGAAAATAGTAGGCTATATTGTGGAAGTATTTATTTAGGTATTTATTTGCTTACATTGTTTTATAAATACTGTGTATTCAGTACGGCCCATTATATGCTATTTTTTGCATACTATATAATATATATGCTTTATAGCATGCATAGTAGGGAAGTAGGCATTCTCGAATGCAAGGAGTCTATATTGAATGAGTTGATTTCAACAAATCAATTGATCCAGTTCAAAAATCAGACTCATGAATGATTCATGAATCAGAATGGCTGCATCCAAATATGCAAAATTAAAAGTATGTGAAAAGAGTTGTATGTCCATTCATTAAACATTATGCAAAAAATACCCAGATGACCTACCTTTTCTGTTAAGATTCTAAAGTGCACATCAAATGGACACTTTACCATCCCATGAGGCCATGGGAGAGGATTTGTGAATAGTGAAGCACCACACCTTGACACTACATGGTAGGTCACATGACAATGACAACACTAAAAATGTAGCACATCCAGATTACATTCATACTACATGAAAGATAATATTACAAATAAAAGTATTATTTAAATTCAAATGACTTATTATTATCTAGCCATAAGGTAATGGTAATAGCCATTTCTCCTACAGGTGTACCTGCACTCACTCACATCATTAACACATCCCTTAACATAGGTGTTTTTTCCTCAGCATTTAGACAGGCTCGTATAACCCCACTACTTAAGAAACCCACCCTTAACCCATGTCTTTTAGAGAACTACAGACTGGTTTCCCTTCTACCTTTCATTGCAAAAACACTTGAACAAGCTGTGTTCAACCAAGTCTCTGCCTTTCTCACACAGAACAACCTCCTCAACAGCAACCAGTATGGTTTCAGAAGTGGACATTCAACCGAGACTGCCTTGCTCTCAGTTGTTGAAGCTCTAAGACTGGCAAGAGCGGATTCCAAATCTTCAATACTTATCTTGCTGGATCTGTCCGCTGCTTTTGACATGGTTAACCAACAGATCCTCCTGTCAACCCTATTGGCAAAGGGCATCTCACGTACCACACTCCAGTGGTTTGAGTCTTGCCTCTCAGATAGGTCCTTCAAGGTATCTTGGAGAGGTGAGGTGTCCAAGTCGCAACATCTAACTACTGGGGTGCCACAGGGCTCAGTTCTTGGACCATATCTCTTCTCTGTCTACATGGCATCACTAGGTTCTGTCATTCAGAAACATGGCTTTTCATATCACTGCTATGCTGATGACACTCAACTCTACTTCTCATTCCATCCTGATGATCCGACGATAGCTGCTCGCATCTCAGCTTGTCTAACAGACATTTCTTGCTGGATGAAGGACCATCACCTTCAACTCAAACTTGCCAAGACTAGTTAGTTCCATCAAACCCATCATTTCATCACAATTTCACCATTATAAATATTTTCCATGATCACACCTGAAAGTTTGCTCACATCAGCTAGCAACACATTGTATTGAGTCACTGTTGCCAAAAAACAGTCTAACTTAATATACTGCATATAGTGCCATACAGAGACAATGAGTAATTTAGTCTCTAGTCCAGTTAAGGAAGATTAAAGCTTAAAAAAAATTGATTGTTTAATGCAGACTGTTACCATTTACAACTCCAAATTACCAGGCTAAAAGCAACCATTATGGGTATCAGAAAAACAAACTGTCCCTCTTTACAAAAGTCTTGCTTATGATATATTCAAACAGTTGTGACAATATGGTAAATAAAAAAAGGAAAGAGGCCAACACCATTCCTCCCTTCAGATTGTGCTCAAGCACTAGTTCAAGCAATAACATGTCTCAATCGCCGAGTTCTTCGTTTTGTGCTGATACACTCAAAAATAATATCATTAAGCTCTCCCTCCTCACCACTACACACTGCATTAAATGAAACTAGCTCTAGCCAAGTGTGTCTGAGGCAAACGAAGCCAAGTTTTTCATGTTACTTGATATAATGGAAACTGTTTGCATCACATTAAAGAGTTGACTCCAAACAAAACCAGCCGGAATCAAACGCTGGCATCAAGAGCAGTGCATATAGAACATACTGTTCAAATGCATGATAACACTGACACCGGCAAAACTGAGTGAATGAACTTGAATGGTTCAGAACTAAAACATGTCTTTCATGTGAGGATATGAATCATCTGGTTGACAACTGATAAGCATGATTATATAATCACAATATGAAATATGATCATAATAACTATGACACAGCAAACCTTCCAGATTATACCATTACTTTTTAAACCAATGTTGATGTTAAAGTCACAATGAAATGGATGTAGTGACACTTTTCTTCCTTATTGTGATATACTGTAGGCTACATGAAATGGATTATCGAAAAAAAAAAATTATAGGGCAGGAACTTGGTTCTATTCATAAGATTTTGAGATGTGGGCGTAGTACTCAAAAGTGGAGGCAGATGAACATGAGCTTGAAGGAGCAGAGTTTTATCAGACAAAATTATAGGATAAATTCTACATATGTCAACAAATAACCTGCACCCTGTACGTGACGCCCCGGGGGCCCCGCCCCCTCCCATGCTCTAAAGTCTGTTGTCAGTCTGGAAGTTCCAATTATGACATTTTCATTAAACACGAGGTCAAAACATTTCTAAAAAATGAAACCTATACACAGATAGTTCACATAGTAATAGTTCACAATAATATCTATAGGCATTTAGAAAACACAAGGGTGAGTTTTCATTTAATTTCATGCCAAGTTTGAAGTCTTCCTCACAGAAATCGATCAGAAAAATGGAAATGAGCTTTTAAAATAATAGTTCTCCTAAATTTGACAGAGCCTCGTGTTGTTCCAATCCTGTATGAAATTATTTAATGAGATGTTAGGAACAATGACAGCCTCACTTTCACTGTATGGAAAAAAAGATGCAATGGAAGTGGATGGTGACTGAGGCTGACTGAGGTGACTGAGCCTCGGCTCATCTCGCTTTGTGTTCCACGGAAGAAATTCATTCGAGTTTGGAACAACATGAGGGTGAATAATTACAGAATATACAGTTTTTGAGTGAACTACCCCTTTAAGCATATTTTCTCTATGAGCAAACGTCCAGTGCTCCCTGTATACCCCACACACAGGGGACTCCGTCTATGTTCTGTCATTCCCAAGAATTAGGAAAGAGCGTCAGATTCCTGCGGCGTGTGGTTTGCCATGTTACTCTAATGTAGCAAAACGTTATTCTTGGCTGACCGTCGGGACAAAACCATGGGCTGAAAATGTGTGCTTGCGCTACATTTCTCAACTTGTTTGAACAATCCAGACAGCTGATTTGAACTCATATTGTGCCGCATTGTTTACAGGAAGTCAATCTTCATATTTAACATATAAAAAGTGTAACAGCTTCCACGAATTTCACTTAAGAGAGTAATTCCTGCAAAACGCCACGTCTAAGTTACTAACGGACTTCATAAAATGTTATTCCAGCCGAATCAAGACATCAAAGAAAAATACTTACTAAATATGCTTACTAATCAATCTCGACTAAGACGTATATGTAAAACACAAAACATTTACATGCTAGACCATACCTGACACAGCTGTTGGCGTTGCTGTGGCTACTCTCCAGGGCAGCGTGCCGTGGTCCGCATCCCATCGCTTGTCAAATGGAATCGCTGCTGACGCCTCTCTCGGCGTTATTTGGACGCTCGCGAGCCAACAGGGCTTCCCCTCCTGCTTGTCAAACTGGAAGCGCAATCATGCGTTCAGCTGATCAGCGCAACAACAGCCACAGTGTCGCGCAACGCAAACAGTTCACACCGCACCACCCTGCACGCGACGCCCCGGGGGCCCCGCCCCCTCCCATGCTTTCGCAGTTCTAGGGGTGATTAATAATCATGAGGTAGTATACTTACGCGACGCTCATTGGCCGAAGAAAGTACCTTAATTTTTTAGCTCCCTCCTCGCTGTCAGCCACTGCGAGGTGACGTCATGGAACATTCCAAAAATTCCTTGTCCCGGTATTCTTCATTTCAAGGGGACCCTGCAAAAGTTGTTGTGTTTGATATTATTAACAATCAATATTCCTGGTTTGTCTGCTTTGTCATATTTTTGTATACATAGCTATTTTAAATGGACAGTTTACCCAAAACGAAAATTCTGTCATCATTTTCTCACCCGCATGTTGTTCTAAACCTGTGATTTTCTATTTTCTTTCTGCAGTATTATATATATATTTTTAAATGCAATAATGTATAATGATATCTTTATCATATTGGTTTGCAACAATATGAGGATGAGTAAATATGATTTGTGTAGATAATATTAATTTATGCTATTAAACACACACACACACACGACCCTTGACCACAAAACCAGTCATAAGTAGAACGGGTATATTTGTATAGCCAACATTGTATGAGTAAAAATGATCGATTTTTCTTTTATGCCAAAAATCATTAGAGTATTAAGTAAAGATCATGTTCCATGAAGATATTTTGTAAATTTCCTACTGGAAATACATCAAAACTTATTTTTTGATTAGTAATATGCATTGCTAAGAACTTAATTTGGACAAATTTAAAGACGATTTTCTCAATATTTAGATTTTTTTTACACCCTCAGATTCCAGATTTTCAAGTAGTTGTAACTAGGGCAAATATTGTCCAATCCTAACAAACCATACATCAATGGAAAGCTTATTTATAGCTTTCAGGATGATGTATAAATCTCAATTTAAAAAAAAAAAATTATGCTTATGACTGGTTTTGTGGACCCATGGGTCACAATGGATTACTAATAATTTCATATAATTGATATTACTTCTAATTGCTTGTGGAATATCAGCTAAACTGATATTGTTAACTGTAATCATAACCAACGTCACATATTTTATGGAATATTAGGGTGAGAATGCCTTAACACATCCAGAGCAAGTGTTTCATGAGCTGGCCTGTCTGGGACTGGGTTGCATATGTCAGCACAATTCCCTGACTCAGTTGTACTCTTTAGTAGGACTGGAGCTTCTCAGTTGCACTAATGGTAGCATGGCCCACATGGGGACTATTAGTGGGGTTAACCATCAGCGTGGACTTTAATTCATTTAACCCTTTCCCAGGGGCAGGGAGGAAAAGTAAACCAGAACATTACTAAACTCTCAAAGAAAGTGTGGTTATTCCCAAGTATTATAAACAGACCTGAGTAAATTATCACTCCGTGTTTTCCCCAAACTTTCCAAAATCCCTTTGTATACCAATTCCCAAGAAAGAAGAGCTAAAAAGCTCAAAGCCGGACCATACCTGTTGGGAATAATTTGTCTTTTCATTTTCCCTGTTGGATTTATATTTCCAAACAGATTACTTCCTCATTGACCCACCTTTTAACACATCCTTCAAAAATTCCCATACCGTGTTAAGTTGAGGTCAATGAAACACAATTAAGCTTGGGTATCTGTTCTGTTGTTTGTCTCTGAATATGCTAAAGTGTTCACAACACTCTATGAATCTAAACACAGTCACCCTGACTACCATATGACAAGCGGTTGACAAAGGAATGCTTTGTTTAACGGATGCAAATACAGTGCTGGGTCGATACCCCAAGGACAGTTTAATTACTGGGCATAAATATAGCTTTCCAAACTCTACGCCTGCTGGGCCTCCAACCTGTTATTATGCTTTTTTATATTTATTTCACAAGAGTCAAATTACTTTCAAGGAAGCACAATAGTGGTGCTTGAGGAACTGAGCAAAAACTAGAAAAACTTGAATGCGTAAGAATAATAATAATTTTCTAAATCACCAAAGATTTTGAATAGCAGACTTTTAATGTGGTCTCAGACTTTTGGACTCCACTGTATACCAAATACCATCATCACATAACATCTGATATCACCCAGTGTTATTTTAAAATTATTTTTACTATAATTTTAACATTATAGTATTTAATAATAATTTAAATTTTGCAATTTGATTTTTACTTTGTTTGTTATGTGATTATCTTTTTTATAATTATTTTCATTTACTATAAATTTATCTTAATTTATTTTCATTATTATATATTATATTATATCATATTTTAGTTTTAGTCATTTTAGTATGCTACCAAGCCAAGTTACCTTTTTATAGATTTTTAAGTATGTTTTTATATTTTATTATTATTTGTTTATTTCAGTTTTATTTCAATTAACTTTTTCATAGTTTTAGTTTCATTTTAGTTTAAGTTAAGCTCTACCCCTGCTGGGCCTCTAACTTGTTATTATTCTTTTTTTATATTTATTTCAAAAGAGTCAAATTACTTATAAGGAAGCACAAAAGTGTTGCTTCAGGAACTGAGCAAAAACTAGAAAAACTTTAATGCATAAGGTCACCATGTATATTATATTATATGATATATTATATTTCAGTTTTAGTCATAAATCATCAAGGCAAGTTACCTTTTTTAATTTATGTGTTTTTTAAGTTTAGTTTATTTCCTAATATTTATATTTTATTTTATTTCAATTAACAAAAAATATTTTTGACAGTTTTAGTTTTAATTCAACTCTGCCCCTGCTGGGCCTCTAACTTGTTATTATTCTTTTTTATATTTATTTCAAAGTCAAGTCAAATTACTTTTAAGGAAGCACAAAAGTGTTGCTTGAGGAACTGAGCGAAAACTATCAAAACTTGAATGCGTAAGAAGGTCACCATGGGGTGAATTAGAGCGACACTGCGTGACAAAACCAGCGCGTTATTGTTCGTTTTCCCACCGTAATGCCCAGTGATGCCACAATAATGTCGGACTGAATGTCTTGCTGTTGAGTAGGTCAACGTGTTGGCTCTAAAATTAGCGAAGAGATAAGGTGAGACTCTCACCAACTCAGTGGGGTCAGTGCTGTGTATTTAGAAGGCTTAGACGGACTCCTGGAGACTCTTGGGTGTCCGGTAAAGTTCACCTGGCATTCAGGTGATGAGTCATAGCCCGCAGCTGCCTGATCCTGTCACTGGATGCCACTGTCGTTCAGACTCCCCATGGAGAACGAGAGGGCTGTTGGCTCCATCGTCATGACAGCCGCCATCCTCGCCTGAGTCAAACAGGACACCTGACTGGGCGTGTGGCTGTGAGGTGCGTGACGGCCGCGTGGGTTGGGGGTTTAGGCCATGCAGAGAGGTCTGCTTTGATTGGCTGAAGCGTGATTGCACAGTTCGCACTCTTTGAACTGCATTGGACCACCCTTTTGTCGGGTTTTCCATCCCAATAGCGAGAGAGAGAGGGAAGCACAGTAGCAGCGTTGTGAATGCTCCACAGTGTGACAATATGATCCTAACAGGCTTATGTAACAGGGATGCCTGTATGCTCGTCTTCCAGCAGACAACGGCTGCACCGACTGTTATATAACTAGATCAGCCTCCCCACAGAGCCGGCCTGCGCCTGTGCACGGCACACAGCAGCCTGTCAAAGAGAGCGAGCGAGAGACAGAGATGTGGAGAGTGAGACAGAGAGAAACAATGCTGCCTGCTGCAGGAACACAAAGAGAGTCAAAGATAATGCAGGAGTGAAAGAAAACATTCGGAAGAGGATACTATCAGCGGCTTAACGTTAAAAGTAATGCATTAAATAATCAAGCCATTGCTTACAAAAAAGTATTTTGGTATTACTATAGTTTTAATTTTTTTAGGGGGCATGTACATACAATGGCGATAATGTTATATACTCAGAAATTATTCAGTACCATTGTAGACAGTAGGGTCAGAGTCTAAGACTGTTAAATTATATTATATTATATTTGGTTAGTGACCTAGAAAAAATAATATGCTTAATTTCAAAGTCCCCATCTTTCTGTTTATGTCCAGGTTTAAATAAATCGGTATGTATAATATAATTGTCTTAGACTTTTGGACTATATACTTTTATAGTATTAATTTGTGTATTTAATCAGCTATAATTTAAGTTTTTTAATTTTAGTTTACGTTTTGTAAGTTTGTTAGGTCCTTTTTGTAATTTTAATTTCATTTTTTAAAATGTATTTTACCTTTATTTTTATTTCAGTTTTAGTTGTAGAAATTTTAGTACTTCAACTTAAATCTATTTTATTTGAGTTAGTTACCATGGTGAAATTTCTTATTTTAAAAAATAAATAAATAAATATATATATAAAACCGTTTTTTAAGTTGAAGTTTTTCATCTAATATTTATATTTAATTTTAAGGAAATTAACATTTTTCAACAATGATTAACAAATCAACAATTTTCATAGTTTCAGTTTCATTTTAGTTTTAGTTAACTATGGCAAGACTGATAACACCGTAGTACTTCCAGTGTACTTTCTGTAAAGGACATGAGATATTATATAGTGACCTCACATATCATGTGTGTAAATATTTGATTTTGATACACATGCAACATAATAGCTTAGAGTAAAATCAATAGTTTGTAATACATCTCACTTTGTTGGTAATGTACACCATCACCCTTGTAGTATCTGATATTTCATTTGTCCATTACTTGAAGTACACGTACATCTGAGCCTTCCCCCATTACATGGAGTTCATATTGTCCCAAATGTATTCCATATATAATGGCTGACAACATCATTTGATGAACATGCTGAGATGAAATATGATTATGGAGGGGGATCTGCAAAATGGATTTAAACATGGTAAAGCATCATATATGGAGATATAGCATACAGTATAGTTAAAATTTTGAATAAACACACATGAGCCTGACAGTGAGGAACTACAAGGATTATCTTGTGTTTTCATTTATGACCTTTATATTCCCTCAGAAGTTCCTCTTGTCACATGCACAAGCGGATAATTAATGTAGTATTTTTGCATAGTGCAGCGAAAGCTAGAGGCAGTTGCTCTTGGGATTCAGAGCAGATAAATCCACCCTTGCAGGAAGGCATCACAATCCTCTGCCACTCTGCTGCCAGACTCTGGGCTGTGTGGAGTCTAATGGGTGGTAATGTTGGGTAAATGTTTCCAGCACACATGTGCCAGCAGGACCAAAACTCAATTAGCTTTGCTACATACTGCCGTGTAATCCAATGTGCTTGGGTTTTACACTTAGAATGCAATTACACTTCTGACAGCCGCTTTCAGTCATTTCACTATAAGAGCAGCGCCCGCAAATCGAGTACAGTTGCTCTCAAAATGATTTTTTCTCCTCTAAATTTTTTTTGTTCATTTTGTTCTAAAAACCAGTTATGTCTAGTTTTGTAGACTCTCAAATGGTCACATAAAAACAGAAGATTCCCATAAAATAAAATTATTGTTTTTGAAACTTCTTTCTGCTTGTGGTGTAAGTCCTGGAGCCTGTTTGGAACATGGTAGTCTCCCAAAGCCAATCAATGGGCCTTACTGCAGCTTATCCTGGGGTAAACCATCCGCTTAGACAGGAAAGGGGCATCTGACTGATATATAATGTGAACAATCACAGTTTATTGGGTGGGTAAATACGTTTACAGTAAGTACGGACAGACGATCGAGACAGACCGACAGAGAAGGTTCAAGGTTCTTTATTATTCGTCACATACACAATCATACAGGGTATAATCAGTAGTGAAATGTAGGTCAGGACAGGTCTGCTCAATGGACAGTGCAAAAAAATAAAATAAAAAATGAAACATAACACAAGAGAATATATATAAATATAGGTAAGAGTAAGATAAAAAAATATGAAAAAAAAGATAAAATAAAATAAAAATAAAATAAGGAGTAAAATGTGCAATGAAATCAAATAAAATGTGCAATACAGTCTACTGTGGATTTAATAAATATTAATATAAACAGGGATGTGCAAGAGGAATGTGCAAAACAGGTTGTACCGGGTATATTCACATAGCAGCAATGCGGATGATGGAGAATAATGAATGTTTTTACAGTTTATTAAATTGAGTCCTGTAGATGTTATGAGACTGAGTTTAGGAGCCTGATGGCCTGAGGGTAGAAGCTTCTCCTCAGTCTCTCAGTTTTTGCCATGAGACAGATAAACATACAGACAGACACAGATACATACAGACAGATAGATATAGACAGACAGACAGACAGATAGCTAGATAGCTGTTTGGATAGATAGATAGATAGATAGACAGACAGATAAATAGATGGTTACAAACAGACAGATAGCTAGATAGCTGGATGGATAGATAGACAGACAAATAGATGGATACAAACAGAAAGACAGATAGATATAGACAGACAGATAGATAGATGTTTAGAGTTTTTTGGTTGTTCAGATGATCAAACAGAATAAAATACTATGGTACTCTGCATAAGTTTGGTTTGTGAAAACTTAAAATAATCAATGATGCAGACAATGACTGAAGCAGAATTTATTTAGCAAAACTGATGTTGTTATAATGCACAACTGCACGTCACATCCCACTGACAGCGGGCCGAGTATCAGCATTGTGATTTCACACTGGGTTAAAGGGATCCCTGGAGATACACTTACCAGTCTGGCTCTGGGAACTCAGGAGCAGAGAGGGTCAAAGCGGAGACAGAACATCCTGCAGCACTGCTGAGTCAGTGTGTGTGTGTGTGTGTGTGTGTGTGTGTGTGTGTGCTGGTGCTGAGGGAGTGAGATCATTTTGTTGATGTGTCTCTCTCCCTTGTTCATTGTTAGGCAAGCCTGCCAGAGAGGGAGAGTTTCCAGACAGGAGTAAGTAGTTTATATGAATTGATGAGGGGAGTTATTTTTCTTTTATGCTTCTTCCAAAGTTTGTTTCTCATGTAGCAATGAGATATTGTGAGCTCTGAGAGAACAACACAAGCCTTTAGATGAAGAGTGGGCTGGGAAATGATACAGTGAGAACACAATACTTCAGAATTCAGGGAAGAACACTGCATTACACAGACTTAAAGCTCAACAATGTCCCTGTTGAATAAACAGCATGGTTTGCTTGTCTTAGCTGGTTTTCACTGGTCTCCTAAGCTAAAAAGCACCCAAAACTTGCTGGCCAGCCAGAAATACCAGCTAACCATATTAGGTTGGTGTTTCTAAAATGTTAATGGAGAAAACAGGAAAGACGTACATTATTTTTCAACAGTTTGGGTTGGTATGGTTTTTGTTTCTGAAAGAAATCTATTATGCTCATGAAGGCTGCATTTTTTTAAATCAAAAATAGAATAAAAACAGTAATATTGTGAAATATTACAATTTAAAACAAGTTTTCTATTTAAATACATTTTAAAATGTAATTTATTCTGGTAAAGTTGAATTTTCAGCAGCTATTACTTTAGTGTCAAACATTCTAATATGCTGAATTAGTGCTAAAGAAACATGCCTTTTTATTATTTTAATATCGGTTTTTGATATCTGTGAATAGAGAGTTCAAAAGAACATCATTTTTTTATTATATATTTTTGTAACAAAATAAGACTTTACTGTCACTTTTGATATTTTTAACGCATCCTTGCTGAATAAAAATTATACTTTCTTTTAAAAATATCTTGGTCAATGGTATAGTATTGTAAAATTAAAAAAAAACAAAAAAAAAAAAAAAAAAACAATTACATGTTAAACCAGCTTAAACTGCTGATCTCTTTTCTGGTTTAGAGGGTTCAAGCGGTGAGACCAGCTGGCCACCCAGCTAAACACCAGGGACTGGGAGACTATCAAAAACCAGTTAAGACCAGCAAAGCAGTTTTTCCTGCACAATTTCATTTGGGGCATTATTAAAGTGATGAAAATATTTGTCATTCTCATAGTAAAATCATAAAAACAGAAGAATGCTTCAAGCTTACTCTGATTTCATCTAATATCATGTTTGTTTTAGTCTGGCATGGAGAAAGACACACAGTTCCTGCACTGGACAGCTGCAAAGCCCCATTTGAAAAGCAGAAAGAGAAAAACACACCCTCCCTGACACATTTATTATCCTCAGACCGTGTTTTCAAGCGGTTTTGAGTTGGCACCAAGTACATAGTTCTTAGAACCTCTGTTCCATACTAGGCAGAGTCCCAAGATGCTGAACTCTAACAAGAAGAAACCAAAGGTTTCTGGCATCAGCTACGAGACAGACCTGATTAAAAATGAGGACAAAGACTATGTGAAATGTTATACTCCACTACAGCAGCCAAAATCATCTGTACACTCTGGTAGCCGAGCTGAGAGAGAGTTCTGTGACACAGCAGCTCTGTGGATCAAGAGTAACGTCCTACAGCGCGTTCAGTCAATATCTCTTCACTAATTGGGAAGCTTTATCTCTGCAAACACACATTAGCTCTCTGTCTTTATTACTCAGCATCAGAGTCATTATCGTCCCTCCTCATTGGCTGTTTGGTAAAATATAGCTAAGGCCATTTCAATCCTCTAACTCTCTTTAGTTAATTTTAAGTCAAAGTGAAACTCGTAAACCATTTAACTTCAGTAATGTGACGGCTTAAAAGTTGGGGGTCAGTAAGATTTTGAAAGAAGTTTCTTATGCTCAGCATTTCACAGGAAAAAAACTGAATATATTATTACATTTCAAGTAACTGTTTTCTATTTTAATATCTTTTAAAATGTATTTTATCCCTGTGATGGCAAAGTTTAATTTTCAGCATCAAGTCTTCAGTGTCACATGAATCTTCACAAATCTCTGTATACAGGTACATCTCAGAAAATTAGAATATGGTGAAAAAGTTAATTTTTTCTTGCAACTTATTTCAAAAAGTGAAACTTTCATGTATTTTAGATTCATTACATGTAAAGTAAAACACTTCAAAAGTTTTTTTGTTTTAATTTTGATGATTAGAGCTTATAGCTAATGAAAGTCAAAAATCAGTATCTCAAAATATTAGAATATTTACATTTGAGTTTCAATAAATGACCATCCCTACAGTATAAATTCTGGGTATCTCTTGTTCTTTGAAACCACAATAATGGGGAACACTGCTGACTTGGCAATGATCCAGAAGACGAACATTGACACCCTCCACAAAGAGGGTAAGTCACAGAAGGTCATTACTGAAAGGTGTGGCTGTTTACAGAGTGCTGTATCAAAGCATATTAAATGCAAAGTTGACTGGAAGGAAGAATTTGGGTAGGAAAATGTGCACAAGCAATAGGGATGACCGCAAGCTTGAGAATACTGTCAAGCAAAGCTGATTCAAACACTTGGGAGAGCTTCACAAGGAGTGGACTGAAGCTGGAGTCAGTGCATCAAGAGTCACCACGCTCAGATGTCTTCAGGAAAAGGGATACCAAGCCACTTCTGAAACAGAAACATCGTCAGAAGCGTCTTACCTGGGCTGTGGAGAAAAAGAACTGGACTGTTGCTCAGTGGTCCAAAGTCCTCTTTTCAGATAAAAGTAAATTTTGCTTTTCATTTGGAAATCAAGGTCTGGAGTCTGGAGGAAGACTGCAGAGGCACAAAATCCAAGCTGCTTGAAGTCCAGTGTGAAGTTTCTGAAGTCAGTGGTGATTTGGGGTGCCGTGACATCTGCTGGTGTTGGTCCATTGTGTTTTATCAAGTCCAAAGTCAATGCAGCCATCTACCATGAGATTTTAGAGCACTTTATGCTTCCATCTGTTGACAAGCTTTATGATTTGCTGACCATGATAATACCGTGCTTGATTGGCCAGCCAATATGCCTGGCCTGAACCCCATATGGAATCTATGGGATATTTTCAAGAGAAAGATGAGAAACAGTCGATGATACAGACGAGCTGAAGGCTCAATAGTGCCTCAGCAGTGCCACAGGCTGATCGCTTCCATGTCACACCTCACTGATGCTGGATTTTGTGCTAAAGGAGCCACGGCCAAGTCTTGAGTGCATAAATGAACATACTTTAAAGAACTTGAACTTTTCTATTTTGCAAATCCTTTTTTTTATTGATCTTAGGAAATATTTTAATATTTTGATATACTGATTTTTGACTTTCATTAACTGTAAGCTCTAATCATCAAAATTAAAACAAAAAAACTTTTGAAGTGTTTTACTTTACATGTAATGACTCTAAAATATATGAAAGTTTCACTTTTTGAAATAAGTTACAAGAACTTTTTCACCATATTCTAATTTTCTGAGATGTACCTGTATGCTGATGTAGTGCTCAAGAGTAATTTCTCTTTACTATTATCATGAATGTTGTCGACTGTTGTGCAGCTTAGTATTTTTGTGGAAACCATGATACATTTTTTCAGGATCTTTGATGTATAGAAAGTCTCAAAGAACAACATTTATTTAAAATAGATTTTGTCTTGTAACAATGTTGCTGAATAAAAATATAAATGTCCTTAAAAAAATTATAAAAAAATAATAAAAAGTAAGAATAAATATATAAATAAATAAATAACCATACTGACTGACCCTAAATGTTTAGTAATAAAAATAGCAATAATAATAGGGTGAGACTTGATTTATCTGGAGCCTATTTGATTATGAAAGGTGTTTCATATCAGATTTGAGACCCAAATGCAAGTTCACAGTCAACTCATCCAAATAGCTATAAACATAATAATTATTTTGAAAAAAAAGTATGCCTTTTATAAACATAGCCTACTGTATATTCTCTGCATACCCCCTGGTTAAAAACCTATGGGCCTAAAACTGTCTAAATAGATTTTTTTTTCTCTCTTCAACATTATTATCCCTGCCCCAACTTTCCTAGCAGAAAAGTAAAGTAATTTCAGCATTGTTGTTTTTTATTTTTGTTTATGAAATATTGCAGACATGCAGTTTTGTCTTCGTGAATGATAAATCATAAGACTAGGAACATGTATTAAGAAAGTAAACCGAGTCAATTTGACTCCAATTACAGTGTGCACTTCTTTTCCTCTCCTTTATGTTTGAGGTTGTAAGAATGGTTGATGCAAGAAAATCTTACAGACCATTAGCTAATGTTCTAAACACTGGGTTAAGAGCAAAGCCAATCCTAGAAATTGCATTAAATATCAACTGGTAACTTTCATAAATGTTGCATTGTATGCCATTTAATATTTAAACTTCAATGCTCTCATAAAACCACATGAAATACCCCATAGCCTGCCTACAGAGGGTAAATAAAGCACCGCTGAGCTCTTGGTGTCATCTCATGGGTCTGTAACACACCCACCTGGTTCTAAAGGAAAATCACAAGAGAGTCATGGAACCCTGATCTACATATACAGACCTCAGCCGTCCTTCTGCTGCGTTAGTGTTACACAAGTGTGCAGAAACATACAGTATCAACACTATTAGCAAAACATTCTTGCATAAGCAAGCCTTATCTATGTTTAGTCAAGCTGCCAACTGATAAACCACACATTTGAGAAGAGGGGCCTGATTTGCAGGGCCCAAAAGCACTTAAGGTTCAATACATTCTTTATCCGCAAGCCACTCAAAACATCTCCAGCACTGAGAGGAATTCACAAAACACGCTCTGCTCCGCTCAGGCCTGCTTTTCTTAGTTTTTTTTCTGGCTATAGTAAAGTAATGTTTTTTCTGCAAATGCTTCCAAAGGCTAAACAATTGTGTGTGATAATTGCTTGTAACTGGAAGAGGGTTTTATGGTCAGTGAGGCCAGTTTGGGGCACCGAGACTAAATTGGGTAAACAAAAAAAGCATAAACATAGATGGAGAAAGAGGAACAACAGTGCTTAAATGACTCATTGGTGGTGGTAAAAACAATATCACTGATGTGATTTTTTTTTAATCTATAAAAAAGTGCTGATATGAAATTGCATAACTGGAGTAGTATCAAGTAATTAAAGGCTACATTGTTTGGCCAGTGATGACCATCAGCATTGAGCAATGAATATCATCCATGACAAGGAAGATAAAATCAACAGAACATCAGTTCCACCTGGTGGGCAGACAGCAAATAAAAATACAACCTTCTCATTCTGTTGTATCAGCTCAACATTATTTAAAATAAAATAAAAATACAAAAATATTCAAATATAAATGTCTTTAATATATATATATATATATATATATATTTTTTTTTTAATTATTTTATTAAATCTTCTTTGGTGAGGCCCAGAAATATTGTTATTAATGTTTAGCCCTAAACAAACTTAAACTCTGATGTAAATTCTACATCCAATAATAAAATGCACGACTTTAATTTTGATTGGCAGTCAGATCAATACAGTTGATTTGTAAAGACTAACCAACTAATTAACAGTTCACATGAGTTTATTGAAATATATACAGCATTAGCACAGATTGAACAGCACCAGATCACTGAAAAACTACTTCTACAGAAACAACCAAAAGAGCAATATTGTCCATGTTATGAAAAATGAAATGTTATAAAACAGCAAAGGCACTTTTTCATAGGTCTAAAATAAACCTGGTCGCTTTTGATAAGAATTTATCGTAGAAAGGCACATGAAGAATTACTAATCTTGCATGTTGCTCCTAATAATAGACTACAGATGAACCGTCATGCTTATGTCAAACTACTTTGGGAAAAGTTCAAATATACTTATATATATATATATATATATATATATATATATACAGTACATACTTCACAATCAGTTTCTTCCAATGTCACTAGCATAGCACAGGCAATACCGAATGACTTGAGGCAGACACACCAACAATACTTAGAGTTATGAAATTCGCCAACTTTTTAGCAATTTTACACAAATGTAAGCTAAATGTATGGTCACTTTTAGAACATTTTCTTATGTAATTTTACTCCAGCATGTGCTTACAAATTAAAAACCAAAAAGTAATTAAAAAAAAAAACACAAAAAGTATACAAAGTGTCACATGTGGAAGGATTAACATTCAGTTTTCAGAAACATTTACTTATTAAATATATCAACTTTAACATATTAACCAGCCCTGAACTGTTAATTTATATGTAAGTGCTATCTAAACGCATTATTTCACACTAAATTATCTATTGCCACACCAAACTATTCTGCCAAACAACAAGCTAGATATGCTAACGTGCCTCTGATGGATTGATAGCACCATAATATATTAATTTGGATTAGCGATTAATATTACAGCACAGTCTGTTGTTCATGGCAGTGCGGTAGACCCCGGTCAGAGTGTGATGTAGTGATCTGTACGGGGGAAGGGTGTGTCGGATTGGGCTTATCTGCTGGATGCACAAGTTCCAGGGGCTCTACAGAGGACATGGAATGAAAACGGCCCCCTGTTTAAGCCCCTCAGCGCACATGGGCTGCCCACGACCCTCCTTCCCACATTGCTTGAGAAAAAAAGTGCTAAATCTGAGTGAAATTGTATATTATAGAGTGTCTATCGTACAATGCATTGAACCCTGAAGTTGAAATGCTATCACTGTAAAAAAAGGTTTCTTCTTCAGGTAGAGTAGGTTTCTAGCAGCAGTATCATGCATATTTGAATTCGTGGCTAGGACCACTACGTTGATGGTCTGTAGGATAGTTATTGTGTTTATTTGTTGCATTGGAAATATGTGGCCTTAGGTTTGAGTAGCTTGCACCTGTTAAACTGACGAGTAGTGCTAAAAACAAGATAAACTAGCAATATTGACTTTATAAAACAAACATACTTAACAGCCATACTGAGTATGACAGCGAAATAACCCTTAAGGACCATGAGATGTGAATTATTCAGGATATCGACAACACGGTAGAAGCAACTAGTTTATATAACTCATTTCATTCATTTATCCTTCATGTGTGGAGACACAGCGACTCTTTTGCTAGAAGTGCACTACTGTTCAAACGTTTGGGGTCAGTAAGATTATTTTCCACATAAAATAACACTTTCATTAAGCAGGGGATGCATTAAATTGATCAAAATGGCAGAAAAGACTTTCACAAAAAATCTATTTCAAATAAATTCTTAATAAATGTTTTACAAAATATTGAGCAACGCAAATGTTTTCACTATTGCTAATAATAATAAATGTTTCTTGAGCACAAAATTAGCATGTTAGAATGATCTCTGAAGGATCATGTGACACTGAAAACTGGAGTAAAGGATTCTGAAAATTCAGCTTTGTTGTCACTAAATAAAGGATATTTTAATATATAATAAAACAGAGAACATTTATTTTAAATTGTAATAATTTTGCACAATATTACGGTTTTACTGTATTTTTGACCAAATAAATGCAGCTTTGGTAAGCATAAGAGATTACTTTCATTTTAAAAATCTTACAGATGCCAAACATTTGAACGGTAGTGTAAGAAATGAGACTAGTGAATCATTCATTAAGCAAAAAGGGTTCTTCTCATTTCCTTAATTGTCCATCCACCTTACCTTTACTTGCATTTTAGCTCCTTTAATCTTAAGATCTTAAGGACGTGAGTATGAGATAAAAGGACGAAGGAATCAAAGCAAAACAGAATTTCGTGTTCACTTGAGCATTACGTCAAACTGACATTTTTGTGCAGCTATATTACTCTAAAAAAATATGTGTGCTTCAGGTGTGCTAATGGTGAATGGCGACTTTCTGCACAGCAGTAATCCTCACGTCATGTGTCAATTTACTGAACAGCTGAAAAAGTGTCATTTTTTAAATACTTGTCACGGCATCATATACTTTTGTTGTTGTCCATGCATTTTTTAATAAGTGTAAGTACCTACCAGGCCTATGAGACTAGTCACCAATCGTCTGTTTCAGATTTGGATCGCGGTCAGTCTTGGCTATTTAATGATTTTTGGAGATTGTAATATTTCTAAACATGGCCAGCTTGAATAGGTGAGAGAGTCTCACCCACTCAAGCTCAGTTGAAGTCTCGATTGGGGAAAATGACAGGAGCCACAAGCGTCCACAGGTAGAGCCCCAGACCCAGCCAGCTGGAGCTGATCTTCACCCACACTGCAGGCATAGTGCTCTGCATGGCCTGAGTGGTTATATCAGGTCTGAAGATGGATGTGAGGAAAAGGCAGAAAAAAATAACAATATTTAGGCCTCAGCTAGTCTATGGTGCAGTTCTGTTGTATTCTTTGTGACTGCATGAAAGAATGACCAGTACATCCTTGAAAATTCAAAAGAATCAAATTTAAAGAATGCTATACAGGTTTGGAACAATATTATGGTGCATAAATTATTATGGTGCATGAAAGTATTTTAAAATTTAAAACTTCACCTTTCAAAAAAAAGTGAACTTTTTGGTTCAATCCAAAATCAAAAAGTGGAAGAATGAGCACTTACTTGTACCAGTTAGTGAGTGTCATCATAATGTAGAGAGAGGCCAGTAAGAGGTGGAAGTGGAAAAAGGAATAGTTGTATGTGACGCCGTCCTCTTCATTATCCACGACACGCCGCACTCCGTCTTCGCCCACCTCCTCCCCTCCCATAGTGCCCTTCCCTTCCTCTGTCTGCATCAGCCTGTTCACCTGAGCATTACTGGATGAACGGATGCTGAAAAGAGAAATGACATCACATGAACACTAGCATGAGAATGATGTTACTTCTCTCAGATTCATATTTAATTGATGATGAGCTAGATTGGGGGTAGAGTTTAAAGGCAGAGAGGTTGTTTTTTCTGACATGGCAAAATGTATAATTTTCTCACACTTGCCAATGGATGGCAAATTAATTGAGGAAATGTGGATGTTAAATACATTTATTTAGGAAAGATCAAAACTGACAGTAAAGAAAAAAATATTTCAAATACAGTAAATGCTGTTCTATTAAACTTTATATTCATCAAAGAACCTCAAAAAAAAAGTTAATGATTGGTTTCCAAAAAAATATTAAGCAGCACAACTGTTTTCAACATGAACAGTAATAAACATATCTTAAGCATCAAATTAGCATATTAGAATAATTTCTGAAGGATCATGTGAAACTGAAGACTGGAGTAATGGCTGCTGAAATTCAGCTTTGCATCAAAGAAATAACATTTTAAAATATTTATAAAGAAAAAGATTATTTTACATTGTTACAATATCTCACAATAATACTGCTTTTGTGTTTTTGATCAAATAGATGCAGCTTTTTTGAGCATTATAGACTTATTTTTAAACAAACAAAAATCCTCTCACCAACCCCAAACTTTTGAAATAGTGTATATATTAGTGCCATTCAAAAGTCTGAATGAAAATAAATAAAAATCAGATTTGAAATAAAAGTTTTTGACTAGTATCAAAAACTTTTGATCTTTTATTTTATTAAAAGCTATTGGATTCTGGAAAATCTAAAGAAATGCTGATGCAAACTGAATACAAATGTTTAACATTTTAGGAAGCACAATATTTAAGCATAGCTAATC
Organism: Schizothorax lantsangensis; assembly: GCA_027422415.1. Lineage (NCBI taxonomy): Eukaryota > Metazoa > Chordata > Actinopteri > Cypriniformes > Cyprinidae > Schizothorax > Schizothorax lantsangensis. The sequence continues at coordinate 25,136,760 of CM049850.1, forward strand.
TATAACTAATAAAATAACACATTTAATGACACTGACCGTGTTAAAGTTACTTTTTAACTAGTGACTCTTACTTGCAAAGGCCAATTTTTTAACTCACAGTTGCTGCTTGGCAAATATTAATTTTGGACCCTGCCTACAGGTGTCAACATCTGACACCACTAATCAATCAATCAATCAATCCATGCCTCTGTGCAGCTGGTTGTGAATGTCAAATTGAAATGTACAATGAATCAGCATAGAAAACACCAGTTAACTACAGCAGCTGATGTAGAAATGTACTTGAGATTGTCTTTATGCATTTTAAAAGCAAATACTGACAATAACAAGAGCTCAATGAAAGAAGAAAAAGTCATGTTCAAAATGTTTGTTTTGCTTAATGTACCTGGCATAAAAGGTGCAGAAGAGGAAGATAACCAATCCCACAATGCCTTGAGCATCCCACCACTGCACCATCCCAGGAGAGCTTGTAGGCATGGCCTCAGTTGTGTTGATATTAGACACCAGGCTGAGCAAACTAGGATTACATTCACGATCTATGTGTGGAGCCAGACAAATGAAGATTTAAAAGTTAACATCCGGAATATAATATATTACAACTACTACACCAATTAATCACATACTTCACTATTAAAGACTATGATCACACCTATAATGGTCAGGTAATCACATTTTTAAAGCTTATCTAGGCTGCTAATAGGCATACTTAATAGACCATAACAGAATGTGGGGATAGTAGTGGGTTACATTTATAATCTGGATTCTAGCAGGTAATTTGGCTTTATTCAGTAACAAGCTTCAGGAGACTATAAAAGTTGAGCATCTGGTTTGTATGGCACCACAAAACTCACCAAATATTGCATCAACCTGAGTAGGAACAAAATGAAAGCTCATAAAATGAAAAGAGAGACCAAAGACAGACAGTAAATATTTTCTGAGATTTTTTTTATGTGTAACTTACTAGGATTGTTGGTCATGGCTGACCAGGTGATGTACATAGTGTACATAGTTATAATAGAGGACTGAAGCAGACCAGACTGAGGTGAGGCATCCTGCAAACACATACAAAAATAGAGAAACATATTTCATAAAGCACAAATCAGACTTTGTCTACCCTTGTAAGAAACAACCCAATATAAACTGCAGATTTTCATGGCTGGCACAGTAAAGAAAGTTTGTCTGTTGTGGCAGGCCATCATTGATAGGAACAAAGAAGTTTCCTTACAAAGACAAAAGCTGGAGGCTAATGAAAACAGTAGATGACCTTCAGTACAACGGAGAGGCTGTTTTCTTATGCACGTTATTATAAATCAGCATTCATGTCAGGATGTGTGTGCTGAGGCAATCGCATATTTGGAACAGCTAGTTAAAGCAGTTTTATCATTTCCTGTTTGCTGCTTTATGTTCAAGGTCTTAATGCTGCTTAATATCATTATATGGAGTTGTTTGACCTTTTATCAGGGATTTGAAATTGGGTGTAGAGATGAGACGGGAATGAAAAGCACTGCAACATGCTTTACCTGTACTTTTGGCAGAATGGAAACCACAGATATGATGACGCAGAGAATAAGGTTGAAGCTGATGAAGAACTTGTGTTCGGTGCAGTTGTCGGGTTTGGTGTAGTAGAGATAAAACAGTACGACTGCTGCAAAGGCCAGGGCGTAATGCAGGACAGTGAAGAACAACAGACCTGTGGGCATAGAAAACAGTCTCATGTTTCATTCTCTGAAAAGAGTGGATTTGGACACACCTGTTTGCAAACCTATTGTGATGAACAGGGTGTCTTTTAGTGTATCTGCTCTCTACGTACCTGAGAACCAACACTTGCTGTTGCCTTCCTCAGCATTCCTCACCCACACCTCATTCCAGGAGTGGGCAAAGTCGATCAGGAGGATGAGCTGGATCAGGATGAACATGAAGGAGCCCACAATACCAAAGTAGAACCAAACTGTGATTAAAAAAAGAAGAGAAGTTATGCTTCAGCTGTATACTGGTTAAATGTGCTTAACAACACAACATAAAATCAAAAACAAGCATTTTTACTATCTAAATAAATGATCATCAATGATCTTCAAATCTCTTATGCTCACCATGACTGCATTTATTTGATTAAGAACACAGTAAAAATAGTAATACTGTGAAATATTACTATTTAAAATAACTGGTTTCTATTTTAATATGTTTTAAAATGTAGTTTATTCCTGTGATGGCAAAGCTGAATTTTCAGCATCATTACTCCAGTCTTCAGTGTCACATGATCCTTCAGAAATCATTCTAATATGCTGATTTGGTGCTCAATAAACATCTTTTATTATTATCAATGTCGAAAATAGTTGTACTGCTTAATATTTTGTGGAAACCATGATACTTTATTTCAGGATTTTTTTTTTTTAAAAACAAAAAGTTTAAAAGAACAGCGTTTATTTAGAATATAAATCTTTTGTAACCATTGATCAATTCAATGCACTGAATAAAAGTATATTTTCTTTTTTAAAAAACTAACTTTAGAATGGTATTATATGTGTGATTATTATTTTATATTTTTTTCTTTCATCAAATTGTCATAAAAAACACTTAACAGATCTTAAATGCCATTTCATGTCTTTAATTTCTAGTATACCATCAATTGCTAACAGAGACAATGAGTGTTGAAGCCTTTCAAAGGGCTGTATATCAGTATAATATATTGTATTCAGGAATCATATTAAAATCTAAAACTTAGCGGGATAGTTCAGACAAAAATGAAAATTCTGTCATCATTTACACCCCCTCACGTCGTTCCAAACTTGTACGACTATTTTTTTTTTTTCAGTGAAACAAAGATATTTAAAATAATGTTGGTAACCAAACACTTCTGGTGACAATTGACTTTTACTGTACAGACAACAATGGGATATTTTTCAAAATATCTTCTTTTGTGTTCCACAGAAAAAGGAAAGTCATACAGGTTTGGAAAGACATGAGGGGGACAAATGATGACAGAATTTTAGTTTTTGGGTGAACACTTTAAACTACATTTATAACTATGTTTAATAAAACATGCATCTCTAAAGGGGCCGTATTTTCATACTTAAATTCACAATGAAACATACTAATGTCAAGATCTTGTTTTGGAAGTTAACCGTGATCTCTGAACACAATGTTCTTCTGCATCTTTAATTCCACACCATGAGAATTCTGGCAAGACAGTAACAACGCATTCTCACTGCTAATGTAATATGCTATGAAAAAATAATAACATCCTATTCCACTTTCAATACGGTCTTTTCCCATGCATCTCATAACATTCAAAATAGTCATTAAAAAGTAATTGACTTCTTGCCTGCAGGAGACCAGGCGTTTTCTGCATCCCTTGAAATTTAGCCCTGCGTGATGACAATGGCTTCCCAGAATAACATTATCATGACTATTGCTGCATTTAGAGCTTAACATCATTGCCATGTTGTCATTGCTTTTATGTATTTCCCAATGTGAATATATGAAAATGGAAATTGTTCTATTATGTGCTGTTAAAGGAATAGTTCAACTTAAAATGTACCATCATGAAATGTTCCGTCTGGGATGAAAAAGGCTCCGACGGTGATGCCAACAAGTATCAGAAATTTGAAGAACCAGAACCTGACAAAATAGTCAATGATAAAATCAAGCAAATTCAATTCATTTAGTAAATGATACAATAACAATAGCATAATAATATAACGGTACATTAATAATAAATCAGGGTTACCCATTCTGAATAGCGGCACGAGGGTCTTTGCTGCTCTTTACACGAATCATGATTGCGGAAAACAGGAAAAAGAAGCATGCCATAGCAAAGCACATGCGGTACACTGATTTGTAGCCTACAATCACGTCGCAGTTAACATGGTTCTCGATCCCTGGTATTGTGGATCCTCCTTGACAAAAGCCAGGAATCTGAAGAGACATTAAAAACAGAAAATGAACACAATGCATTGAAAGCTGAGGCAGATAAAGACTGGTGGTGGGCCCACCTTGCGGAGCTGCGTCTCCATGCCAGGCAAGATCATGATTACAGACACCAGTGTCCCCAGGAGGAGGAAGAAAGAGAAGATCAGCCGGGTGACGGTGGAGTTATTGGAAGAAGGACAACAGCCACAGAGGAGACATGGAGCGGAGCCACATAAACACGAGGCCTGTAACGTAGTGGGAGTAAGAGCAATTACATCACCAGTGCAAGCATTTATTGTTTAATTGCAATAGTTCACAAAAGAATCTGCAAAACTTTATACAATTTAATATATATTGCACTAAAAAAAAAAAGATCATTTGGGGTCATGAGATTTTTTTTTTTATATTTTGGAAGTCTTTTATGCTTACATAGGATGCATTTATTTGACCAAAAAAACAGTACAAACAGTAACATTTTTTAAAATATTATTACTTTTTAAAGTAACTATTTTATGATTTGTATTTTACTATATTTTAAAATGTAACTTATTCTACAAAGATTACATTTTCCAGTATTCAGTGTCATGATCGTTTAGAAATCATTCTAATATGCAAAAAAAATAAATTATTATTATTAGCAATAGCAATGCTGAAAACTGTGCTGCTTACATTTTTTGTGGAAATCATAATACATTTTGTTTAGGATTCTTTGATGAATATAAAGTTTAAAATAACAGCATATATTTAAATATAAATATTTTTTAACATTGTCTTCACTGCCACTTTTAATCAATTTAATGCATTTTTAAATTCTAAATAACAATATATAATCATTTTATTTGCACCTGAATGAATAAAAATGTCATTTTGTCTGAAAAAAAGATTTTGACAATGAGAACCAACCTACAGGGTGTGTAAATCTGAACCATGTATAATTGCATTTCAATGTTCAAATTATTATTATTTTTATTTTTTTTCTGGGCTCTATGAATGATTTGTTTAGTGGAAATAAGTGAATTTCCCCGATTAAATTATTCCACTCATTTTCATAACATTCATGGCCTAATTTGTAAATGACCTCAGAAGAAAGAAGAAGGGTTGTTCTGTTGCATGAAACAGTGAGGAAATCATTGTTAAAGACTTTGATCCTAATAAATCCAGTCATGTGCACACTGTATAAAAGTTAATTTAAAAACATTCACCATGACTGTTACTCATGCTAGGAGTGTCTGATCAGCTGATTAACCAAGGAGGAAATCTAACCAGAAATAAAAAAATAAATAAAAAATTGTCACTTGTTTCATATTTCTCAAGCTGTATGTAGACAAATAAGACAAGGTGTGTAATGATAAGTGTAAAAAAAATAAAAACACTGCTTTTGCAACAAATTATAACCAATCTTAACCATAATGTAAAGTGTATTTGGCTGAACTTAGAGCAGATCTGACTCTCTTGCAGTGTGTGCTGTACGAGCAAGCATATATATACATATATACACACACACACACACACACACACACATTCATAACATATCAGATTCTTTTTTATTTATTGCCACATTTTTCAGCTTAAAATCTTTTTTTTTCCAGCTATATCTTGACACAGGTCAGTCCTTCACTTTTACAGTTAAGTATTAAACTGCTAAGTATTAAACTTCAATTCTTTGAAAATGGGCGAAGATCATTATTACAGGTGAACCCAAATTCTTTTTAAAAAAAATGACTCCTAAAACTGAAAACCTGTATAACCTGATTATGAACAAATCATCTTAAATAAAACACATCGAAACTACAAGAAGACTAAATCACACCAAAGACTACATAATACAAAAAACATTAATAACTGGCTTGGAATTATCATCCCTTGAATTGCTGTATAATTTCTTTAAATGATTCAGTAAATCATATGATTGTTATTTGTTAAGAAGTCATGGAGGTTCTGTTATAATTAATCTCAATGCAAATATGAGCACACTTCCCTGTGTTGTTGTTTTCCAGTGAACAGCTCTTCGTAACCACACATTTTCTATTTAAATATCGCCGTCCATTACGTTAACTTTTTATAAATATGTTATCTTAGTTATATTGTTCTCTATTTTTGGTTCATTTAATGGTTTAGCGACGCTGTTAGGTAGCAACTCGGTTAGCTAACGTTAAACCATGAAAAATAAAACAACACTTACACAGCTCGCAAGAGAACACAACGCCATACAGGCTCCCATTCTGTATTAATAAACAAACGACTCCAAACTTTCAGAGGATGAATTGACAGTAAATTACAGCATGAGCTATTTCTCGTTCTGTCACTTGATTCTGGTGTTTGAAGCTGACGACTCTAACAGGAAATTCATTCTAATTCATAATAAAAGTCCTTTTTCCTCAATTCCCCATAAACTCTACAAATACATTGAACAAAACAATACAAATACAACTTAATAAAACGAACTAACTAACTAACTAAATAAATAAATAAAAAACATCTCTCTCTCTCTCTCTCTCTATATATATATTTTTTTTTGTGGCATGTTATGTATTTTGAACAAATATGTATATATTACTTAAGGAGATTTTAAGCTAAGGCTTGTTTATATTAGTTTCCTGCTTGTACTGAAGTCCATATGCAAATTAAGCAAACATGGCTATTATAATGTAATATGTTATGAGATATAACTATAACTACGCAGTCTAAAATACAGTGTTTTAATTGTGTTAATTTTTTTATTTATATTAACTTTATTTATATTATCGGTTATGAATATGTAAATGAAAATAGGCAGTTTAGAACATAGTAACTTTTCTTTTGAAACGTAAACTTAGTACAAAACATAAACGGCTTTATTAGTTAATTAATTTATCAATTAAGTAAAAACAAAACATACCTCTATAAATAAGTACGAAAGGAATAATTTATATGTGATATTGATATTTAAATTAACTTGATATTCTAGATAATTAAATTTCATTGATGATATTTGCACATTTGTAACTGATAGCCTAACATTTTTTGATTAAGTAGTTCAGATATTTCACAAACAAATGTATTTAATGTACTCTGTTTGGCATTGCAGTGACATTGAATACCACAACACTACTTTTATATGTTAGATTAGATCCACAACAATACGTTTATATGTTATAGATATGTGATTTCACTCTTACTGTCCAAAAAGCAATCACTGGCCATAGCTGTGTTTACAAACTTTAATGAAGTGACACATTTCGAAATCTGACAGGACATTTTCTAAGACATTTGAGTGTAGCTACTATAGGGAATGGTACTGACATTTTAAGTTTAATAATAATAATAATAAAATATTGCAGTAGAGTGTGCTTCATTTAACAAGGGGGCAGCTCTCTGACTTGTTGAATCAACGATTGTAGAAAAAACATATATGATAAATAATAAACAATAATCCAAAAAATCCTTATTTTGCCATCTTAACGCCATGGTTATTTAAAATAACAACGATTGTATTCAGTATTCTTTCTCGCTGCAGTGTACCGTCTCCCCTACGAATAATTAATGGTATCGTCCTCTTTGCCCCTGTCAATTATTCCTCTGAAATCACGATCGCAAACGGGAGCCGAGATGGTGTCAAACCTGAGGACTGGGGCAGGTGCTTTCAAAACACACCGTCTCCCGTAAAACGACGCATTAATTTATCAGTACCGTGAAAAATCTGCATCAGTCAGGGATATTGTGGATATCTCTCTACACCGCTGGTAAGTTCTCGCCTCTTCCTTATGCTGTTTGAGCTCGGCATGAGCTTAATCTTCTATCACAGTGTATGAAATTCATTCATTATCATTATTAAGGTGAAACACTGACACGTTGTTCGAGGCTTTGCTATAACGATCACTTGTATTGAAATTCATTCAAGATTAATACTGGTATAGTGATATATATCGGGAGAATGAACACCCCTTTTATTTATTGACTGAAATCAAATGAAAACACTATTATACATATTGAAATAAACGCACTTATTAGATTAAAACTGTTGAATTGCGATATTTGATGATGACAGAGCGCAGATGTGAGGCATCAGGGGACGTGTGTGCAACATGAACGTTTATACATGAACACCCATGGGCACGTACTGCTGTCAGATCAATTTCAGCTGTAACCCGAGGCCAACTTTAATAAATTCACTGTAAAAATTAAACATGTAAAGTAAATGTATGAATAAAAAAATGACCTGCTTAAATGTGTGAACAAATAACACATAAAACAACATATGCTATTTAATATGTTATTATCCTGTGTGTTATCTGTGTTTCTAGGTAACACTGTGCTCTGTTTTTTATTTTATTGTTGGACACAATTGCCAGAGAGGCCCATTTTGAACTGTAAAATCATCATGTGTCCCATTTGCATCATCACACATTTTTTATAATTAGAAATGGATTGCAGATCGAATAGGTTTGTATATTAAACTTACATGAAATACAGTTAGAAACTGTAAAATATACAGTCAGTGCTGATAAACACAGTATTTGGCTTTAGGGATCAAATCATGTCTGAATTCAATATTTGTGTAACATACTGTTTACTAAGATGCTTTTATCTCATCAGATTTTTAAGGCAGTATATAGATAATATTCCACAGTCCTGCATGTTGGAGCAGCTGAAAGAAGTAAACTGATACACAAATGTCCATTGTTTAATTTTTTTCAACGCACGATTCTGTTTCTAGCGAGTAATTTGCCTAATTATTTCTAAAGCTCATATGAATTTGTTCCAGATCATTAGACATTATGTTATGGTGCCTTGGAAATCTGCGTGAAACCAGTAGAGGAAGTACCTTCATACACAAACACCACCTGAGAAGTCATTACCTGGCAAGTGAGGCATTATCACTAGATTTTTTTTACTGTAAAACATGATTAATAGGATTAACATGACATCATCTGCTCCACTTGATCACAGGGAAATTAAGCGGAAGCAGTATCTGTCATCTTGAGAATGATCACACGACAGTTCTTAAGATCACTTTAGTCTCGTCCCATGTTGTTGTCCTTAGATTGCCGTAATGCAGTGTCCAAATGTGTCGTCCAGTTTGAGAGACAGTATGAGGTCATGCCCAAAGTGTGGCCAAAGTTGTTCAGTCTGAATGCTTGGAGAAGTGAAGTGACCCCCTGCGGTCCACCTCTATTTGTTTACACAGCCTGTCATATAAAGTCTGTCACTTCCCCTGCGTCCTATGCAACACTCTCTCTTTGCATTCTTGTTGGATGGACACTAGCAATGATGGACATCAGGCTTGATATTGTGCTTTTCTGTGAATATAGAACAATCACGAAATGACATCTTTCAACAGAATGTAATATCAGTAATCTGGGTGCACTGTGTCTCCTCTAACAGAATTAGGTTTTCAATGTGAAGGTCATTGCTTTGGGCTTCCAGCTGTTGCGTGACTGATCATGTGACTCTGATAGAAAAACAAACCCATCATCCAAAAAAGTGCATTCAATCTGCGCCACGTTTAACGTACAGCAGGTTAGATTCTTTTACTCAAACACAGATTGTGTTTTGCTTTTATTTGGCTATTTGTGTGAGAAAGCAAACAGGTACAGATGGTGTAATTTTGCACAAGCTGCTCAAACGAACCCATTACTTTCTTACAAGAGTTATTTACAGATTCTTATTTAAGCAAAAACCAAGTTGTCAGGGACAAACAGGTTAAACAGTAAAACAGCCATCACAGGAGTTGATATTTCTATAATGAACCGTATATAAAAAAAGCTATGGTTGGCAACATATTTTCCAGTACAGTATGATTTAAATAATAAAAAAGAACACACATTTAATATTGTTTTTCTTTTAAAGATCAAAGATATATTCACACTATCATTGTCGGTTTGATAACTGGGTTAATTAGTTTTATAGTTAATATTCAAAAGTTTAAGCACTGTAAGTAAGTAAGAAATTAAAACTTTTATTCAGCAAGGACATATTAAAATAATCAAAATTAACAAACGATTCAAAAGATTTCTATTTCAAATAAATGCTGTTCTTTTGAACTGTCTATTCATCAGAGAATCCTAAAAAAATGTATCAGGGTTTCCACAAAGATATTAAGCACTTTATTAATGTTGTACTTTTTATAACATAATAAAAATGACACTGAAGACTGGAGTAATGAGTGCAGAAAATTCAGCTTTGCCATTACAGAATAAATCACATCACCGTCCCCTTTGTCCGTTGTCTTTTTTCCCTATCAAATATTTTAGTAATCATCATAAATTATATATCATTTGAAAGCTTAAAACCTCAAAATGCATCCTGTGAAAACCATTTTGAAATCGGATATTGCGTTACCATGGAAATGGCACTTTAAAATCTTTTGGCAGTCTCCTCCCCCTTAGTGGGCGGTGTCAAGTGTCATATTACACAATGTATTATGGTCTTTTAGAATCAAAACTTTTTATAATCTTGACAAAATACATATCGTCGGAAAGGTCTGACTCTCAGGATTCCATATTTGGAGTAATATTGACAGAGAAATTTAGACATTTGTGACAGAAAAATGCATCAAAAAAATTCAATGGAGTTTGGAGGCACCCGGTGGCTGTTTGAGGTATGACGCCCTAAATAAAATCTCACAGGAACCTCAATTTTTTTCATATCAACTTCAAATTTGGAACATAACTTATTTAGACATAAGGCTTTAATTTTATATCAATTTTAGAGTAAAACCTGTTATGTAAAATATTTATTTTATATAAAATATAAAAAAATTAGTACTGTTTATTTTCTTTACAGTAAATTTAAACTACTGTAACTTTTTGTTACTTTCATATTTTAAAATAATTCCACTTATACAGTAATCTGCTGATTGTCTTCTTAAAAAAGAGATCAAACTTATATCTGTATTCCAAAGCATTCATGAATTATAAGAGTTTAAGTTTGGATAGTGCACTCTCACGTATATGTTAAAAAATGGGGGGTGACAGTTATTAAAATAGAAAATTAAAGTGTAATAATAATATTTCACAACATCAAATAAAAGCAGCTTTGATGATCATAGGAGACCTCTTTCAAAAACATTATAAAAATATTTAAATTTTCTGTTGTCTTTTTTTGCATTTCTCCAACTTGTACATACAATGTTAATCAGCGACTGAACTTTGAACTTTGTTTCCTGCAGTTGTGTGATGCAGGCACACACTTAGGCTGCATCTGAAAACTTAGGCAGCTGACTTGCTGCCTCGCTGCCATGAGGCAATGACTTTGCAGGCAGTGTTTTTGCACGAAGGCACCTCACGAAACTGATTTCCGACAGGCTTCTGAGGCAGCGTAACGGTTTAATGATCTACAACAAAATAGAAGGAGTTTTGGTGATAACTAAACAAATATTGAATTACTATAATACTAATTTCTCGCTAGAAGTAACATCAAAAGTGCAAAAAGTTAATCAGAAATACGTTTACACACAAACTAACCACCAAACGCAACTTTCAGACGCCATCTTTATTTTTTTAGCTCAACCGTCACGGAATGGAATGCACAGAATTGTGGGATATCAAAGGCAGCGAAGGATACATCTATGCTGCCTTCAAAAATCGATCAGATGAAGGTATCTCATGAGACAGGAAGTGAAGCTAACTTTGGATTCGGACATGCCTTGATGCCTTCCTACCTTGGAATGCCTCCTCCGAAGGCAGCATTTTTCAGTTTTGGGATGCAGCCTTAGTGAAAGCAGAAGATTACACGTTTTCCATCTACTTATCTACTAGTACAAATGTGTGTCTGTAATTCTTGGGTGAGGTTTTGGATGAAATTAAGAGACACTGCTCTTTGTATCTTAAACTTTAAGGCAATGACATCTAGTTTAGTTGAAGATCTGTGGTTAAGCAAGCCTGGACGAATGAGAAGTTTAAATAAATGATAATAAATAAGAAGTGTAGCTGAGAGTGCAGTGGATCCACTCCAGCGCTGTCTCTCATACGTAATCCTCCAGCTTCATACAATATGGATTATAAAACTACAAGAGCCACAGCTAGTCAGGCAGTCTACCAGGAGATAGACAAACAGAATGAGAGATGGACTGATGCTGTCTTATGCTGTCTTTATCCTAGCTGTGCTTTTACCAGTGAATAGTGTTTAAAGGAACGGTTCACCTAAAAATGCAAAGAATTCGCTGAAAATGTACTCACCCTGGCCATCTAAGATGTAGATGAGTTTGTTTTTTCAACAGAATGGATTTGGAGAAATTTAGCATTACATCACTTGCTCACCCCATGGATCCTCTGCAGTGAATGGGTGCCGTCAGAATGAGAGTCCAAACAGCTGATAAAAACATCACAATAATTCATGAGCAATTCACATTGGACTCCAGTCTACCATTTAATGTCTTGTGAAGTGAAAAGATGCATGTTTGTAAGAACAACCCAATCATTTAAGTGTTTTAACTTTAAACCATCGCTTCTGGCCAAAATCCATAATAACGCTTCTTTCAGTGAAAAAGTCCATCCTCTGTTGTCCGCCTAAAACAAAATTCACTGACTCATTTGTTTTGAACAGTTTTGTACTGTTTTTACTTGTAAACAGTGCTTAAAGAATGTTAATTAATGGACTGGTTGTGTGGATTACTTATGAATTATTGTGATGTTTTTATCAGCTGTTTGAACTCTCATTCTGACGGCACCCATTCACCGCAGAGGATCCATTGGATCCATGTCTCCAAATCTGTTGTCTCTAAAACTCATCTAATTCTTGGTTGGCCTGAGGTTGAGTACATTTTCAGTAAATTTTCATTTTTGGGTGAACTATTCCTTTAATAGCCTGAGAAGAGTTTTTGAGATCCTTGGCTGAGAGAGAGCCTTGAATATCCATTTTTGATAGCATTAGTAGGCCATAAAATTATGCCCACATTTTTATTTGGTTTATCAATGTTGTATAGATGTTTTATTTTCCATCAGGCAAAAGGGTACTTAGGAAAATAATAAAACGACATGTGATATTTAAGGGATGGTGTTTAATTCGCCATTTTGAAAAATGTATAAACAATTGCAATGCTCAGACAGCAAAGGTTCAGTGTATAAAAATTAATGTGTAAATTATACTACCTGTACACTGCAATAAACACTTGAATCATGACATCAAAACAGATGAAGTGTGACGTTTTATGTCTCCCATCATAAAGATATGTTATCTTTGATAATATGTGTCAAAGAAAATCTTTGCATCAGTTCCTGTTCAGCATGGCTGTAGGTGTCAATGATTTATTTATACTGTATATACACACTCATTTATTAGGCTGTTTTTGAAAGTTGCATTGACAGAGTGTGTGACCAGGTCTTATAAACCAGTTGAACTGGCTTGATGTAATCAGCAGATTGATGCTGGTCCTGATGGTCCGAAGATGCACTCGTGGCATGCAAATTTTGCTATATTTATGCACAGACATATGTTTGGGCAAGCACATGCTAAGACAGGGATGTGAATTCATGCATATGGCCAAGTCACCCAAGTGTTCACGTACACATGCATGTGAGTGCATATACAGAGACTGGGCTCACGTGGAAAAATAGCTTACTTGTGGCAACAGCTGTGTCAAAAGAAAACAGAGCAAAAGTGCATCTCAGCACTGTTTGTCAGAAGAGATTACCTGTTGCTATGCAATATAGGTGATCCATCCTGTTGCCAAGGCAACTGCTTCCTGACTGAGAGAGAATGGAGAGTGATTTGGGAAGGCATTGCATTCTGTAGAGTGGCCTATTTGTGCTTGTGAAAGACAAGCCTCGGGCCACCGTGGAACCATCAAGATAGGTCAAGCATAAAAATGTTTGCTTATATAATTCTGTTGTTCGTCCTGTGGGCGAGAAACAATTTCTGGGGTCCCACCTCCATCTAGTGGTCAGAAAAGACAATGCATGTACAGTATTTGGATAATGATCTGTTTTGTATTGACTGCAAGCCTCATGTGAGCTCTGTGTTTTCTTTAGAGATGACAGAAGTGGAGCCGGTGTTGGATTTTGCCTCATCGGGCCGCTCTGGCCGTCGCAACGCACTGCCCGACATCCTGGGGTCTCCTGTTGGAGTCCCGCCTGACCTGTCTCTTAAACTGGCAGAACTATCCCTCACAGGTAACTTTTTAATGCTTTGTATATTATTTATTTAATATTTATTATTTTAATAATAATGAGAATAAATATTTAATAAAATAAAATAAAAGTAAAAATGTAATAATAAAATCGAATTAATTATATATATATATATATATATATATATATATATATATAATTGATAATTTATGTATTATAATAAATTGTTTATATAATCATTATTATAAATATATTTATTTATAAATAATTTTGATTACATATATATTATTTTCATTAAATAAGAATAATTTCTAATCATTTATTATAATAAATTCAGTTATGAAATAATTTATTTTAAAAATACACTGCCGTTCAAAAGTTTGGGATCAGTTTTTTTTTTTTTTTATTTAAAGAAATTAATAATTTTATTCAGCAATGATGTGTTAAATGGATAAAAAGTGATGGTAAAGACATATTGTTAGAGAAGATTTCTATTTTGAATATGCTGTTCTATTTAACTTTTTATTCATCAAAGAATCCTGAAAAACGTGTAACAGGTTACAAAAAAATTTAAAAAAAATTAAAACTGTTTTTTGAGGGATCATGTGACACTGAAGACTGGAGTAATGACTGATGAAAATTAAGCTTTGGATCACAGGAATAAGTTATATTTTAATTGTTTTAAAATTGAATAATATTTTACAATATTATAGTTTTTTTTCTCTATTTTTGACCAAATAAAGGCAGCCTTGATGAGCAAAAGATACTTCTTTAAAAAACTTTTTTTTTTTTTGCTGATCCCAAACTTTTGAACGGCAGTGTATGTAATTATATAGGCTTATAGTCATTTAGACTATTGGCTTTTTATGATAACCTGTAATATAAGGTAAATATTACCTTAATAAGGTAAATATTGCAATTATTGTAAACAATTATTTTATTATTGATGCATATAGTTATATAGGGTTTCATGGTCATGGTAAACCTGGAAATATTGATTTTACAGTCTGGAAAAGTCACAGAAATTAATAAAGTTTTAGTGAATAAACATTTGTTTTAATTATGCTTAATTATGTAATATGTATTCTAAAAATATTGTTCTTAGCAGAGTAAAACTTGCTTGCAAGCTATTCCTTCTAAAATGAATCAGTCTTTTGAGTCGGTTCTTTTTCATGAATTGATCAAACTAGTTTACAAATGATTCATTAGTGAATCACACATTTTTTGAATTATTATTATTATCCTTATCCAATTATCACAACTGATTGGAAATCTGAAGGAAATTTAAAAAGTGTGGAAACTCTGGTATCAGGTGTAATGATAATTTCAATACTGAACAATAAAAACGTCTGTAATTCCTCAGTCATTTTTATGTCTCTTTGTTTCAGACGGTCCAGGTGATGCTCAGTCCCCGTCTACAGAGGAACCCCCCACTCCTACAGAGAGCCCAGACGTGAAAGAGGGTTCCTAGGTGGCTGAGTCTGTGCCTAGACCGCAGAGATGGGGCCTCAGCCGCCCCCGCCTTTCCCCTGGAGCTCATCCTCTACCGACTGTTCCTGATGCCTGTCAGACTGCATTATAGGAAGCAACGGAGGGCAGCTAAAATGTGAAATGAAGGACAGGGTCTTCAAAGGGTCCGTGCAATGAAAAAAAAAAACAGAATGTCCAAAAACAGGAAAGGAAGCAGAATATTGCAAGAGGATGTCGAAGAGGAATCCTCACTTTTTTTTTAAACACAGACAAGCCAAAACGTGGGGGGACCTGCTTGGGAACGCTTTAATGAATTTTACGCATTTGTTTGACAAAATGCTGTTCTTTTTATGAGCTTTCTATCCAATAATGACTATTGTGAGTGACGTAAACATCCAGTTGTGGTTTGATATTGTATGATATTACGTGATCTTAGTAATGTGTCTTTGAATATCGCCTCAGTTGTTGGAAAGGGTAAGTGTGAACGAATACGAGTAGATGTTTGCGAATATTCAAGCATCATGTAGCATTATCTTCAGCCTTCAAAATAATAATAATAATAAATTTGAAAAAGGACATAAAATTACTTATATCACTTAAAATGATTATATCACAGTATAATACTACAAATATCAGAACTACCAAACATGAAATCCAGTATGAAAAGGCATATATAATTAATTATAAATTTAAGAGTATACAGTACTAGGAAAAATTAGTTTGCAGTGTTTTAATAAATATTCAAAATTCCCTCCACACACAGGTTTTTTATTTAAATTTGAATGATTCAGCGTATTAAAATAAATAAAATGCTAAACTAATTTAATCTCAGTGTGCAAAGGATTTTATAACTTAAAAAAAATCTTGTCCTCTTTGCATTCTCTATAAACTCTCATACTGTGTGATGTATAGAGTGTCCTTATTGAATGGAGTGTACTTACAATATATGTTTATGTTTAGTAGATCTTTGATGTCAATTTGATTCAAACTCGAGTTTGAATAATTATACTAATCCAAACTATAGGATAAAAAAAGAGTACTTGTACCTTTTTTGAATGTGTGGTGTGAGGATGTCTAAGAGCCATAGCCTTTTAAAGGTCTATATAGCCTAAACATGCAAACTGAAGGGAGGGATATGACTGCGATGTTTGACAAGTCCAGAGAGATCTTTTTTAGCGTCTGTGTCACGATACGTGTGAAACTGGTATTATTTATTAAGTGTGGGGCGTTTTGGGATGCCGATTTTTGTCTATTTTAATACTTTGTGTTTATTTTACAGTATCGTCTCATTTATACTCTACACTGATAACTGTTAATGTATCAGTGTAAAATGTTGTAATTGCCAAACTTGGATAAAATTGCCTTTCTTTGTATGTTTTTACACTACAGTAACTGTGCTGTTAAAA
The DNA here is from genome assembly GCA_027422415.1 of Schizothorax lantsangensis. NCBI lineage: Eukaryota > Metazoa > Chordata > Actinopteri > Cypriniformes > Cyprinidae > Schizothorax > Schizothorax lantsangensis. The sequence goes on from CM049850.1 coordinate 25,153,591, forward strand.
ACACATCGATGAAGTCACACAATGTGTGTATTGTATCTAACATTACAAAGACAGTGAAGCTGTACCTGTATATACACATATCAAAAATGTATGATACTGAAAGGGGCCAGTATGAGAAAATCAATTGAAACCTGCTGTACCTCAGAACTCATTTAAATGCATTAAGTGCTGTTGTTCACCACCAGGTGGAGTTACTGTTCACGCGTGGACATTGCAAGCTACAGGCCATTTGTTGTCAATATGAAACGATAAGAGGGTGACCATGTGTTTCTCTGCAATAAACGTCTAATGTCATACACATATGCAATAATATATTTAGCTTGGCTTTTTACAGGAAGTTAAGAGGCATGCGAAGCTGTTCTTAAGTTGGCTACACAATCAATACAAATGGACTGATCTTAGCAGGCTCTACAGTCAAAAGCAATTTATTTCTGGGTAAAGCATCCAAGCAGTGGATATAAACATGTAAGTCAGGGTGAAAGAAAAATCCTCTGATGCTGAGATGCTCTGTCTGCAAATCTTTGTGAGGCCTGGCAGTCAAAGTTAATCTAGATTTGTTGGAAACAAGTCACAACAGTACAGCGTTTGAGAAAATTATTGTGGTGAAATGTTTATTAACTGTTTATAGGAACAATTTGCCCCAGAATACTGATACTACACCATAAAAAATAACAGTGAGTGGCTTAAATTGTGTTCTGTTTCTTCACAAGACATCAAATATAGCACATTATTGATGTACTGACTGTTATGGTACTTTTATGATGCTAGCATGATCATACATATCCGATTTTGTTGTTTATGGAAGAAAGTTACAGTGGTTTGGAATGACATGACGGTGCGTAAATGATGACTAATGTTCTTTTTTTTGAATGAATTATCCATGTAAATCTTCACTGAAACCTGCATCTATATTCTTAAAGATATTTCACACAATAGGAGCCTATTTTATAATCTTATACTTAATTTTTAGTTAATAATTTCCCCCTGGGAAGCCACAGGATTTTCCCCTCAAGAAATATTATTTTTATTGAAAAAACACATAATCAAAGACTGGCTAAGTTTGTAAATGGAGATGATGATGCAAAATGGTGTGTAAGATAAAATTTTTTTTTTAAAATGTGCCCAACAAGAGGAGAAGCTTACACACCACTACTACTACTACTACTAATAATTATATATATACTGACAATATACAAAAACCTGAATCTTATAGAATCACCAAACAAATCATGTTTAATTAAACTTTTCTGTTAACAAAAACATTTTAAAACAAGCAGCATTGTTATAATTACAGCAAAACACCAGAGGATCATCCAGTATTTTTTTCTTTCACACTCTCAGTTAATCGACCTAAACATCTTCATATAATGCTCATCGTACGGTCTCAGTTTCACTGATTACTAAACTGAGATGAGTGGCATACCGCTGACATTATGGAGTCCCTCCTACTCTTGGCTCTCTAGTGCAGGCTTGGTGAGGACAACATCCAGACTCCATCCAATAAAGATTAAAGGAGGCTTCTAATCATGATCTAATCATGATCTTCTTAAACATCTGCCCATCTGACAGTTTGAGACAACAACATCTGTGACGAATCTGCAATGAAAAGGACACTTGAGGATTTGTGTCCGGCCTTCATCATTTAATCTCAACATATATTCATCAATTAAATCATTTGTGAATTCAAATTAGTCAGATTAGTACAGTACCAAACAAAATGCATAATGTAAATGATAAACAATTTTGCCTACATTTTGTGTATGTCTTAATAAGCATCTGGTTCCACTGTATCACATAACAGTAAGCTGAAATACAACTTCCCTCTGGGATAGGAAATAGAGTTAGTACTGGATAAACTCCTTTGATTCTGCATGGGCTGATGTCTATATCCAATTTCTGAGGCCTCTTAGTGGTCAAAACATTTGTTCCAGCCATGCTAAAATCCACAGCATAACTTAAATACCACTTAATGGATTTGCTTATTAAAATATCATTAAAGGATTAGTTAAGAACAGATTTAAAGAAATTTAGCAGTACATCACTTGCTCACCACTAGGTCCTCTACAGTGAATGGGTGCCATCAGAATGAGAGTACAAACAGCTGATAAAAACATTCCACATAATCCATCCAAAGTACTCCACACAACTCCAGTGATGTGAAAAGCTGTGTGTTTGTAAGAAACAAATCCAAGTCGTTTTAAGATTGTTGCTTCTGACCATAATCCATAGGCTAATAAGCAAAAAAGTTAATTCCCCTTTGTTCTCTCACATCAAAATCCATGTTTTGGACTGCTTTCACTTGTAAATGGTGTTTGATATGTGAATATTTATCTCCTAAATTCAGACAAGATGACTTTTTCACCTGAGAAATCAATGTTATGGATATTATGTATTTACTATATAATGCAATTATATATACAGTATATATATATATATATATACACATACACATACATACATATACTGACTATATAATTGCATTATATAGTGCTTGCCAAGATCCCCCATTTTTTATTTCTATGAGGGCTAAACATGGCAGATTGGCAGATCCCTTGACACATCCAGCACATGCATTGACTTTGTGTCTGGCTGTCTGAGCATGGTGTTAGCTTGCATGTAGCCACCCAAATATGCTGTGAGGGAGTGTAGTCCCCCCCGCCTCACACTTGTATAACAAGCCAACAAAAAATGGTGCCTGTGCCGTTGCTATGGCAACACGTTGCCAAGGAAATCGCCTCTGCTAAAAAAAAATGCACCACATTGCTAAAAAAGCTCACTTTCAAATGTGTCCGTCTTGTATGTTTTGCTCAAGGAACAATCTCAAGACTCTTTCATCTGATGACGAGGCCCAAACACCAACAGCAGCCTGCATGCATCACGTGATTCTGTTCGTATTTACAGAAGCACAACATGGAGGGACACAGTGTGGATGTGGAAAGGGTGAAAGCAAAGCTGAAAACAAAGGCTACATCCTCACAGCAGCGAGATCACATCTGCCCACATGCAGTGCAGACAAGAAGCACGCTTCATCAGTTAATAACTACATGTTGTGTGAAAGCACAGCTATTAGTGACAACCCCAGGCAGTCAACGGCACCCTCAGATATTCTGTAATATAGGTGGAGACCTTAACCGAGGGGTGACCTTTTCTTTGGTGCTGAGCCTAATAGTATTTTGTGGCTGTTTGGCATAGTGGGGCAGAGGAATTTGTTGTGTCGTCGCAAATGATGATTTGTTGATTTGAGCCAATGAAAAATAATCGGCAGCTTTTGCAGCTCAGGGGCATGGGGTGGCAGTACCCACTCAGACGCACGGCACATGCCGTTTAACGTGCCAGTCAGACTGCCTGAGGTGGAGAGAGTGAGAGTAAAAGATGGAGCAAGAGCAAAAGTGAGGCAGAGGTGCAATAATGGAAAAAGACATGCAGACAAACATTAAAGGGGTCCTTTTATGCTCTTTTACGAAGTCTTGATTTTGTTTTGGGGGTGTACTAGAACATGTTCTCATGCTTGGTGGTTCGAAAATCGCATTATTAATAATTTACATTATTACAATACCTTTCTCCCCAGCCTCACACAAACGACTCGATTAGTTTTGGGTTTGATGAAGGCCCGCCTTCCGAAAAACGAAATGTGTTGTGATTGGTTAGCTGTCCCAGTGCGTTGTGATTGGTGAACAGCTTAGACGGTGTTTTAGTATTGCCCCGCCCCTTGCCAAAACAGCAAGTTCGTCAATATTGCCATATCAATTCAGACCTCGAGAATATTGAACAAGAGGATCAAGCAGAACCTTTGCACGCACGGATATTGCAAGACATATTAAAGTGGTAATGTTATTGTTGTTGTTTTTTTTGGCTAAATCACATTTTAGATAGGATGTCAACAACAGCTTAAAAATAACTGCATTGACTATGTATAGATAAGTGCAACTGTAATATGTATTATGTTTATTGTTCTTTAATTCTAACATTATAACATGAATTGCACTGAAACTGTTATACAGTTGAATTTATTTATACCATAGTCCCACAGACTTACACTATTTGTGGCCGCATATATATGCAAATTCATTCTCTGCCAGCGGGAGGTGCTGTTGGAGAGATCGAGGTTTCCCCGGTAACGCTGTACACAAAGCAGAGCTCCGCTCACAAACGCTGCTTTATCAGACATTATATGCAAGATGAAATGAAAATGACATCCAAAATTTTCTGAAAACAGTTGGTTTCCATCAGAAATACAGTGATATAAAAACACCCGCACCGGGTTTCGATTTTGAAACGTGCAGTGCTCAACCAAGCGTTCTCCCCACCTGCCAACCATTCGAATTTCTGTAGGCGGGATTTACGATTTGTGATGTCACAAATACAGGAAAACGACTTTGTAGTCCAAACGAGCCGTTCGTTGTAGTTCTTGAAAAGGGATTTTTAAAAAACGAAATATCTCCCTTTGGCGTGGACTTTGAGATTTGTAAATTTGTAGATCGTTTTATGCCCAAACATACACTCTACACACTGACTAAAATTCAAAAAGTGAAAAAGCATAATAGGACCCCTTTAAGTCAGACCTCTTGGCGAAAACCACAATGAATTCCTATATGTGATTTACTGCTCAGCTACAGTGGTCCAAGATGGGAAACACATTTTCATTGGTTTATAATTTGTAATGGCTTAAATCACTGGTTTGGAGCTGGTTTTACAATAAGAAATAGGATTTACTCTGGACCTATCTTGCTACCAAACATACTACCAAAATTGTTTAAAAATAGGCAATTAAGGAGGTGTAAATGCTTCAATATTAATAATAATAATCCCAAATGTATTATTAATTAAGTCTTTTTTTTTTTGCATGATAATCTGCTTAGTTGGATTTACCGTTTCTTCTCTGTACACCTGCATTTGAGAACCAGTGATTTGAATAACTTCAGACATCAAAGAGAACGAATGAGTGGATAATTTGAAAATAATCATTGAACACAAGTGGATGACATGTCCTCTGGACACTTGATGTTCTGACTCAGAAGGGCAGCTTCAAGTTGGTAACAGCCTGAATGGCCCAGCATAGGAAACTGACAATTGTATGTCAACAGCTTATTTAAATGGAAATTAAGTTTCTGTCAATAACATGGCCTTATCAGTGGCAAGGTCAAGTTTTTTTTATTCCCAAGCAACTCACATACTGCAATAAATGTATGTTAGTTTGTATAAAAGTGTCTTCTAAATAAATAAATGTGAATGTCAAGCACAATGAAAGGAAAGGACATGAGGCCAAGTATGTGTCCCATACTCAAAATTTCTGCTCTGCATTTAACCCATCCAAGTGCACACACACAGCAGTAAGTAGTGAACACACCATGAACAGTGGGCAGCCATTTTTGCTGCAGTGGGGGTTTGGTGCCTTGCTCAAGGGAAAGAGAGCGCTGGTCATTAACTGCCCCCACCGACAATCCCTGCTGGTAACAAGACGCGAACCCGTGACCTTTGGGTTACAAGTCCAACTCTCTAACCATTAGGCCACAACTGCCCACATAGTATGCAAATAATTGAAGCCATTAAAAACAAGCAGAAGTCAGCACCAATAGCCTCGTGGGCAGCGCGCCGACATATAGCACAGCTGCGCTTCGGGCATCCCGGGTTTGAGTCCCGGCTTGAGGATCTTTGCTGATTCCATCCCATCCCCTGCTCTCTCCCACTTCACTTCCTGTCAATACTTAACTGTCCTATCACAATAAAGGCCAAAGTCCTTCCCCAAAAATTAATGGCATTAACGGAAGTGCACTGCACCACAACTCCAATCCACAGAATCCACAGCGAAACAAGACAGCGCTACTGCTGTAGTTTCTTTTACCAAATTAATCACTTTTATGGGCAGTTTCTTTGTAGTTAATCAAAAACATACAGCTCAACCAGTGTAGTCAGAGTTTTGAAGGAATGGCTCCAACGATTTGGTTATTTTCAGTGTATCAAAACATATAGCCTACTATTTAAATAGCATTTTATTAATTAATTTAAGTGACGTGAAAGTGGAAGTGACGTGGCCAAGTATGGTGACCCATACTCGGAATTTGTGCTCTGTATTTAACCCATCCAAAGTGCACACACACAGCAGTGAACACACACACACCCGGAGCAGTGGGCAGCCATTTATGCTCCAGCGCCCGGGGAGCAGTTGGGGTTCGGTGCCTTGCTCAAGGGCACCTCAGTCGTGGTATTGAGGGTGGAGAGAGCGCTGTACATTCACTCCCCCCACCTACAATTCCTGCGGGACTCGAAAACCTGAGACTCGAACTCGCAACCTTTAGGTTACAAGTCCGACTCTCTAACCATTAGGCCACAACTTCCCCACAATTTATTTGAATTTATAATTTAATTTAATTTAATTTAATTTTTAATTTACAATTTATAAGTACTGACAAAACTCATAATATAATTTTTCATGCTAATCTTTAAAGGTGACATATCATGAAAATGTGAAAAAACTTGTGAAAAAACAAGCCGCTCAGATTTAGCTTCCGCCTTGATGTAGAAAGAGGATCTTATTATAATATTACTGCCCCTTAATCTGCAAGTTTCCACCCACGGCGCCGCCATTGTGTTTTTGCAAGCCACAGCGCCAGTTCTAACGCCAATGCGAAAGTTCGAGTAAAGCATGTTAACTGTTTTGACTTTGGCTGCAATGACGAGCACAGAACACTTAGAGTCCCAGCCTTAGAGGAGACAAGAGAGCAGTGGATTTATTGATTAATTTACTATATATTATGCTGCTGCCACACAGATCTAATATAAACATGCGATTTATTTCCCAGGTGTTTACCTTCAGAGACGTAACTGACTGTTTTTGTAACTCATGTGTTTTTAACATAAACTTGTGCATATTTGACAGTTTAAGCACAATAAGACATGAAAGAGAACTTAGTTTATTACAGCCGGTTTCTGTGCGCGTGCTTCGGATGTGTGTGCTCAGAAAATCATATATCAGAAGTTTAAACTGATCTGGCTTTAAAACGCATGATTTCAGCACGATAGACATAATAATCAAAACCAAACAGATGTTTTTTGGCAGAATATATGTGGTACGAACTGTAAAGGAAGCCCTGTTCTAGAAAAGGGGGCGGGGAGCAGCAGCTCATTTGCATTCAAAGAGCCATGCACAAAAAAGGCATGTTTCTGCTTCCACTCAAATGCATTTTCAAAATTATATGATAAAAGATCTGTGGGGTATTCTGAGCTGAAACTTCACAGAAACATTCTAGGGACAGCTTAGACTTACATATTGTAAAAAGGGGCATAATAGGTCTCCTTTAACTATACTTTGTCATATGAACAACCAGTCAATGTGGTTGCAAGCTATATTAATTCACCAAACAGAACCGACTCATTAAAGTCAATCATTCTGGAATCTGACTGCACAGACTGCGCTGTATGTTTTTGTTACACTAAAAACAACTGACTCATTAGATGCATTCATTCAAGAATTGAACACTAATTATGCTTTAGCTGTAATAAAAAAGTAGCCTAAGAAAGAGTTAATTTGCTGCTTTAAGCGTTTTTTGGCGTTACTATCAAAAGAGCAGTACTAGTCCCATGATCGGTTTACAGTGTGTTTGGTGTCATTCATTGCATAGGGATAAAAGACCAGGAGACAGATTTAACAGAATTTACCCAACCCTTGTGACCGACTAGGCGGGTATTCAGCTCACCCGCTTTCTGACCGTTATAATCGGATCTTTTGTTGAAATGTTGGCGAGCCGTTCTAGGCTGAGGAAAACTAGGCAGCTGATATCTGCCTCTCCATTGTGCAGTTTGAACGAGGCGCCTACCAGCATTACAACTTTATACTGGACCAACCGTCAGCCTTTCAGCACTCCCTCCTAGGAGACGCTGGTATTTTTCCACTTGGGCACCGTTGGGAGAGACTCAAAAGGAAAAGTGCCATGGAGAGCAGTAGAGTTTAGATTGTGAACAGACTAGTCTCATTGTTGGGTGTAATGTCATTTTTAATCTGATCGTGGAACAGACTGCTTTATGGTTAAAAATCCTAATGATTGTGCCTAGGGATGAATATTATCCACAATAGTTTATCAAACATTAGGTGATACATTAGTTTATAGTCTATATGAATATGAAAGAATTTTCCACCACTAAATAAAAAAGGGAATTGGGACTTCTCACAAATCTCACGATTGTGATAATATTTTTTTGCAATTGTTTATATTTCACAATTTTCACTTAACATCTCAAAATTATAGAATTTTCTCAATTTTCAATTTTGTCAAAATTTATTTTTCTCGAACTTTCCTGAAACATCTAGACTTTTTTCTCAAGTGTTTCTCATTCAAGTGTAACATCTCAAGCTTTTGACTTTTTTTCTCAGAAACTCAGAATTCAAAGACAATATGTCAGTATTGTGAGATGCAAACTTGCATTTCTGAAAAAAAGTCAGAATTGCTAAATGCTAACTCAAAATGAGGAGCTCTAAACTCTAAACAGAATTGCAAAAAAATAAGTCAGAATTGGCTGATGTAAACTCAGAATTGCAAAAAATAAAGTCTGAATTGAGAAGTTTTAATTCTTTTTTTCCTTCTGTGGCGGAAATGGGATTCTATATGCAGTGGTCTGAAATAAATTTGCAAGGAGAAAAACAAAAGCTGCATACATTTGCATCACATACTTTCTAACAAAATATCTAATTTTAAAGTATTACTTTATATTGATACAGTAGATTTGTGTGGAAGAGAACAGAAAGCATCAAGAATACTCTATAACACCAGATATGTGACATTATAAATCTACACCAATGTCAAAAACACCGATGTGATGTTAACATGCTTGGTCCTTGACAGCACAGATAGAGGAGAGGGAAAGAGAAATAATACTGTTGGGCTCTCATGCATATATGATTACCTATTACATAAGCATCAAAATATACAATAACCTTGACTGTATGTGCCAATTAAACATTCAACACCATAGTCTATCCATTGGAGGTTTGCCTTTTGAACTCAGGTCACAGGGGCAAAAAAAAAAAAAAAAGATTTAGAGAGGGACTGGACAACCCAGCTCAGAGATGAGGACTTCATTTATTTATAATTCATCACCAGCTTATTCAGCCTCTAATGGAGGCGGCAGAGAGCACATGTTAAACTTAGATCCCAGTGATGTAATGGCAAACTAATGCTTTACACTGCATTAACTGCTTAATACATTAGTGACGGATGACTGTGATAAAGCCATGACAGGCCCACACATACTAATTCTTAAATATAGAATGATCAAATTAGACATTTTGCCTTGATGAAAAATAACGTTTATTATATAAAACAAAACATTTTGATTTTAATAAATATAGAAATGATGATCAAATCAGACATTTTGTCTTGATTAAAAAAAAAAGTTTATTTTATATAGCAAAATATTGAATTTATGAATTGATAAACAAATCAGACAATTTGATTCTATATGTATAGATGCATATATTTTAGATATATTATATACACATAATATTTTATTTTATACATATTTATACAAAAAGTATTTTAAAAATGAAAAGGTCTGCACTCAATTAGCATATAACGTTTGCAAAGACAGGTGGCTTTTCTATTTGTTGTTTTATTTTGGTTAAATTTTAAAATTAGATAATGGTTTCCTTTGTCTTACCTTAACTAAAGGCTTTGGGAGACAGAGAAGAGAGACATTGGGAGGGGATGTGTTTGTGTGTAAAATCATGTGGATCCGTATGCTATTGTGGCTAGAATAGGGGAGGGGCTTCACTCTTATGGGAGCATAACAGCCCCCAATCTGTCCAAAGAGAAGGAACATTACATAACACTATTGCGTTACGTTTTATGATATCATCCATGCATCCCCCCCAAAAAATGAGATGACTTCAGCCTATAGGGCCGGGAAAAAAATTCTACATCTCAAAAGAGCAAGCATTGCATATTAGAAGCATTCCAGCATTCAAGCAGAGGTGTTTTATGCTGAACCTATTCAGGCTAGTGTGGATTCACTGGTCCGTTAGAGACACACAGAGAGAGAGAGAGAGAGAGTCTTTCTGTCACACAGTGGTTCTGTAAACTGGGTCACTGTCAGCGGTGGGAAATGAAATACACAGTATCTGTCTATCTGTCTGCCTGCAGGCAGTATGATCCACAATCTAGCCAATAGATGTTCCAGTGCATTTATATTAAAATATTATGGCATAATGTCTTCCAGTTTACATTCATCTATGCACATCTGGTGCACGTGGGTCAGTCAAAGTGGCTGTGCTGGCTGTGGATGAAGTGGCTTTAAAAACATATTAACAGATTGAGTGTCAGCCTGATATAAGTGGGTCTAGCCCACTAATAATAAGGGCAAGACATAACACAGGAAAATCAATGCTTGGATGTATTGGCATATTTTTATACTCTACCATTGTCTGACTGGGTGTCAAAAATCACACACATGCACACGCACACGCACACGCACACGCACACGCACACACACACACACACACACACACACACACACACATATATCTAAACTTTCTGACACCCAGTATATAGATATAGCTTAATTCCAAACAGTCAGCAACATGTGTGGGAAGCAACATGTGTAGCAAGTATGTCTTATAGTAATGGAAGGCCTGCTGATGAACTTATTTATACTCACTTAAATGTTGTTTAAAATAGCTTTTATGATACTCTCTGCCCCCAGTGATAACAGACAAAATATGTCCTTGGCAGGGGGTTTCTCAGCTCCCTTTGTGTCTTTGTGTAAGACACCAGAGACCCTAGACAGGGCGAGGCATCTAAGCACCATCTGCTCCCCCTTCCCCTGGGCAGCTTACAAAATGTCTCCCCCCTCAAACAGGATGAATGAGATCCTGGGTGGGGCAGGAGGAGACTGGCAGAGGATGATACAGGCACTTTTGGACAGAGATGAGGCCTACAAGGAAAATATTAGAGAGATATTTACCCGAGGAGCAAAAAATATCAAATAATCTCATGTAATGCAAATGCATGCCAGTAGTGTTGTGTTTTCCATTTGAAAGTCACTTTGGATAAGAGCATCTGCTAAATTAATGAATGCAGTGTAATATGAATGCATTAAAATAGTCAAAACAACTGATTCCCACATTTGCTTTTCTCAAGCAGAGACCATAAGACCATTCAGTGGCACGGAAACAAACACCAGCAGTAAAAACCAGTCAGCTTGAAACACAGTGCTGAGACTATCAGCTCTGCCATTTAGCTAAAGTTCATGCACTGACAGAGGATTCATTGAGGCATTGGAAGAACAGAAGCAAAACAATCACTAATGCCAAGTGAACTGTTAATTGCATATAGCTTTGCTCCAAAAACAGTTTGTAAAGCAGGTCACAGACATGTCGCTGCTTTGTTCTACGAATTTATTGGGCTGTTACTAGTCTACTTGTTGTGAGATGACTAACAACAGGGGTGAGGTCAGGACTCGCTTGTTCCATTACAGCCTCATCTTAAATAAAAAGTTAATTCCCTAGTCACAAGCTGTCAAATTTTACTACTCTAAATTAAGCTTTCATTGAATTCTAAACTAGTAGGCCTATACTAGTGTATACTATATATCTGGTAAGTTTTAATGTATCTTTTGCTATGATATCCCAACAATTCTCTATGCGTGGTTCAGTGGTTAGTGGAAATAATAAAAATGGTTATGTTCAATAAAAACAATAAAAATTGCGTCTGAAATAATAGTTAAAAGAAATTAATTGTTTAATAACTGTCCATTTATAATTTTTGACTCAATTTATTTGGAGAAACAAGCATTGTACACTCCTAATGTGAATGCATTCATATATAATGCAAATAATTTAAAAGTAAATCAGATATTTTCCATCGAAATCATAGCGTACTACATATCCCAGAATTCTCTACTCGACGATCATTGGTCACATCCAAATATGACGTAATACAATTTGGTCCTCTTTTGCGCGAACGGTTGATGCTGAGGCAGAGAGGAATCTGCGCGCGGTCAACTCCAGCTCTGATTTCCACTGCAACTAAAGGTGGGTGGGTTTTTTATTGTCAAAAAATAATGTTTTTGCAATAAATCTCAACCGTGGCTGACGTGACAGGAAGAGAAGGCATCTAACGTATAAAAATTCAAATGATTGCGATTTTAATTTCGGTCACACCCTTATTTACCTCACTTTTTGGGGAGGGGATGTAGATAATAGACAAGGGCATCAGGAATATTCTGTATGGTTAGAGAATTACCATAACTAAATAAGTAAATAATTTAAAAATAGCAGCACGCACCCCTATCTAACTGCTCGTCGTTGCGCGAACATTAAGGTTTTGTGTTTATCGTCGTTGAATCGGGAGGGAATTGTGCAAACGGTCGAGCTCAACATTAGCCAACTGGCTCTCGTTTAGTTGAGCTTTGCGTGTTCATTTAGCCGTTTTGCTAGTGCAAAATCAATTCTATTGTTAGCCACAGACTTGAACACTTTTCTGTTTTACCTAAAATCTTAACAACAATCTCATTATGTAGCCCACAAAACAGTGACAGGTGATCAAATGGGTCTCGACGCCTTTTGTCTTCGTTATGTGTGCATTCACCAACTGTGCTGTCAAAGAATATTATTTACCTTCGAATCTATCAATAACATCGGTTAGGAGACATGTAGAACGGTGCATTTTGCATGTCAACACTGAGATTATTGTGTACAATGGGCAGTGCAGGACAGTTGTGTCTGGTGGGAAATGAGAGATTAGGGTGTGATCTAGTTTGTTGGAAACGGGTGATACATCAATAACGTTACCACTATTTGTAAACGTTGCATTCCATATTTGCACGTTTCTTGAACATTATTAGGGTCTTGTTGATAAGTAATATAGCATAGTTTGTGGTATTATGGATTTTTGAGGGCTGTTAAAATGGAGGTTCAGGGTGTATCTCGGCCATCTATTGTCTCCAGTTGAGATCCTGCATCTCATCGGATAGACACAAGGGCTGGATGTTTATTTTCAGCCATCGAGTGATGATTTGTTGTCAGGTCATATTTAAGATGACAAGTTTGTCTAATACTTAATATTTGACGAATCACTTCAACGGATTAGCCTGCCTTTGTTCGTTTCTTACACAATATCCCCTTTGTTTTAATCTCTCAGTGCCCAGTTTGATCTCATTACATTACAAAAAGAGATGCTGAAATGTTTTCTCTACATTTCACCCGAGTGTGCACCCTGTAGTATATATTTAATTGAACTATTATCGTTTAATTAGATGATGACAGCACGTCTGAATAGATGGATCCGATGGTTGTTGTGCTGGCAGCGACTCGTCCTTTTCCTGGCTTCCAGCATAAAGAAGGATATATTGCTATTTAATAAGAAGTAATTTTTGCATTTTTAACAGCTTGTTTCTTTCCCATAATATCATTCAGTAAGTAAATTATGCATGACTATTGTGGCGACGCCACTCCCTTAAGTAGTGTATTTTAGATACATTTATTATATATATTATATACCACAGTAGGGAGTAGGGTCAGACTCCACTTAAGGATTTTTCATGAATAGCTAGCTACCTTAACGTTTTTTTTTCATTGATAGAAAAGCTGTTGCATAGCTGAGGTTTGTTTTAATTATGTGGGGAGGGGCAGATGGTTAAAATAAAATATTGTGTAAGCATGATTTTCCTCAACGTTTGTAGCAAAACGTGTGCATTTTTCTGATATTACTGTATGGCATTCATTTGGCAGGTGTGTAAAACCGTCGAGGTTGGAAGTGCAATGGCGTCCTCTGGAGGTAAGACGCGAAAATAAGCTCAGCTAAACTCCAATCTCGAAATCAGTATGCTTCACTATAACGTAATTTGAATGAAATCATTCTGCAAAGGAAAGCAAGCATGGGTTATTAAATGCAATGGCGTATCGATTACAGACATTCAGGTTAAGGAACTGGACAAGCGTGCCTCAGGACAGGCTTTTGAAGTCATCCTGAGTCCTTCGGCTCCAGATGGCAAGGGAGAATTCCCACTTTCCACCCCCAAGAAGAAGGAGGTATCTCTGGACGAGATCCAGAAAAAGCTGGAAGCGGCAGAGGAGAGACGCAAGGTAAGTGGTCGTTTAGGAATCAATTGCATGGTGATTGTGCATTCTGTTCCTCGTTTGTTTACCTTCTCATATTAGAACCATGAGGCAGAGGTCCTGAAGCACTTAGCTGAGAAACGAGAGCATGAGAAGGAAGTCCTTCAGAAAGCAATGGAGGAGAACAACAACTTCAGCAAGATGGCAGAGGAGAAACTTAACCAGAAAATGGAAGCCAACAAAGAAAACCGCACTGCACGCATGGCAGCTATGAATGAGAAATTCAAAGAGAAGGTTTGTGTGTAGATGCATTATAGATTACTTTGTAAAGTTTCAGTCCCGTTGAATTTCCATAATGTTAATGGATGTATTTTTCTTTATTTTAGGACAAGAAACTCGAAGAGGTACGAAAGAACAAAGAAACAAAAGACGGGGCAGAGGGTGAAAACTAAGTTTCCTCTCTCATTTTCCTTTTCATTTAGGGTATAGTATTGGGTTTTTTAATGTATCCAAAGATTTATTTTTTGTTCCATTAAATGGCCAGTTTTTCGTGTTTGGATCCATGTACTTGCCACTTTTTTATTAAGGGGTTTTGGGGAAAAGCTGGTACACAACATTTCATCAGTTTATGTGTATTCAGTTCTGTTTTTCACCATCCCCTCTTAACCTGTAGATTTGTCCAGTTGCAGCTCTATAGCGTTTAAAATGAGCAGTGTTTTACTGATAGGCAAGCATGACTGTGTTATGCATAGGTCTAATATATACTTGGTATACTGCATTGTGCAAGTCCACCTGTTCCCTTGTATGTCAGTACTGCCATCCTATGAGCTTAATAAAGTTGCACAGTTGTTTGTTATGGTACCAGTTTTGCCACTGCCTCTTTGTTGATCTGTCAGTCAGCCAGAGTGTAATGTGGAGTAAAATACCTTCTTAAAATGTATACATTGAGATAAATGGCAGTTTCTGTAATTCTATATGGAAAATACATTTTGCCAGAATAATAATTAGATCTTTTTGGACACTTTTTTGATGTACTCTTTATAATCTGCATGAGATTCCTAGTGTGAAAACTAAACATTCCATTACCCACATGCATTTCCTTTACTAGATCATACTTTAATAGTAATTCATACTCAGCATGCACTAATAAAAAAAATCAATGCATTCCAATAAGTACAAAAAACACAAAATAAATAAAATCTGTTGCATGAGACTGTACTTGAACTATACTGGCATCTAGTGGTTTTGAGTTTGTCTAACAGGTATTAGAAAAGGCTTTTTTGAACATTTGTCTTAAAATGATTTCAGAAAAAAAAAAAAATCCTAATGTTGACATAAAGACAACTATTATTGATTTATCCTTTGTTGCCAAAACAGAGTTAGTGCATGAAAATGTATGGCAGTTGTAAACAGCTTTGCAGTGATGAATGGCTTGTTGTCCACATTCTGTCACATTATTATGTGTTCAGAAATAGTGCATCAATCTTTTCTAAAATGAATTATACCTTATTTCCAAATTCTGAACTCCCTTAGTAGAAGCAATTACATGCATCCAGAAAATTGATCATGTCCAGTAATATGTTGTGTGAATAAATGTTTTTTTTTTAACTGAATAAAATAAAAATGAAATCATGTGCTTGTCTGTGTTGTAGGGGGCAAAATGTTCAAATGTCAAAATGACCTTCAAAGCACATACATTGTTATGACCCAGTCTGAATCATTCAATCACACATCAGTATTATAGCTGAAGAAGCCTATCAATATGAAAAACAATTACATTTACCACCGAAAGGACAAGTACAACAGGAATTCTTTAAATATTTTCTCTTTGACAACTTTATTTTGGTACAAGTCTGCAAAGTGCATGGGAATATACTATTATTAGTTGTCTGACAAAATAATATTTTGCCTTCCTGTGTCTAAATTCACAATGTAGACCTTTGTTTGCAGTTAACACGGAGTTTGACAAGGACACATTGTCAGCAGAGTGCATGCGTGGGTGATGAGATAAGCTGTCACATAGTTCAGTATAAGAAATGAACAACAGTACACTCACCATGTGACCACCACATATTAAACAATGTGTACATTCAAATGACCTTTAAATTCAATTAATTGCAATTGTTTTTCTGTGCTACTGATTCAAACGACTGACACTGACAATAAAAAAGTGTCTAAACATGTGGCTTTTGCCCAAATCTGTGCTCTGTTAACTCTTGAATGTAGGGTAAATCAGCTACTGCACACATATGGGCGCATATATGTGGCAATAATATATATCTTATGTATATCTTTGTCTGTGTTATACCACATTGACTCTCACCTCGTCTTTTATTAAAGAAGGCATGTAGGCGGTATTAAAAAGAAGAGGGTAGTTTCACATTTTTCAGCCCATTCATTTTACAGGGTGTCGCCACCTTAAAGGACGTTTCCTACTGGCGAGTTACTCTGGACGGGGGCGGGGACAATGCTCTTAGGCTTTTCTGATTGGACAGTCTACCTGTCCATCAGGAAACTTTAGATTACGGCCATTTGACAGCGGTACTGCAGGGAGCTGACAGGAGCATCTCGCGCTCAAGAAATTTTCACGTAATATTTTTTCCATAATGAAATTTTCTTTGTTTAATTACGTTTCCCGAAGACGCGGTTATATGCAGTTCACTGACTGAGGGGATTATCCTCTTAAAAGGTAAACCAGTTCATTTACCGATCATACGTTTAAGGCAAGATGAAAGGTAAAAAATTAAATTCCCATATGCACTGTATATGCTTTTAGATAAAGTTTTCAAGAACAGACATAGCCTTTGTGCGGTGCGTTAACGGGAGAATGAATTAATCAGTATAACCCAAGATAGATGATCGACATTTGGTAAAACATGTACAGTAACGTTACACGAGGAAAGAACGAAAATGATTTGGGTTGTTGCTTGCACCTGTAGACGTTAGACGTTGAATTTCGTAAGATATTTCATTGTTGCGCTTCCGGCTTCACGTTTCTTTTTCGAGATTTTACGAGAGAAACAGCTTGAGGGTGAGAGAAGGGGCTGTCTTTTGGGATGCCATCACCAAAATCGTCCATAGCTTTTTCCTTCTATCTTGACGTTTTAATAGATTTGAAAATAATAATAAAAAAAACAATTAACGTATTTTCCCCCGGACATTATTGATGAATTCGTTTCATAAGATTCATCCTTATTAATTCATGTGCACGAGGAGCTTTACGCAGAGAGCTGATGTTACGTAAGCGGTGATGTCTATTCATTGTCCAAGAAGAAACGCCCCGTTTTACATCACGTTACCTTAATTTCAGGATAAACATTTTTTTTAGGTTTAGCAATACCTTTAAATTCATAACATGTTTTTTTTCTTCATAAAATTAGGTTTTCGGGATCCTGATATTTTATTTCCGATATTTATTAACGCGTATCAATTTGCATACATCTCTTAGATTCTGGCGTTTGCATTCATAAGTCAAGAAAATAAGCCGATAAAATGTAGGCCACGATTTTAAAATGCACAATTTAAAACGTTTTTAAGACGCAAATCTTTAAAAACATAAGGATTCTGCAACTTCTGGCACTGTCATGTCCCAGGTGTTGATTTTTTTTTTTAACTAAAAGGTTTCAACTTTGTTGAAATTCACATTAAAATGTTTTGGAAATGTCTTACAATGCCTTTATGATTTATTTCAAATGTGTATTTTTTAATAGTTTCACTATGGTCCCAGCTTTAAACCTTAAACTATAAAAATGTTAATTATTTGATGTTTAAAACTGGGATGGCCTAAACTAAATGCAATATTATTGAGTAAAAACAAATGCAATATTCATTTAAAGAAATGTATTTAAATTATTTAATTACATTTTACTCTTTCTTTTTTTGAGTTATAAACACAAAAAGCAGTTTTGCCCCAAACAAAATTAATTTGAGGCAAAGTTCTATATTGTGAGTCAATCAATCTTTAACTCTGGTACATACACACATACATAAAATGCTATGCTAAATTAGCCTTAGCAAGTCAAAGTGGTCGGCTGTTTTTTTTTTTTTCAACAAATGTTTTTAAATAATTTCCACAGAATGTTATAAAACACATAATCTGATTTACGTGTAATGTAATGCATGTATTCACACTATTGGTACACAAATTAAAGAATTGAGAATTTAAAAACACTTCAAGTGAACCTTCTTAATACTATTTAACTGTTGAATACTTTTTCCCAAACAGATCTCACAGTAGACTGCTGCTTAATTATTCCTCACCATGGCGACAGTTGTGATGGAGCAGATTGGGCGGCTGTTCATCAACGCACAGCAGCTTCGCCAAATCCCCCGTTTCCTGGAGTCAGCCTTCCCTAAACTGCCTTGTACTGTGATGGTGAGCGATGTGCCGTGGGTTTTCCGTGAGTCGCACATATTCACGGGCTACAGGCCGCCTGACCAGAACTGGCGCTACTACTTCCTCACTCTGTTCCAGAGGCATAATGAGTCTGTAAACGTGTGGACACACCTGCTGGCCTCCCTCATTATCTTAGTCAAATTTCAGGAGCTGTCAGAAACCGTGGACTTCCTGCGAGACCCTCACGCCCAGCCGCTGTTCATCCTGCTCCTAGCAGCCTTCATCTACCTGGGCTGCAGCGCGCTTGCCCACCTCCTCTCGGCCAAGTCTGAGCTCTCTCACTACACCTTTTATTTTTTGGACTACGTTGGCGTAGCCGTCTACCAATATGGCAGCGCCCTGGCCCACTTCTATTACGTCATTGAACAAGAATGGCACACTCAAGTGCGAAGTTTTTTCTTGCCAGCCTCGGCCTTCCTGGCCTGGCTGTCCTGCATGGGCTGCTGCTACGGCAAGTACGCCAGCCCAAGCTTGCCCAAATTCGTTCACAAGCTATTCCAAGTAGTTCCCTCGGGCCTGGCCTACTGTTTAGACATCAGCCCGGTGCTCCATCGCATCTATAAATACTACAGCTCTGAACAAGGCTGTGCTGACCAGGCGGTGGTGTACCACTGCTACCAGGTCGTCTTCTTTTTAATCAGCGCCTACTTCTTCTCGTACCCCCATCCTGAGCGCTGGTTCCCGGGATGTTGCGACTTCATCGGGCAGGGCCATCAGATCTTCCACGTGTTCCTTGTGCTCTGCACTCTAGTGCAGATCGAAGCCGTGCGACTGGATTATAGCGAGAGGAGTCCTCTCTATGAAAGTCTCCATGGAGACTTGGCTCACGATGCAGTGGCTCTTTTTATCTTCACAGCGTGTTGCAGCGCACTCACTGCGTTCTATGTGCGCAAACGGGTGAAGGCGTATCTAGAGGAGAAGCAGGAGTAGGCAGGAACCTTGCGTGCAAATGTAGGAAGGATTGCACTGGTCTACAACAATTGAAGCAACTAACAATGAAGGACCTTTTTGCTATTTTATTTTGTTACTTATATTTGTCATTATCGTTTTTTTTGTGGCCTGCCAATGCATTTTGAACCAACTGCTTTCTGTTTACCAAACTGGTGACGTGCTTTAAAACCGCATCACATATGAAGATTGGCTCTAAAACAATGGATTGCCTGCTGAAAGGTGCTGATCTGTTTGACGAGTGCCATTACAACCTATTAAACCTGGTTAACACGAGATCTGTGAAGGGATGTCAGCATTTTTGCTGACAGGTTAGTTTGCATACAGGATAGTTTAGGTAGACTGGATCATTGGAAATGTTCATATTTGCATTGTGCCTCTAAATCCAACCTCATTTTGGTGCAGTGTGCTGCTCTTAAGTATGTTACTCATATGGCATTTGCACATTTAGAAGACATACATTGCATTCAATATATGTAGTACACTAAATACGCATTTTTTTTGCTGCATTCCCTGGGAATTGCTATGGTTTGAATTACAGGGATGCACACAGAAAGTAAAATGTCAGTAAATAAAGTTCCCATGCCATCAGACCAGTGCAATTAGCAAAATGTGGAGCTCAGATGGACTTAAATTCACAGGTGTTTTAAATCATGACTAAAATATTGCAAACTTCACAAGGAATAACTTACTGAGAGATGACTGATTAATAAACGATTTTTTAAACGAATCAGATCAAATTCCCACTCTGCAGTGCTTTTTAGACAACAATTTTCTGTTTTGGCTACTATTACCTCAGTAAACCAATGCAAATTAGTGTCAAATTGACGACTGACTTGCCTTACAGTGTGTCTGACCCATCCAGTGCCACGTTGAGGTTAGTTTATGATTACTTGCGAATGCAATCGATTGGTTTTGCACTGCCAGTGCACACTTCCCTTTTTGATGTGTAGCCTGTGAAGAGGGCTGAAATACCGGATGTTATGAAAAGGACAGTAGGCAGGATGTGATGTCACTGGATTTCAGTATAGTCAGATTGAAGGATTTCAGATGCAGCCCTGGCTGATTGTAATTTGACAAAAATGAGAACTCTGCGTGTTCTTTATGCTTCAAAGTTATTAGAAAGTTGCTCCATGCCATCAACACACTTTGTTTGGAAAATTTTAAAGGGAAAGTTCATTCAAAAATGAAAACCCATTATTTACTCATTTTCATGTTTTCCAAATCTGAATGACATTTTGAAGATTGCTCTTATTGTTGCCCATACTATGAAAGTCACTGGGGTTCAAAATAACTTTTGATTCCTTAATTTAATTTTAATCCAAAAATATTTTTTATAAATAACAGCAGAATGTTCATTTTTGGGTGAACTATCCCAGCCAAAGAGGCTTTTGAGAAACAATGAATTATGTCCATTACAGCTATGATGTCTCCATTTGTTATGAATATGCTCCTTTTGTACGCAAGGGCTATAACTATGGCCTTTACCTTTACTCACACCCTGATATGAATGCCTTTGTGTGTTCTGTGCATATGTGGATTTTTCTAATAGAAGTTCAGCACTTTATTTACAAGAACAGTCTGAGCATCAAAACTAATGTGTTAAATGTATATTCTAATGTGCCTGACTACATGCATGCGTCCTTGTGTGAGTATGCATACAGGTGCTTGTTGTGTGTGTGTGTGTGTGTGTGTGTGTGTGTGCGTGCATTTCTGAATGTTTATGTATACCTGTGTGAGATGGCTACTGATGAAAAAGGATATGAAGGTTCCTAAACCTGTCTGGCCTTTTAATGACCGTGAAATGCATCTAGCTCTTGTATCATGAATTGTGTAGCTCCCCTAGTTTTAGCCCTTGTTCATAAACCAACACATATCCATCAGATTGAGAGATGAATATTGTGTCACTAGGCTATTGCTGCATTAACCAGGAAAGTGTCTGTGCGATGTAGCATAAAAGCTGGTTTATGATCCATTCCCAGAAAAACAAATTGTTGCTGTGGTATGAGCCGTTTGAGAAGTAGCAAATAAGCAAAGTCATTATAAACGGTGACCAGCATTTATTTTTTGCAACCAGGAACACATGGAGAAGAAAAAGGGGCTGTTCACGCAGAACGCATTTTTGCGTTTCAAAACGTAAGACGCTTGGTAATGGAATGGAAAATAATGCAAGGACTAGAGATACTTGTTTTTTTAAGCTTAACTTATTTTAGCACTGCATTTTTAAAATGCTGTGTTGTAAAATGCTACAAAAGACTCGAGTAAAATAGTCAAAGATGCCCATTTACCACGTTTATAAAGAAAACTAATGAAAAACAATACAGTGGAATACAGAACACATTTTTTTTCCCTGTTCAAAATCATGAGACACCGGGCAGTGAAATGGAAAAAAGAGCAAGGCCTAGAGACTTTTAAGTTGCACTTAACATGTGCATGTGACTCTCATGTCTAGCGCATGTTTACATAGAATAATACCTGAAAAGGAGCGCAGTGGAATGCGAAAACGTATTCTATACAAGCATGTTTTTTATGTTTGGAAATGATGCAGGGCAGTGAAATAAAAAGGTCTAGAGTGGCGCTGTGTATTTAGAATGTTGTATAATGCGCAAGATGCTGCAAAAGATGCAAGATGTAGCGTGTATTTAGCGTGGAATGTAAAAACGCGTTCTATATGAATGGCCCTCAAGTTTTATCAGCACCAGCAGACAATAATGATGTCACAGATTGATGATGTCTAGACTAAAACTGATGAAGTGATTGAAATATTGTCAGTTGGCTCATTATGATGATTTACAAGGCAAATATATCAGAAAATGATTGCATAGTGGGTGCTTTATTAATGAAAGACCATATTGACTACAATTATTTTATAATATTAATTACATACTGTAGATATTAAACGTAAACTATTAACAGAATATGTTGTTTTAACTGCTGTACCACAGTTTAAGAAATGAACAGACCATTTGAAATCACATAGTGAACAGAGGGCCGCCAAGAGCTGATGTCACTGAGAAAGACAACAGATGAGGTCATCTCCTGGCACCACCGGGATTGGACCTAAAGCCTCAATTCCTGTAATGCTCAAGTGGAATTTTAAGGAACTCTGTAAATGATTTCTGTTAAACTGTGAAGTGTCTCTTTCTCAAATTCTGTACTAATCTACTCACCTCGGAGACAGAATACAGAATTACAGAATCTTTTCTATTTTAAACATGATCATGTTTAGAGTTTGTTTTAACAATTGTGTTTCTTTTTGTATTGCACTTAAAGAAAAAAAACTTTTTTTTTGACTGTACTCAACCATGAACCCTTGCACGGAGCTGAACTAACACTCATGTTCTGCTGCGGTGCAGAACAGGAACAATAAAGACTGGTGATAACCTAAACTATACCGTTGTGTGTGGAAATGACTGTGTTGATGTACTATGGCATTTAAGTGAATAAACAACTGTAAGTCCCACCTTCCACTTCACGTCGTTGTGTTTCCTGTCTAGACAGAAAAGGTCAAATAATATATAAAGTAACAATCAGTTTGATGCATGCACACAACAAGTGAGTAATCTGTTATTGTGAACAATAAAGCTATTGTAATCCATTCAATGCACCGCTGCAGCAACTGTCACAGCGTCAAATGAAGTGATAAAACAACATGTCAGATCACTTCAAAGGCTAGTTCACCCAAAAATGAAAATTCTGTCATCATTCACTTGGAACGACATGACAGTGAGTAAACAAACGCTGACAGAATTTTATCATGGTTTGTGTCTGCATAATGAATTTACACAATCTATTAAACTAGTCTGTGTCTAATAGAAGCTTATTCCTTTAAATCATAAAGTATGAATGCAATAAATCCATACATTTTAGGATGGCATCTATGCCAATTATGATATTTTATAAAATTTTCTAATTGATAGACATCACTCTACAATGCTGAGCCTATTAATATTTTTTTTTTGTTTTATTCTAATTCTAACAAAAAAAATTTTGACAGCATTATTTAACAAGTTTACACAACACAATTGACTTTGCCTAAGGGTATTTTTCCTACAAATAACCATATTCCAGAAAAAGTTATACCCCCGGTTTCACAGACAAGGCTTAAGCCTATTCCCAGACTAAAATGTAAGTCTGAGCTGTTTCAACTGAAAAAAAAACCTTGCACTGACTGGTCTTAAAATATATCAGTGCCTGTGTTTTGTCTCAAGATGCACACCAGTAATGTTTTTTCTAAGGCACAATTATAAAAAATTACTAAATGTCCTAATTGAACTATGGCCTAATCCTGTTTTAGTCTAATCTCTGTCTGTGAAACCAGGCCATATAGTTATATAGTTCACTGAAGTATTTATTTATTTATTTTGGTCTATTTGATTAAAGATTTGTACAGTGCTATGACCGTTTGAAATGTCGCAATTAAGTAGTTTACCAGTCAATGGCTTCCATATGGTTTCATTTTTGAAAATAACAGATTAGAAGTAAAAAATGTTTAGGAATTTAAAGGTGACATGTTAACAATATGCCTAACAAGATAAGATTTAATTTACTCAAGACCATAATGAGATAAATTCTCAGGTAGTTATTATATATTTGATTTATAATTTCAAACTGTTATGGCTGTAATTTGAATTGTTGAACAGAATATTAATGTTGAATATTATAAAGTCAGTTATAAAGTCAGCAAAAAAATCCAATACATAATGGGTAGCATCATCTGTGAAAATGGGCAATGTTAAATTTTAAATCAGTAATATTTTGCAATGTATTCCATCATTTCCCAATAAAAGTGTGCTGGAAATAATAGCTCTTTAATTTCTAGGCTAGCTATAAAATCCCTGTAAAAATAGATAAATAGATAAATTCTGGCTTAGTTACAAAATACAAAAGGCCAGTAAAAATATATGAAGGTCATGCAAACATTTGCTATGGCAACACCTACAGTATATAACAGCTATGGCAAACAGGTATAGGTAAAGGTTATTTAAAAATAATAAAAAAATAATAATCTGAATTAATAAAAAAGTATAGTGTGAGGATTTTGTGACATCTTGAGTCATATATGATACTCATCTGTTAAATGGTTCAACATCATCATCTCATTCATCATCAAACCTTCTCATCATCATCTTGTTCATCATCATTATCATCATCTTAATGGCGCTCTGCACTTTGTTAATTAGCAACAGAACTGTGTAAAAGCACATGCATCTGCCACAAGATGGCAGTGTGGTCAAAGACAACAATGAACAACAGTGTTTTTGTAAGCTGAATGATATAGCACAATCCCTTTAAAGCCATTTATCATGACAACACACTTATGTAAAACAGCATTTCTATACTTCAAAACATTCATTGTGTCACCTACAAACCAAGGTTTTCACCTACATCTGCAATTTTAACATGCACATATTCTAGAGTGGTTTGTTATTCTCTTTCTTGTGGAAATGTTGGCTATGAGTCACATCTTAACATCAGACCTCTCTAGAAAAGTGCATGCCTTTGACACGCAGCATTCAAGGCTCTGATCACATTCATCTGGGCTCCAAGGTCCACTGCAAGTCTGAGGGCTGCTGACAGTCTAAAGCATGTCACATGAATCGAGGGCTCTATCTCACACTTTATATCTTTCTTAGATTTAATATATGCTAGAACGGTTTGTTTCTTTCCACTCGGTTTCTGTTGTTCTCTCACCCCCTCTTTCTTTTGCTCAATCCTGAAGACAAAGGCCTGCTTGTCTATGCAGTGCTTAATATTCTGAAACGCTGATTCTTAGCTGTCACTTTGCCTTCAGCGCTGCAAAACATAATAAAATAATAAAATAAATTGATCAAAAATCTCTCTGTGAAGCTATAATGTGGAAATCTGTCTGAAACAGAATTGTGTCATTTCATTTTAACATGTCATTCTTGCATCAGAATTGTGGTGGACAGGAAAAGCTTTCATCTTCAAGGCTCAGAAAAGAATCTTTCGCAACCGTGACCAGTTCAATACAGTATAAACTGATTCTGGGCTCCTTTATCGTCTTATACATCCAGTCTCTGTAGATGAACTTCCCTGTGGGTTACACAGGGGTTTGAGTAATGTGAGGTGGGAAAGCTCTGATGACTGAGGGATTGTGGGAGTGATGTTCAGAGGTCAGTCGGAGTGGTCTGACTCATGTTGACGAGGAGTTGGCTCTTCTGCACTGTAAAAATACTGTGCAACCTGCTAAAATGGAAAACCTATGTTTTTAAGTCATGTCAAAGCTACAACCTGCACTGATGTGGTTAGTACGCTTCTTAAACCACTTTCAGTTTAACTACTGATGAAGAAAATAAAGCTAAAACTCTTACAACTTGTAAAATCGCATAGAAATTACAAATAATTTTAATTAAATTAATAGAAACAAATCAATTCATAATGCCATGTTTTACATATATACATACATACATACATACCCACCCCTATCCAGAATGCTGAATCCCGGACAATTTTCAAGCGACACCTGAAAACTCATCTCTTCCGTCATCACTTGACTTCATCTTAAAAAATAAAAATAACCCTTTGCTTTCTTTCCTTAATCTCTGAACTGAGGTTAAGAATGCCTGAAACTTTGTATTGCAAGCACTCCCTGTGTCTATTTGCCTCTTTATAATGAATCGCTTATTGCATTCCTCAATTGTAAGTCCCTTGGATAAAAGCATCTGCTAAATTAATAAATGTAAATATATATATATATACATATATATATATATATACTGTATATATATACATACATACATATATACATACATACAACTTCAAAATCTCTAATAGGCTGTTTAATATCAGGTTTCTTTGTGGACATACTCCATATATATGCGTGACAACATGCACTAGTGTTATTTTAGTATTATTTACCTTTTAAAATTAGTATTATTCATATATGTTTTTAATGTTTTCATTTTATTTTAGTTTGTTTTAGTACTTTTATTACATGCTTTTGTCATTTTTTAATACTTTTTTTGATAATTTTTTGCAAGTTTTAGTTTAGTAATTTTATTTTGTAATGAATGATTCTTAATAGATTTAGCTTTAGTTTAATGAACAATAATAACATGCACCGCTATTAAACAATGTTTTTTTTATTTATTATTTTTGTACTATTTAATTTTATTTTATAATGAACAATTTTTGCTAGATTTAGCTTTAGTTTTAGTGAACAATAATATCATGCACTGCTATTTATGCATGTTCAATGTTGTTTTTTTTTTTAATTATTTTATTATTTTACATTTTTTTAATTACTTGGAAAAAATAAAACGGTTAATATTTTTAATAACTTTTTTGTAGCCAAGTATTTAAGGTATGTTTCAATGCAAGAACTAACTTTCTATATGTGACCCTGGACCACAAAAGCAGTCATAAGTAGCACGGGTATATTTGTAGCAATAGTCAAAAATACATTGTTTGGGTCAAAATTATAGATTTTTCTTTTATGCCAAAAATTATTAGGATATTAAGTAAAGATCATGTTCCATGAAGATATTTTGTAAATTTCCTACAGTAAATATATCAAAATTTAATTTTTGATTAGTGATATGCATTTTTAAGAACTTAATTTGGACAACTTTAAAGGTGATTTTCTCAATATTTAGATTTTTTTTTGGAACACTCAGATTCCAGATTTTCAAGATTCCAGTTGTATCTCGACCAAATATTGTCCTATCATAACAAACCATACATCAATGGAAAGCTTACTTATTCAGCTTTCAGATGATGTATAAATCTAAATTTTGAAAAATAGACCCTTATGACTGGTTTTGTGATCCATGGTCACAAATTACCCCATGCTGGGAAATAATCACTAGAGTAAAAAGTATATTAATTAGAAAAGTTTAAATACTTAATATAAAATATATAAAAGATTGATGAATAAAAAATTCAGACATTGATGTGCAGACAGCACTGAATTCATAAACACATACACAATCACAGACACAAACACACAGTAGTCAGACTTTTCAATCTCAGAAAAAGAGTCTAAATGGCTACATAAACAGACTCCCTGTAGAGGTAATGAAAAGGTAAAAAGGTAAGAGCAATTACACCTTTGTCATGTTCTCGTACACAGATTAGCCAATTGGACCAGCGCTGCTGACAAACATTAGACTGGTATCCATGATACCGCCATTGTGTGTTTGTTCAAGTGTCATCACTTTCTTTTTCCTCACATAGAAGCCATACATAATGCCATATGAGAGCCATATAGGAGTGAGAGTGTATTCACAGAAGAGCTATATTTTCCAGCAAATCCATCCGAGGAAATCACTGAAACTTAAAGTGTAAATTGGCTCCTGCCGTATATCTGTGCACTGATGAATTCTCTCTCTTGTATTATATGGTTAGAGGGCTCTAAATCATACAGGCGAGATGGGCATAATCACCTTGCCGGCTGCTTCCTGTCTTCTAACTATCAATTCCCTCTCTTGTCTCCATCAATTTTCCTCTCGAAATGTCCTCTTAGTTCACTATACCTCCCCGTTCCTACCTCCGTCCAAGGAGCCTTGGCTATCTTCACATTCACAGCTCCCTTTCTAAATGTTCCATTTGGTCCGTCAGACAATGATTTGGATCAAGGTTGGCGAGGTAATATCAAGAGGCTTGCATCTCCTATCATGTGGCGTAATTAAAGATCGCGCTAGCTCTTTGTTCAGAGTTATTAAATCGCAGGACCCTTCACCGCGACAGCCACCTCTCCTCTGGCTTTTCTGCCACGCGCCTGCCTCTCGCCTTAGATTAGGCCTCTTCCTCCCTTTGTCATTGCTGCGTTTCCATCGTTTCCCACCTTCTCATTTTCTCGCTGAGAAAAGCACAAAAGCAGAAATCAATATATTCTTCAGAGCTGATCCGCTCAAGCATAGAAGAAATAAGAAACCTGAAGAGACTCGATGTATGTTGAGGAATGCGGCTCACACACGTCGTGAGGGCCCTCTGGCTCAACATGATACAAAACTTGTGCTTCTTAACACTTCAATGTGCCTGAGGCTAGTGCTTAATCCACAGGGCATACGGCTGTAATGATAAACTGTCAGAGGTATAGGAGGTCTTAAAAGTTTTAGAGACCACCAGACTTGAGATATGAATGAGCTGACTTACACTAAGGCACTGAAAGGCTTAATATAATATAATTCAGTCAAGCAGAAATCAAGCAGATGTGATTCATCAATAACACTGCACCTAAATTAGGTTAAAGAACTAGCTAATGTTTAGGTTCAGAAAGATTTTTTTTTTTTGCAAGAAATTAATATTTTTATTGAGCAAGGACAAATTAAACTAATCAAAAGTGATGGTAAATACATTTATAATATTAAAAATAATTTATATTTCAAATAAATGCTGTCCTTTTGAGCTTTTTATTTAAAGAATGCTAGAAAAAAATCATGGTTTCCACAAAAATATTAATCAGCATAACTGTTTTTAACGTTGATAACAAAAGGAAAGTTTCTGCAAATCAGCATATTAGAATGATTTATTAAGAATCATGTGACACTAAAGACTGTGGTAATGGCTGCTGAAAATACAGCTTTGGCATCACAGAAATAAATTAAACTTATATAGACTTTATTGAAAATATATTAAAATAAAAAAACAAGTTGTTGTAAATTGTAATAATATTTCACAAATAACAATACTACTGTTTTACTGTATTTTTGATCAAATAAATGCAGCCTTGGTGAGAAAAGACTTCTTTCAAAAATATAAAAAAATCTAACTCGGTCTCATAAGACGATTATTTTGTATGAATTTACGGTATGTGATTTGTATGGAAACTTACTTAAAAAAATAGAAAAAAAGATAAGCATGAAGTTCCATTCTGAAACACATGCAGAAACATTCAAATCAGATACAAATTCAAATTCATATTAATTAGCCACCATGAATCGCCTTTTATACTTTAATATTCTAGATTACAATATAATACATTTTATATATTTTATAGAATAAAATAATTGTGTAATATATCTTTTTAGATGTATAACATATATATTAATCATGTGCATAATTACTCTGGGATAAGTTTGACAAAAAAATGCTGTCAGTCACTTAGTCTTGGCATATATACAGTAAAAAGTGATGATTAAATTTGAATGTTGTGAATAACCTTTATATGAAGATGTTTGAGTGTGTAATAACAGTAGGCACTCATTTAGAATAATTTGAACTCATGTGTGAGAACCTATTTTGTGGCCATTCGTATGTAATTTGTAAGCAATTATTTGTGATTGAGATCTAATGACTGTAGACCACAAGGAAGTGCCAGCATTATCCACTCGTATAAAATGAATCACTAAAACATCTAACAGTTGTGGAGATTTAGGATCCATGGCAGAATCAATGCCGAGAGGATAAAGTGCTTTCGTTGTCCACACAGCCTGAAGATCAGTGTAAACATTACAGGCATTTAGCCGTCTAATGATTGTGTGAGGGGGTGTATTTTAGCTCGGCGCTGAGAGGTGTTCTGTCTTGCTTGACTTAAATGACATGGATGGCCTCATTAAGATGGAGTAATGGCTTCATGGCAGAGGGCATGTGCTGAGATGTTATTCTTTCCAATTATCGCTTTCAGTAACAGAAGATTTTAAAATGAACATTCCTGTCTGAAAACAGGAACAGGATAGAGCCAGCATTTCCCTCACCGTTACATTTCTGGAAGTAATCAAAAGGCAGACTGCCTTTGTGTAGCGGTGAGCGGATATGATCAATACCAGAATATGAGGTCAGTTGTTTCCAGTGGACTAATGATGCATTCAGCAGCTACTCCATCCTCTGCTGTACGCTTTACATCACACGGCCCATATGTTACACATTTCACATGCTATTTTAATAAACAACAAAACAAATAATAACAATGTACCATGCTTTACAAAATAAGTACATATTGTCATGAAACCGTGTTGGCTACACTTTAACATGAAGCCTAACTGTGGAATATAATGCAAGGAAAAAGTCTTTTTTGACCTTCTGAATTATAAAAAAGCCTGCATGTAGGCAAGTTTGTTAAACCTAGGTTGAATTTCACATAAGGTTTCATTCTGAAGTGCCTTGTGGACCAAATAATAGCAGCATCTTACAGAATGTCAGACCTGAAATTGAATGACGAAATATAAAATAAAACAATACACTGTTTTGCTATCTGAAGGACTAATGAAATGTAATAAAAACTGAGATTTATTAAGCTGTTTTTATACATTAATCATTCCGAAAGTTTGGAATAATTATGTTTTTTAATAATTAAGTCTCTCATGCTCACCAAGGCTGTATTTGTTTGTCCAAAAAATACAGTTAAAACTAATATTATATCAACATGTTGATTTCTGAAGGATCATGTGACACTGAAGAGCAGAGTAATGGCTGCTGAAACTTCAGCTATACATAGCATACATAAAGTATATTACAAAATAAATTATAATTATTTTAAATGACAAAAATATAATTTAAAAAAATTATAATAATATTCAAAAATATTACAGTTTTTACTGCATTTTTGATCAAATAAATACAGCCTTGGAGAGCATAAGAGACTACTATTAATTATTCCAAACTTTTGACAGTGTCACGGGTTGCAGACAGGATAGCTGAAATGACTTGTACAGCCAATTAAATTATACTTAACTATTTTTTTAATAGTATATCATATTTATTGATGGTTTAATATAATTAGTATATAGGCTATACACTCTAAAAAAATGCTGGGTTAAATACAATCCAGTGCTGGGTAAAATATGGACAAACCCAGCGATTGGCTACTTCAACTGTTGGTTGAAAACAACCCAATCGCTGGGTTTGTCCATATTTTACCCAGCGCTGGGTTGTATCAACCCAGCATTTTGTAGAGTGTACTAAATCACAAAAATATTAAAACTTAAATATGTTACTTATTTGTGCCAATTATTGACATTTGAACTTTAGGTAAATCATTGGTCATTA
This sequence comes from Schizothorax lantsangensis, assembly GCA_027422415.1. NCBI lineage: Eukaryota > Metazoa > Chordata > Actinopteri > Cypriniformes > Cyprinidae > Schizothorax > Schizothorax lantsangensis. The sequence goes on from CM049850.1 coordinate 25,184,934, forward strand.
TCCAAGCCAAAATTCTGCATAGACATTGGATCATTACAAAGGGATTTGTATAAAGTGATGACGAACAAAAAAGCAGGTCCAATATTTCTCAGCCAAAGTTTAGAGACATTGAGATTAATGGGATGATAGGTGGTACATATCCATTTACTAATCACATATTCCAAACCTCAAGAGAGCCCTGTGGAGGGGTGCATTATCATCAGATTCAAAGAAACTACGAATTCCAACTCCCATCTCTGCCCACCCCAAAGCAACACGAGAGGATGTTGTCTCGCCTTTAACTCAAGATTAATTAAACCACTTAGAAAGTAGGACACCAACCCACTGAAGATATATTTGCCAATTCTGCGAACAACATTAAAATACATTGGAATACATTTTTAGGCTAAACCTAAATGAAACCAATAGATTGGCTAGAAGGATTGCAGGAGGATTTAGAGAATTACCATACTAAACAGAACCTTGGGCGGAATTTGCTCTCGGGTCACTTTTATTTATGCATGGCCTCATGTAATCACCCATTTCTGAGGTAAGTTCATGGAAGAAGTGCTCTGAGGTAAGCTGACAGGAACTGATATCTGTTTTTACGGCCCGCGGCGCATTGCAAGCTGTTTCATCTGTGTTTACATGGCACACGTATCGACTAGATCCCATTCATTTTGACGAGATGGCACAGATTGCAAAAAGGCACTTGAAACTGCTCAAAATTATGCCTACATAAAACAGCAAATAAGCACTGGGAAAAATCAGAGTAAACAGACCCATGAAAGGACCTGTTCACAGCACAGACCGCAGTTATGTCTTTTTGGTTGGAGCTCTTCAACACCTCTGCTTGTTTAGCTATTCCACCAGCCCAGCTAATCAGCCATTCTGCCTCCTGATCAGGCCAATTCATCATGGGAAAGATGAGAGCCGGCTTGGAAAAGGTTGGGAAGGAGGTGAGACACGTACAATTCTATTTGAAGGTCACCGACCTGCCAAACATCTAAACAGAAAGAGGAAAATGAATTATGTCTTGCTGCCACAAAATCTTTTCTTGTGAAAATAATCAAATGCAAATTTAAAACAACAGCAACAAGTGAAAATTGTTTCTGTTTTCCCAATCCACTTCAGACTGATCTTTGAGAATTGTTTTTACAAGAAACATTTATTGTGGTTGCTAGCTCTTCTAATTTGATTGGCTGAGTGCCGTTCCTAGAGTTCTGATATTTAAGATTCAAAATCACAGCACTCTTGCTCCTGTAATATTTCTCAATTGACCTCAAAGGCTTGTCTTTATGATTCTTGAAGGTCTAATTTCTTGAGATGTTTTTAATGGAGTTTTGTTTAGCTAGTCATCAAAAACACATTAAACGTCAGGCAGAGTTCAATTGTTTGGATTTCTTGTGATTCAAAGACTTTTCACTCATCCGAAATGCTTCACCAACTGCAAATACAGTAAATGCTTGTGCCACTTTTGTACACAGTATATCAGTACAAAAACCTGCATCTTACTCACTAAATACTAACTTCTGACTGGGCATCTAGACAATGCAGACAGCATGTGGAAATAAACAGCACCCACAAATCATTTTAAGTGAATAACATAATGCGCTGAATGTATGTCACATGTTAGACTACATGTTTAACTGTCTTGGCTGTGGAAAATACTGTTGGCTGCACAGATTCTGCAACACTGCAAAGCGCTGACATGAAAAATGGCATGGCCTATAATGTATCTCACTGTCTGTCAAAACATATACACATATGCAGGTACAAACAATAGTCTATGATACTGACAGTGACAGAATCAATGCAAGGACCTTGCTTGTAAGCAAACACACCTCAGAAAAAATAAGCACATGGACACACCATGTTCAGGTGCAGACTATGGCATTATAGAGTATCAGACCCTCAATAGACAAAATTCATAAAACTCTCACAAAACATTTATTGAAATATTCAGAAAACAGCAATTCATATCTGACTGACCTGACTAAACAAATAATTCAATACAAAAAAACACTATACAAGTAAAAGTGAGGGAATTATGAATAACCTAATTGCATTACATAACACAAACTATTCGACACATGCACAAAATACATGGCATAAAAAATTAATTCTACTTATTTACACCAGCTCCATCCTAGAAGTACATATATATATATATATATATATATATATATACATATACATACAGCTACATTTTGACTTTGTCTGAAGATGCCACTGTGTTGGTTAGATGGTTACCAGAGAGCAACTCTATCACATTTATATTTCACTCATCTCCTACGCTTGCTCAAACGTAATAGTCAGGGCTCCAGATTGTGACATGGTTACAAAAAGTACAAATTTGTGACAATAACATCTATATGCAGTGTCCTCACACAACTATTTCCTGCACACAACAAACAAACTGATTTTTAATTCACAAAAACTGTATATACTGTATATAAATGAGTCAGTCAAAAACATTCAAAAAAAGTCCTGAACTTGCTCATGATGGCGATTTCAATCAGACCCATTTAGTGAGTGAATCATTCAGATCAGTTACTGAGTTCACAACTTACTCACTCACTGTCCCTGGAGTAATTTTTCGGTTTTGTCCTATTCACAATACATTGGGGAATGATACTGTAATATAAGGCTATACTTTTGACACTGTATAATTACATATATTCACAATAGAGTTCTAAATATATTTCATGGTATTTTATAATAAATTAATGATATTTAATATAAAAATAACTTGTATAAGGACCAATAGTAAGGTTGAATAGATTGTAAGGAAAACTTAGTTTGGGTGATATCTTGGAATTACAATCAACATAACATTTTATGCACTCAATGAACTTCTCAACAATCTTTATGCAGGAATTCTGTAATTTTCCAATTAAAAAGTCATTTGGCTACCAAATGGCTCCCTCATTAATCTAAAATTCTAAATAAAAACAAACACTCGCCTACTAGTGAGAGGTTTTCTGGTTACACAATACTCTACTTCCAACTTTCCTTAAGTACCTAAACAACAGTGGAGACATAAATTAACAACAGGAATTTACATTATAATTTAAACACCTTATCTGCACTCAGTCCCCAGGAAAATTACACCCTCAACAGCAGGAGAGAGTTTCCTTAAACTCTCTAATCTTCATTATGATCTACTCTGCAGCAATGAGACCATTTTCATATGGAGACATTTTACTAAATGGGTCTGAAACTAAATGAAGGTATGTTAATTTGCTGGATGCGAGCTTGTTTCCTGTGAATTCAAAGCCTTCCAGCCTTTCAAGTGATTCAATTTTGTAGCTTGTGAAGTGGACTGTTATGCTAGTCAGAAAGTACTGTAAATCAGGTTAATGACTCTGAAAAACAGTAACAATAGTGGTTTCATACAGAGTAAACTGCGCTCTCATCAACAACCCTCTTCAGAGTACTACATTCTCCCATTACCTGATGTTATCACAAAAGGAAAGGGGAGGGGGGAAAAAGGAGGAATCGTTTGTAATCTCTGGGAAACAAAGCACATAATGTGCTGAATGTATCTTGACAAAATCTAAATGAAAGTGTCTGTGAGAAAACAAGGAAATTGAGGGGTCTAGCTGCTGAAGTTGGTGGATTGACAGAGGGATAGATAGATCTAGCCAGAGCTGACACCTTCACAACAGAGTACAAATCAAGAGGCTCAAAGATATTGATAACAATTGAGTTAAATGCAGATAACATGATTAAATGCGGATTTTGAAAGTCACATTCCCCTGTTTCTGTTCGCTTACTTATAAATGTCAATATGCCAAATGCAAAAATATTTCGATAATGGCAACCAAATTTCTGTTATTGTAATAGGGTCACCAGCGAGCGAGCCCTGATCTTTTAAAGATGGCATGCCCTGAATCTGACATATAATAAAAAATATGAAGTTACAGAAATTGCACATTAGAACAGCAGAACAATGTTTCTATTTCCAACATGACATGTTATTTCTATGCTTTACAGCTATTGATTTGGAAAGTCAACATTAATTGCCGCAATGTGACATATTTTTGATTGAAATTGAATAATCAGAAATTTTGAAAAGTGGATGTGCCATATAGTACCAGTATAGAGCTGGATTGAAATTGAATACTGTAGGTTTAATCTCTATTGATAGCTATTGGTTAATATTATTCAAACTCATGCATGGCAAGTGATGTCAGTGAAAACAGGAAGTAGTAGAGAAAGAACAAGTAGGGATGTGTTCATACTTGGCAGGTTTGGTTCCACCTGAACCTTGGTGCGCACCATACAAACTGACCGGGACCCACCTTTTCAGGAGTCCAAATGAACTCTGGTGTGTTTATGATATATGATTGCAACACGGACCAAAGACATCTAAACGAACCAAAAACAGGACGCACCCTAAAAAGGACAAAATGCTTAAGTGACCTAGTTCTTCTTGTCATAGGAGCTATTTTGCTTATTACAGTTTGGTACAGGCATCTGAACCATCATCTCCTTGCAGCAGATCTCTGTTTGTGAATCAGAGGAATTCTTGCTGCTGTTTTTACACATTTTAACACAAGTATTTGTGAGCTATAAACTGGCAAAAATACCATGTATATATATACATATACATAAGCAAACCAGGACTGAACACATCAGTTTCTTTTTTGGTTTAGACTAGAACCATGAGAACTGAACTACTTCCAGTGTAAACACATCCTTAGAGCATTCAGATTGGTTTGGTTAAACACTTTTTTCTTTGTATAAATGTACACTCATGAATTAACAAAAAATAAAAATGGTCAAATTTGATGTTGTTGATTGTATGCATCTTTCCTTAAAACACCTCTGGCATTTTACGCAATGACAATTTCCCAGGCAATACCATAAAAGTGCCTTGATGCCAATAAGACATCTCCACTCTTTATGTGGGCTTAAAGCCAGAAAAAGACACTCTATTTTCAACATTCTATGATTTCTATCTCTCAAGTGCCCTCTAAATTGCAATTAGACTGCTTTTCGCCTATGCTTTTCCACACTAAAAGCCAATTTCTATTCTTTCTTTTTAGATGAAAGTGTTGAACGCAGACAACCTATTCGAAAGCTCCGCCTGCTGGCGTGATTCGCTTTCAGTTCACTCAAGCCTAAATAAACTCATTAAAAGGGGTTGTCGAATATGCTAGAGGGAATATTTGTAGTATTAATCAGTGTCGTGTTGAAGTAGACTTGATGGCTTGCTACACACTCCTTCCATGCTGTTTAAAGGGCCTCGGCTTTGTGTTAGTATTCCTCGGGTCCAGCGAGCCCGGCTGTAAATATTTACTGAGAAGACTGGCAGAGGGCGATAAGGAGTTTGGGCCTATTGATGATAACACTGAGGAATTTGAGAGAGTATTTAATGAAATGTCATGTGTATCTGCAGCCATGAAAATTACAGAATGTAAAGGGACCATTTTACAATCTGTGGTGACATGCCAACAAATTTGTACCAGTACCTGTCAGAAAAATAACTAATATACCAACCTGGTACATATTAAGTTATCCTGATGGAGTCTCATTACATCAGTGTTATTTTAGTATAACTTATAGTATTTGAATGAGCTTTTATCTTTGAATTTTCAGTTTTAGCAATTTTGTGTAATGTAGTTTTTTTTTTAGATATTTCTAGCTTTAATTAATAGCTTTTTCATTTTATTATTTTAGTTTTACTTTTTTTAAATTTCTCATCTAATATTTATATTTCATTATATTTCAGCCCTATTTCAATTACAGAAACACAGATTTAATAGTTCTAGTTAGCAATAACAGCACTGCATTACATATACATAAGTTAATATAATAAAATATTACAGTGGTGGCCAAAATTATTAGAACACTAGTATTTTCAACAGCTAAACAATGATTTTAAGTCAGTTATTTCTATCTTTTGCTGTAGTGTGCCAATAGGAAATATCAGTTACCTTTACCTTCATTTTGCCATTAATTGTAATAATCCAGTGAGATTTTTGTTTGCACAAAGAGTCTGACAACAGCCAGTGCTCCACACAGAGATCTGATCTGATCATCATCCAGTCTGTCTGGAATGACATGAAGAAACAGAACAAATTGAAACAGACTAAATCCAGAAGAACTGTGGCAACATCTCCAAGATGCTTCAACAAACCTTCCTGCAAAGCTACATGAAAAACTATGCGCAAGTGCACCTCGGGCAAAAGCTGCTTTAAACGCAAAGGATGCTCACTCCAAATATTGTCCAAAATAGAAGTTACTTGAAAAAGAAAATCTATTTATGACATTATTTATCAACATCCTCATTTTACAGCATTTTTACACAAGTGCCTAAAACTTTGAACAGTACTGTAGCTTAGCAGGTAGGTTTATTGAAGCATCTTGGAGACGTTGCTACAGTTCTTCTGGATTTAGTCTGTCTCAGTTTGTTCTGTACGGTGGCAGAGAGAGCTCAACGCGCTGCAACGTCAGAAAACACATGCAAATAGAAAAAGCACCAGCAAATTAAGAAAACATCTTCATCAGTTTGACAGCAGGTGGTGCAAATGCTCACAACACAACCAAATAAATTTTATTTGCAGTGCGTTTCTTTGTTTGGTTGTGTTGTGAGCATTTGCACCACCTGCTGTCAAACTGATGAAGATGTTTCTTGATTTGCTGGTGCTTGTCAAATTGACGAAAGTTATTTTCTTAATTTGCAGGCGTTTTTTCTATTTGCAGCGCATTTCTTTGTTTGGTTGTGTTGTGAGCATTTGCAGCATGTGCGTTGTAAAATTGAGGAAGTTGTTTTCTTAATTTGCAGGTGTTATTTCTATTTGCAGCGCGTTGAGCTCTCTCGGCCACCGTAGTTCTGCCATTTTTTTTTTTTTGCCAATTAATGGCAAAATGAATGTTTGGAAATGTAAACTGATATTTCACACTACAGCAAAATATAGAAATAACTGACTTAAAACCATTTTTTAGCTGGTGAAAATACTAGGGTTCTAATAATTTTGGCCACCACTGTATATAGTATGTTGCTTACAAAAATATTTCTGTCATGACAACTCTCGGAGGGATTGACATGGTAATGTACATGACAATGTTAATGTATTTGGTCTTGGCAGAATAGATCTGCTATGCTGCTGCTGCGGCTGCGGAAGAGCAAGTACCGAGACTTGCTACAGCCAATACATCCACAACATGCTGCTGTGAGCATGTAAGAAATACTGCTGCTGCAATTATAACATACATGAAATAATCCCCATATAGCATACATGAATCACCTCGTAGCAGATCTATACAGGTGGAGCTGGGGAAGGTGGAGGGTTTCTGAAGCACGTTGCGAACTGCTACAGCAAGCACTAGTCATATATTTGAATGTTGAGCAGAGAGCTCATTGGCTACCGATACAGGAGAGAACCAATCAGCTGTGCCATGAGATGATGTCATTAGGTCAGATTGAGTTAGACCTATCAGACTGCACCATCTAGAGTTTCATGCCAGAACTCTGTATATTTGAACTTCAAGTTAGAATAGGCCTACTCAGCTACTTCTGAACAGACATTAATGCAGAAAAATTATCTTTTCAGCCAGATGGTATAGTTTCAAAATGTATTGCGTCATGCTAACCAGCCCATCTTTGACCTCTTGGTTCCAGTAGCATGTTAAATATACTACAAGGAAAACTACATCTTACAATCTAATGTAAACACAAATGATTGTCTAATCACCCTTATTTTATCTCAGTAATTAAGAGATGCTTTCCAACAGCGTCCTTGCCGTGATGCTGCTGAGAACATGAGAAGAGCATTCCCACAGTAAAGACTTCTGCTCTGTGACCTAACTTCTCACTATCTGTCTGTGTTCTGAGGAAAACCGGAGGAACAGCTTGTCTCTCTTCACCCCCTGACGTGCACCTTCTTACCTTGTCCTCCCGTGGCAGTTTCTCAGCCCTGCAAATCAGACATATGGAATGGGGGAAGGCTTGCCAAGAAAGATGCACTAGCAGAGACTGGTGGGCCTTGAGGCTCCTGACAGACATTGCCAGAGAAATGGGGCCTTCTCTGCCTCTCTGGCAGATGGCTGGAGGAAGTGGAACAAGCGCAAGAGAGATAGAGGAAAAGCTTGAAAAGACAGATCCAACCAAAGCCAGGTGTTAGAGATGAACCTCCTTACAAACTCTTGATCTAAAGCGTCAAAAGCAGAGATTAAACAAACATTTCTGCTTAAGATCAAATATTAAACACTTGCCCTCAGTAAGTTTTACACATTAATAAATAAACAGCGCTTTTAGAAAAATGTTTCAAAACATTTACACTCACACAAGATGAAGACGTAATAGTAGCTTAATAACAGCTGTTTTATTTTACATAGAGCCGGTTTACTCATGGGGGCGGTCATATTGAGATTACACGACCACTTTCGCTTGTGAATAAATTACTAATAGCTGACAGCAAATAAAGCATTTCTGGAATTTCGTGTAATGCATCATCCACACCACGAGGTGTTAGTATAAGCCCAAGACGACCTGGTTTGCACCTTTAATTTCTCTTTTCCTATGATGGATTACAAAAATGGGACTAGTGCAGATTGATAGACCTGGTTCTGCCTCATCAACCCTCTCTTCCATTAACATGAATGCCTTCTAGTATGAATCATAGTAATGCTTTCTTGCTTATTCTGAATGAAGAGGAGAGAAAAACATCAGCAAATGAAAATGCAGTGGTGTTCAAAAACATACTTATTTTCTCAATTTATTCAATTTTTGCATTTCCTCTGAAAACTCTCCAAACTGGACCAACCAATTTTAAAACAAGCATGACAAATTTAATAAGCAAGCATGGATAAAAGAATCTAGGCAAGAAAACATAACACATACATTTATGGTAAAGCAAGCAAATATATATTTTTTTGGAATAAAGTGTCTAATGGATATAATATTTGTTTAGCTTTCTTATGTAGCACGTGTGTGTGATATATCACACATACAAATGTTTAAAAAAAGACTTGTTGACACGGATTGTAAAACATTTCAATCCTGTAACTCCGTCATTCATCTTGGTTCTGGAAAAATCAATTTAATACCGCTTCACGACATGGATTTGTCACATGGGCCTCCATGTAATGGCTTTTATTGATTGTCATTTTACAGATTTTCCTCTCCACTGAGGACATATGCACGGGACAAACCTTTGTGATCAAAGGTGTGATGAAGCAATCATGCATTTATGACTGTACGCATGATTCCATCACATCATCATTGACTTTGTGTCCAGTTGTCCGGCTGTCGCTGGTTGTCTATAGCCACTTGAAATAAGGCTCAGGACTCATCAGTTGTGCAAACAAGGTCTAATCTCACTTATCCTCTGTTTACTTGCCTGTTGAGGCAGGTAATTAGTCTTAATGACAGTGTCAGATAATAGCCTTTAACCGAATCTGCTTTAAAGGGGTTTTCGGGGATGTGAACTATCTTCAGACTTCACTGTAACTTCTCTCTGCACAATTTGTTAGTAAATATGTGATAAATATTAGCAATCATGTACTTGCCTCAAGCTTGAAAAGTAAGATTAGCCTAGTTCACTGTGTTGTGAATGCTGTAGGCATGGTTCTCCTGGCCGACCCCTTTTCAATCCTAGCCTGCAAGGATATTCATTCACTTATCAAGTTACTGTCCAAGTAAGGCTATGAGATTTTTATCTGCCTAATTGCCCACAAGATATAGGACAGTGAAAAATGCGGGCTAAGCAACAACTGGGGCAAACATTTACTAAGTTGCTTGAATCCAGCAGGGTCAGAACTACAAGCGAGCTCATTTATTCAAAGTGCACCATACCAGATAGTGGCTAAGAATGGAAGACTGATTTCCCCTCAGGGTTAAAACATAAAAATTGTAATTGTGAGATAAGTTTTAAAGTATAAAGTTACAGCTGTGAAACATGTATAGTCATAATTGTGAGAAGCAGTTGCATTTGTGATATTTGAAATTGCAGTTATGAACATAAAGTTGCAGTTGTTAAAAATGATAAAGTCACATTGTATGATGAGAAATATATGCAGCCTATAATGAGCAGTTGCAATTATGAGATATAAAATTGCAGTTGCGAAAAATAAAATGGTAATTGTGGAAAAGTCACAACTGTGAGATATAAGATCGCAATTATGATAAAGTAACATTGGTGAGATATGAAGTCGCATTTGTGAAGTCGAAATTGAGAGAGAAAAAGTTGCAGCTGTTAGAATATAAAAGTTACAGTTACGAGAAATAAAGTTGCGATTGTAAAATATAAAGTTGAAACAGTCAGATAAGGTTACAATGTGATATAGTCACATTTTGAGATATAACTATTCTATATGATATATGAGAAACAGTTGCATTTATTAAATATGAGGTCAAAATTATGACATATAGAGTCGCTATTGTGAAAGTCGCATTGAGATATACCCACAATTGTGAGATCTAAAGACAAAATTATAAGAAATATTTCCAAATGCAATATAGGATATACACAGAAGCAATTATGAGATATAAACTTGCACATGTATGACATTCTGAAGATCTGAATTCTGATAAAGTTGCATTGTTGTTATATGAAGTCACCTTAGTATAGTCGCAACTGTGAGATAAAAAGTTACAATGAGAGAAATAAAGTTAAAAAAATAGTCATTTTCTTTCTTTCTCTGAGATGAAAACAGGCTTTCATTCTTAAGAAGGTTTTTACAAAATAGTTTAGCCTTCTGCAAGTTACCAGTTTTTCATTGAGGTTATCTAAGTTGTTTGTTCTTATATAATCCAGTGACTATGACTGATGAAGCTATCCTGCAGACATTAAGATGTATGTGACATTTGTTTAGGCTCATCTTCTATTGCCGCTCCCTGCTTTTGGCTGTACAGATTGCTGGTGTGTCAGCGGACGATGCTATTAAATGTTGACAAATGCTCTCGTCGACAAGCAGCATAGGTTAAGCTGTCCCTTAACATCCAGCAGGAATAATGAGGCAGGTACCATGGACAGAGACAAATCACTAGCGTACAACTTATCTTAAGCAGTAGAGAGAAGAGATAGGCCTGAGCCTGGACAGAGAATGAGAAGGAGTGAGAGAAGGAGAGCTGGAGAGATTACCATCTGTCTTTTAAACACTTAAATCAGTCCTTGTGCTGCTTCAGCAGTAGTTCAAAAAAAAATTAACAGCCCTCCTTACAGGTCTCTGAGGCACTGCAGGAATCGATCACAGGTGAAGAGGAAGAGCCAAATTGCATGCTAGAAGACAAACCCAAAACCACAAGAAGCCAGAGAAACCCACGATGCTTGAGACACACAGGTTTGTTTAAGAGGTAAATGGCACTGAAAAGCTGAGAACTTAATGTACTGCTGCTGCTAAAATGAGTTGTGTTCTATCATCACTGTCTGAAGGATAGTTAAATGTTTATATGATGAACAAAAAAATAAAGCAATATAAATTATTCATAATTTCTATCTTAAATATATAAAATAAAAGAGAGATCTAAGATACAAAGAAATGATGCATGTTACTATAACTATAAATACACAATATGTCATCGCATGGTGTAAATGTTTTTCTAAAGCTGAAATCCCGAATCACCACATGATCCGCCTCTGCTTCAAGCTATTGCTCAAAGCTGATAGTTTCATAATTCATTTTTATATTTTTCACTTCATATGAGTTGTAGGCTATATTGTGGGCGTTAAATCGATCGAAACACATGGGAAATATGAATCGTGAGATATGACATTTTGGGTGGAGTACAGTGGTATTACAGAGGATGCCACCCCGAAGTGTGATGCTGAAATCAGCATGGAATTGCAAAACAGCATGCAAAAGAGCTTTCCAGATGTCACCAGCACATCCCACAAGCCACTTCAGTATCATGACGATCGTAGAGAGTTCTAGCCCAGCTGTTGTCAGTACAGCTTTTTTTTTTTTTGTTAATTAAATAATGCTGAAATAAAATAATATATAATTATTAGATTAAAAACCTAAAAAATACTTTGGTTAGCTTCTAAGGCAACATTTCTATTTTTTATTTAAGTACTAAAATGACTAAAATAAAAATAAAGCTAATAAATATTCAAAGACAAAGCAAAACTAATAAATATCAAAAAGCACGTGGAATTACTAAAACCAAAACTAATATTAAAATGACCAGTGAAAATATAAAAACTCATTCAAAATATAAATAAACACTATGATAAACAATAACAATGCTCTAGCGTCCCTTTGATCATGGAATGAATCAAATTTAATATCTTTTACAATTACAATAATATCAATTTACTAATTTACAACTGTAATATCTTCATAAAAACACTAGGTTATTGTTTTATCTGACTGCGATACATGTAATTTTATAATAACCACATGCAGTATACTGTATGTATGTGAATACATGCACATTTTTCAGTCTTTACCATGTCTTTACAGAGGGCAGCTTTGACTCTAAAGGTTACTTTGTAGACAGCTTCTGCTGACAGGAATTTTATTTATTTATTTTGGTTGTATGGATTTATCTCTTAACGCTTCCAAGAACAGACACAAGGGCACCTCTCTTTTGCTTGACATTTTTGGGTACTAATGTCCCAGCCTTAGTGTTCAGAGATCAAACAAGTTTTTGTTTTCGATCGTTTGGATGAGCAACACAAAGCCCTTGTTTTTGAACCTGCCCATCCAAATATATTCGTTCCACGCTCACCGTACACAATGTTTCTACTTTTTGATGTATCTTCCTGATCATCTATATACAGTAACTCATAATTAAATTTTGTATGATGGTGTTTTTAATGATGTTTTGTTTGTTGACTGAAAAACTTAAACTCAAACATTAATTTTGGAGAAAGCAAAAAGACTTCATGACTATGACACATGATTGGCTCATTTGATGTCAACCAAACCGAACACTTGAATAAATTCCATTCAGTCAAGCTCTGTTAGGCATTAAAGCCTTTTTTTCATAAACTCTATTTGGAAGCTTTCATTATGAAAAAGCGATCAGGCTGTGAAGTAACCCTGTGCTTTCCCTTTAATTTACAACTTTAATCAAGAGGAACTGTAAACAATGGGCCATTAGCATATTCATACTACATCAGTCCCCCGTATCACTAGTCTCAAACAGACATTAGTCCTTGTAACGACTGGGTGAAAAGAGAAATATGTCATGGTTTTTGGCATTTTATTTCTGTGTATAAGTACTTGTCTCTACTATTGTGGCATACATAATCATGTTTATCTAGGAGGGTATAGGATGTATAGCCTTTAACGTGTATCTCATATGAAACATTATCAGGACAACTTAGAATGACACTGACACAAAATGTGGTTCCCTTCAAAACAGACTTGCTCTACATGCTATACTTGCTGTTCAGTAAGTGTGTCAGATGTTGATTAATTTCAACGAAGGATTGATCCAGCTAAAAGAAATATTCACGTCAGGTGCTTTGAGAAGGCCAGTGCAGATGTTAAAGTTCATCTTTGTTTTATGATCATGACACCATCTTTTTGCATTGTAGCACTGGTTTCTGTGATTAACGTTTTAGCAACACTGCATCTCTTTTATGGATGTTAGTGTTGTGAAGTTCTCTGTGGTCAGTTTTTTGTGGAAACAGAGTCTTCAAGGTGGATATTGAAGCTTGCTGTTACTTTTGCTGCAATAGTTGTGTTGTTTGAACACAATCCTCCTTAGTGTTCGACAGAGCACTTCGACTATCATTCTCTTTCAGTTTTTACCCAGTATTCTTGTTCGTTGAAGAAATCAGGCCATGATTTGTGCAGTCATAATCATAAAGGCTATTATTTTTTGTTGGGAGAAATGCAGTTGGGATACAGACACTCCTGCTAAACAGGCTCCCATGATTTGCCATTTCTGGAATGTTTAATGGGTGTTCACATAATTTTAACCCCTGTTTATACACATAAGGAAGAAGAAAACATACATAAAAGAAGAAGATTATTAAAATTATTAATTTCCTTTTTTATTGTAAACTTTCTTCAATAGAAGTGCTGAGACATCTGGGGCAGGTTTTGGTGCAATTCCGCCATGCTGAACTGGTACGTGAGAAGTTTGAAAATTACCCACATTTTATGGTGTAGCTACTTATTCTGTTTCTGTTCTTCTCTAAGCAACAGAAGAGTCCTGGAGAGATACTGAGGCACATGAGTGCCAGACTTGGATTCAACATTCACACTTTTCTTTCCTTGAATCCATAGCTTACGTGAAGGTGGAATGCGGATGGAATTCTCTGGCCATGCAGAAATTAGATGTCTATGAATATGTACATTTACAAAAAATGTAAAGAAAACACACAGGAAAAAAAAAGATCTTTATCATGAAACTTTATGATAAACGTGCTGTATGTTTGTAGCTAAATTTGTGACCAAGAGAGAAAACTGAAAAACTTTGAGAAACTTACACATAATAAAAAGGTAAAAGATTGATTCTCGCAAAAATAAAAAAGTTATCATCTGAAACGGTGTAAACGCACAGCCAGAGCAAACATCAAAACCATGACTCCGCTGAGATGGTTTCAAGTAAACACTTAGATGGTTTTGAGGTCACATTTTATTTTTAAAGGTTTGGTTTTCAATTCCGTATAAAGACGTGGGAGTCATACAAACCCTTCTCCACCTCCAATTACTTTCTGTTGCAACACAAACCCGAATCTGAAGAGTCGTGGAGTGCATAAACAGAGCAGATGTTTCATAAACAAAATATGAGATATTTATGCAGCAAAGCAGACAGTAGAACATACAGCACTGACAATTGTCGGATTCCTCCACGCTGCGGTCAATTAAATATGAATGATTTTAATCAACCAAGCCACACATTCATGTGAAGGTAACATTTGTTTTGTTGCTTCAAGACCCTGGCAATATTGTATATTTTATAGCTAGAAATGTAACAATTGATGACACATACAAGGTCATAGCAAAGGGAAAATTTAAATTTTTCTCTGTTTTGAACTTGTAAGATATTTCCCAAAGGAGACTGGGTAATGTGCCTGGATGTAAATGCCAATTACAGGTCTAATTATCATTCCCTTCAGTCCAATAAATCCTAGAAGTAAAAAAAAAAGTCCTGCGTGCCACCGGATGACTGATATGTAGTTACTTTAAAAAGGCAGCATTTCAACTCAATCACACTCTAGGAATACAAAATGTGTTTTTAAAGTACACAAGCAGGCATATGGTAATATTTCATCCTCTGTCACCCAATCATGACCAATAATACAAACACAAATATCTCTGATTTCATAGCATTCCCGCTTCCTGAAATCCCACGCAGCGTCTAATTTATGTCAGCAAGCCCGCTATTCCATCTAATCCAATAATAACGACAACCTGGCTTTTCCGCACCCCTGTTTGATGTGGAATTTCACGGGACATATTTCACAATCCATCCCCAGAGACACTTTAACCACTCTGGGGTATAATGCAGACCCTGCATTTACATAATGAAGTCCTCTGTTTATTATAAACTTGTGCATTCGGTTCACGGAAGACCATTAAACAAGCACAAAATAGGAAAGAACAGGAAAGTCGCCGTGCCGGATAGCGTATTAAAATGCAAATGTGACTTAATCTTGATTCGTGGCTCTCCATGGGCCAGCGTAACATGAGCCAAACAGGTAATGCATCCTCCAGCTTTGGCCTCCCTCCACAATGCTGCAGTGTACAATGTAGAGACGGCGCGTGAGATGGAGATGATATCTCTTTTATTGTGCAGTTGGCTGGGGCTTTTGTGTGTTCTGGGGGTGTTATGGGAATTGCGAATGTTAGAAAGGGGCAGAGGAGGAGAGTAAACACATATCACTCGAGATTACATGTTGTTAGCCATTTTGGCACTTGTTAGAGGATAAAAGCTAATCATAAACACGGACAAAATGAGCCTTGTTTGATATGGGAATGAATTTGTGGCTGCGTTCCCTGTTTTTGCTTTTATGCACGTAATAAAAAGGCTTTGAAATTACTTTAGTTACCAAATAGCAAATCGTAGTAGGTAGTAAAGAGCTTGTTTAATCAAGTCTTGTATTCGAACTTCCAACTAACAAGCTCACCTAACTTTTACGCATACTCATTAAAGGAAACTCATTACAGAAAACAAAATGCTACATAATGCGACCACATTTCTTTTCAATAGTTTATTCTTAAGTGTCTTGATTTAAGCAAGCACAATTAGTCAGGAGAGCTCCATTTCCCAACCCCTTCAACCTTGGTTTCAACATGAAAACAAAAGGGCCGAGATGAATGTGGAATTAACGCTGACAGCTGCTGACTCAGGTGGTTATAAACGGATGCGAATGTAAACTTCGAAATGGCAATTACATTACAGCCCTTAGGAGAACCCTCTCTATTCTCCTGGATTTGTTGCTGGCTGGGCAAGCAGCCATATCTGTTGTTTGGCTGTGGAGAAGGAGATACGTGTAGTCAACATGGCAACAAAACACTTTTGTCTTCCATATGCAGAGAAAACAGGGGATGGGAACAAAAGCTAAGCTGAAACAATTGTCTTGTGGCTGTTGTGATGTCAGCTTGTTAATATCAAAAGCATATTTTATTTATTTACCGTGGTTCATTGCTGTACTAGTGAAATCACAAAGCAAAATGCTAACAAACGTGACATACATCCACTAATGTGTAGGTACCGTGCATTACATTACATTTACATTTAGTCATTTAGCAGATGCTTTTATCCAAAGCGACTTACAAATGAGGACAATAGAAGCAATCAAAACCAACAAAAGAGCAACAACATGCAAGTGCAATGACAAGTCTCGATAGATAAAATAGAATTAGAATAGAGAGTGTTAGAGTTAGAGGGTCAAATAAAGATGGAAGAGATGTGTTTTTAGCCGTTTCTTGAAGATGGCTAAGGATTCAGCTGCTCAGATTGAGTTGGGCAGGTCATTCCACCAGGTGGGAACAGTTAATGAAAAAGTCTGTGAAAGTGATTTTGTGCCTCTTTGGGATGGCACACTAATGCATCATTCACTTGCAGAACGCAAGCTAGAGGGCACATAGGTCTGAAGTACTGAATTTAGGTAAAGGGGTGCAGAGCCAGAGGTGGTTTTGTAGGCAAACATTAATGCCTTGAATTATATGCGAGCAGCTATTGGTAGCCAGTGCAAATTGATGAACAGAGGTGTGACGTGCGTTCTTGCGTGGTGCATAAAAGTAATAATCAAATAAATGACCTTATAATAGTGGATAACAATCAAAGTGAAAACAATGAATCATTCTTAAAGGGACAGTTAACTCAAAAATATAATTTGTCATTACTCAGATATTTTGAAAATTGTGGTAACTAAGCCGTTTTGGTTACTAATTGACTTCCAATGTATGGAGAAAAAAAAACATTCAAGACATTCAGAATACCTTTTATGTTTCACAGAAGAAAATCATACAGGTTTGGAAAAAACATGATTGGTGAGTAAATGTTTGCGTGAACTATCCCTTAAACATTTATTCTTTGATGAAAAAAATCCCAGACGAATAGCAGATGTGGGAATCAAATTTTCTAATTAATTTTCAATCAGATCAAATGAGTTCATTTTAGCAATCAAATTGGTCAGCAATTATGATTGCCGCCTCCATCAAACTGAATCACTGTGTAATGAGAACTATTAAAATATTACAATATAATATAATATTACTCTAACCATAATGTTTCAGTTTACTTATAAATGAGTAAATTCTCCAGAACTGATATGCAGATTAATACATCACATGGATTATTTATGTATTAGTAAAGAAAACTACAAGTTTTGGTGCACAGTCTAATTAATATTCATGATTAAGCCATTACTATATTGACGTCACAACCAGCACATCCGTCCCAACGGCCCCCACTAACAAAGTAATGCTCATGTGAATAATTAAGCATACAACTCCACACGGGATATGCAAACGATCCAGAGCAGAGCCGTGTTGGTATACACTTCTAATTCTCATATACACAGTGCCTGAAATCATGCCAGTGGGTGTTCAGTGTCTGAGGCTGAGAGAGAGTTTGCTGTATACCTGCGGGTAGAACTGACACAGGATGATGAGCTGTTGTTCTTATCTCCCTGAAAGAGCCATACCTCAGGAAACCCTTTATCCCTGTCCTCTATATTTTATGAGCTGAGATCATCACATGCAATGAGAGTTTTTCATTTCCTGTGTGAAGGTAAAGCTAAACTTGTAATAATGAAAGCCAAATTGTGCTGACCAACCCCAGCTGCAGTTCTTGCCCATTATTAGAGCCAAGACTGAGACGAGCCTTTGGAAAATAATAGAGTCTGGTGCTGGGGACAATATGGGTATAGCATGCATAATCAAATCACTTCATTTTGCAATAAACTGAGATTTTTTTAGAAACACAGTATGTATGCTGCAATGTTATGCCATATATTACACAACTAAACGCATAACGCTCCCAGTGGACCACTTTGCTCTGTCACTATCTGGAAGTCATCATACAGCACATTAAAGCATTAAACTATGCTGTCAAACAGAAGTCTTGAATTCTGGGGGAAGCTGTAGACAGAGTGAGATGCTATCACTGGTTTAATGGAGCAAATTATTTCTGCTCCACAGTATTTACTGCAAAAACATTTTCTTAAGTATTTTTGTCTTGTTTTGGTTTATAATTATCAAATCATCCTTAAAACAAGAAACATTTACTCGTGAAGCAAAATCACATGAGATATTTTTCGTGCCCCATTGGCAAATTGTTTTTATTTGTCTTAAACATAAATCTACAAAATTTAATGAGGTTTATTAAGACAAAACATTAAAGAAAAATGCCAATGGTGTAAGGAAAACAAATATAATTTAAGATATATTATTTGACAAAAAAAAGCCTTATTATCTTTCACAATTTTCCCTAATCTTGTTGTTTATGTATTTTACTGAAAAGAAAACACAAATTAATAAAATAAATATACTTAACAGGTTGAAGCCATTCAAATTTTTAAACAATCTGTATCTCTATTGTCATATAAAGATGATTATGCAATCTAGATGATTGAAAAAGATACTATTTTTTCCATTTAGCAATTACATTGGAGTTTAAGGGCCTTACTCAATGTGATGTTCTTTATTGGCATCAATGGTTCCATTAAGAACCTTTAACATCTATGAACTCTTTCCATTGCACAAAATACTTTTTAGTGTTTTATAGTGGAAAAACATTCAGTAGATGTTCTTCACACAAAGAAAAAAAAGGTTATTTAGGGAACCCAATAATGATAATTTTATGGCATCGCTGCGAAAACCACTTTTGAAACCTCTATTTTTAAAATTATGTATCATCTGTTACAAGAAAATACAATAATATACAAAATCTTGTCTGAGAAATAGCCTAGTAACTACCATGCATATATGCATGGTAGTTACTAGGCATATATCCATGCCAAGATTTACATTTACTGTACATTTAAGCATTTCGTGGGCGCTTTTATTTAAAGTGACTTACACTGCATTCAAAGTATGCATCAGTTCATGTAATCCTTGGGAATCAAACCCATGACCTTGGTGTTGCTTCAAAACACCATGTTACACCTGCATAAATTTCCATGATATTTCAAAGATATTTTTGCTGGTTACACTAATTAAGCAGCCTGTTGGGAACAAACCATCACACTAGCATTTCATTCACAAAATGAAGAAACGAATGCTAATATTTTGTGTGTGTGCTTGTCTCTTTACTATAAGTAGCATCAGAGCAACGTTCCCTGACCTTGAATTGAGCTCCTCACAAGCTTGTTTGCAGCAGTGACCGTTTCCTTTAAGATCCTCTCTCTCTCTTCTATATTCATTTCATCTCTCTCTCTTTCCATCTTTTCCTTCTCTTCTTTCGCTATCACTTTCTGAGCAGAGCAGCTCAGCTTCGGCATAAGCTCATTGAAGCGAAAGTCACGGCGCGCCAAACAAAGAGACAAAGTAGTCAGCGCTGCCAAACCATGCACCCACACACTGAACAATGGCCTCAATGCTCACTTCCCCCAGCATGAGCCCAGTAATGCTAAGAATTTCATGAACATCGATTGTGTAGTGGGCAGACACAAAGCGGTACCATCGGTAAGTAGGTGGTACTTATGTCGATCATATTGTTTCATCTCTGTAGGACGAGACAAGTGGTAACAGGCATTTAATGTAGTGGGGATAGAAACAAAGCATGGCAACAGGTGGAGGAAAAGGTTTGGTGCTTTTGGCCTCTAATGATACTATATGCAATATAAAACTTGCAAAGCTTGCTTTGTAAATGCTGTTTCCTTTTACAGTCAGAAGATCCAAGCCAGAGCAGAGCTGGAGCGAGGGCAGTAGGTCGTAACATGCATCATTTGAGAGGAAAATGGGAATTGACCATGCCTTGTGATCCGACAGAAGCTGTCTTACCTCTCTCTCACTTTCTTTCTCAAGCTTGCTGCCTCTCTATGTTTCTGTTGTATCTTTTTTTTCCCTGAGGTTTACAGAACATAACCAGACATTAACAATCTTCCGTTGGCAAAAAATCAGAATGAATTTGGAAAAAAGGTAACATAGTACCTTGCTTCATAGGAAATCTAAACTTTTTTTTAAATTGTACAAACCTCTGGCTACATCGTCTTGCACACTTGCAACATAGCTTCATGCAATGGGCCACTTTGTCTTGTTTTAATGATAATAGCTTATTTTACGACCGCCATCAATTTCCCTCCTGAATTCCAAAGGTTTCTTAGCCTTATCTGAAAAAAATCTATCTGCCGTTTTCACCCAGCGGCAGAACATATAACTTTCAGCAGGGGGAGCAAGAGAGACAGAAATCAAGTTTAAGTGGTCCTGCTTTTCTGTCTGACCACTACAGCGCATGCAGAGGTTTCAGCCCTGCTGTTCCCTGGGGCTTTAGTGAAAGACCTATCCACTCCGCTGGAGCATTTTGGTGCTGTTTTGCAGCTAATGCCCTTTTAAAGGCCACAGTCAAGTGACACAGATGAATCTTATAGCGAGTTAAAACAATGAAGCAGGGGCGAGGTCTGTTTCAGTGCACTCTGTAAGTAAAATATGTTTTTAGAAACGGCTCAATGTTTTTCTAGATAACTGTACAGGTGGAGTGGAGATTTCAGCATAAAAGACTAGACACATTACTGAACAACACACTATTGCCAAGCACAGCGCATTCTCTAAAGACTATATTTAAGACTGCTGTAGAATCATCATTTTCTTGCAGCCTAAGACCCAAAGAACAGCAGGTTGTCACCAAGCTTTTCAGTGGATGACTGTTGCACAAATATACACTTAAAAACAGAACAGTCAATATTATTATTCACATACGGCAAACATACACCCTAAAAATGTGCTCTCGATCAAATCAGGAAATTATGAACAAATAAACAATGAGGAACCCAAGCACCTTTGACTAGAAACAACACTTTATCAGACACACTAAGAGCAAAACTGATGAAAAGTCTCTCCTTTGGACCACTGACTATAATATATGGTCAAATAGGCCTATAATACTGTACCTGGTCAAAGCCATCTCAATGGCAGCTGCTCATGTGGCGTAGAACTCCCTGAAAGCAAAACAATATTTTCTCATAATCATTCAGTTCTGGTTCTGAGCCAATCATCTGAGCCAAAAATGCCATGTGTAAAATATGACTCAAGAGTCATTAATTAGGCTACAACATAATGACACACGGCCGATAACATCACAAGAACGCACACATACTTAAACATCTCACTAGCAACTATACTAAGCTGTAAATGTCAAAAACAGTGAAAAGACTATTTCACTATTTCAAGATTCCTACAAAAGTCACTGGCAAAACTTCTACTGTTCTATAATGAAATGTGATTTGTTTTTGCTTACTGTGCAAAAATGTACATTTCTTCAGAATAGATGGTTTATTTGAAGAAATAAGCATTTTGCTTGCAGAGTATGTAGTTACGGCTTCTATCAGCATGGGCTAACAGGGTCAAAATTTTGGTCGGCTCATGTATGAGCAAAAGCACAAGTGTTGAGCAGTCCACAGTATGTGTTGCTACGTGATCTGACTTAATGAACAGATAAAGCATTGCGTTAATTTTCTTTTTGATTTATGTTAGATAAGTTCAGTTGTTTATGTTCAGCGAAAGAAAAGTTTTGCTCTACTTTACATCACAGCTAGAATATGTTAGCGGATTTCATGTGTCATTAAAAGCCAAAGTCCCCCTTCAAATCTACGTCTGTGCCTTGAGCGATTCTCAAAAAAAGACACTGTCTCTTACTGCAGGAAGAATCTTAGAGAAAGAAAGCCCATGAGAGTGAACGGATTAAGAACCTTACCTGCCTTGACAGCCGGTGGAAAATACACATTTCACACTTAGGTTGGCGTCTGATATCCCTTTACCTCACCATGAATGTCAAAAGAAATGTTTTTATTACTAATGCTCCCTTTAATATCAGTCATATTTGCACCAAATGCAAGACAGTCTCTCAGCTTGCATTGAGATTACTTACTGCTCTATTATAAATGCAGCAATGTAATTTGCACCTGCTCTCAATATATCAGATCTCAAAGTTTGTTAGCACATACAGATATGGCTGTGAATAAGTCATACGTAAATATATTACAGTTTACAAAGCTTCAGAAGATGTTGTTGAGAGTTGTTTGAACAGTGAAACTAAACTGTAACAGGAACGAGTTTGGGGCTTGATCTCGTCTTGTTCTGGTAAATTGGTCCCTGGTTGATATGATGTTGTTGAATGATCAGGTGCTGTTGAATAAATTAATTGAAGTTGTTTTGACAACAACACACTTAGACTAATATTCTCACTGACACGCAATAAGGGTTCATTTGATTACATTATGCACCATTACTTTGATGTGAACTTTTGTACCACTTTTAGTCAAGGTCATTGAAGTTTATAGTAAACAGAGCTGACCACGAATGAGTAATTTATTACACAGTGACCTATTAAATATGATTCTTCATAATTCATAAAGGTATAATTAGGTATACTACTGTTCATGTTTAGGCTCTAAGAATTTTTAAGTGTATTTTATGCACATAAAGGCTGTATTTACTTACAACAAAATACAACAAAAACAGTAATATTGAAAATTATTTATTTATTTCCATGATGGCAAAGCTGAATTTTCAGCAGCCATTACTACAGTTTTTAATGTCACACGATCCTTCAGAAATCATTATAATATGCTGATTTGGTGCTCAAGAAACATTTCTTACTGTTATCAATGCTGAAAACAGCTGTGCTCATAGGCGTAAATCCCGGGGGGGGGGGGGGGACAGGACCCCCCCTATCTGAGGGTTGTCCCCCCTAAAAATATAATTACAAGCGACTCTGTGTATTGAAAATAAAATAATGAACATATACTTAAAATAATCGTGCAAGTAGTAAAACAAAATAAGCGCAAAAAAGCGTTTTAAGTTCAGAAATGTTTTGATTCCCCCCTCCCTTGCCTCACAGTGGTTTGGTCCACTGCCGGATTTCCTCACACACACACACACACACACACGAGTCCGGTGGGAGATACAAAGTTCTTCAGTAGTTATGTGTAAGTAATTAGGCTTTTATTCTCTTTAAACATCGGGTGAAATTATTATTTCTCTTTAATACAGATGATGCTGGATCATTAATAAATTAGTCATGACAAAAAAAAAAAAAGATGATATCCGATGTATTTTCTATGAGCGATTATAAGGTTACCAAGCTTAGCTTGTTTTACCCTAACACGGCAGCCTGTGTGTGAACTGATATTGGGATACGGTGGATGCTTGAGCACATGCCCAAACAAGGCAACACGCCCTTTTGTGAAGGCCTGTCCAATCTAACTATTAGTAAAATGAATTAATAATAGTGCCTTTAGGATGATAACGGTAAGTGGAGTTCTCAGCGGAGCGGTGTGCTTTAAACTTATATTATATTATTGAATTATTATTATTATTTGACGAGAACGGCATGAAGAGTGCGCAGCTGTTGTTATTGCTGTGTGTAAAGCCTGTGGAAGCACGGTTAGCTGTCAAGGGGCTACAATATTTTTTTCAATGTTTTCCTAATGACAATTTTATGATTGCTTTATTACTACGAACACATTTTTATCACAGAATAATTCAGGAAATATATTTTATAGTTTCTATACTAAATGATATGTTAATCAGTACTGCATTTTTCATAGTTTATTTATTTATTACCTGAAGATAACTTGAAAAACACACATAGACCATATATTTTCGCAATCGTGTGTTTATTGTCTTCACGTTTCATAAGTAAAAACGTTTCTGCTTTTTATTCAGCTCAGCTACAGCGATAGCTGTGTGAGTTTGTCCATATGCACATCAAACGTTTCTGCGCGAGAGCGCCCTCTGGCTTCGAGTATGAAACATGCACTGCACGAGAGTGTTCAGCTCTGCTGATATTCATATCTCCTCATTTTGGATACGAATAAAACGTCAGGTCATGTCTCTTTTTAATTTAAATCTAGATTTAAATCTAGAAACCTCTATGTGAAAACACCTGCTCGAGCTTGAATAAAGTGCGGGGGACGAATGGACATTTTATTAAAATTAATATTAAATAAAAAATGCAGCTAATGTAGTTCTACACACAGCAATAAAAACAAAGGTGCTTGTTCTCGTTCTTGCTGTTTAATTGGGAAAAGTTTAAAGAGCGTCGAGGTGTCTTGTCTTTTTTATGTTATCTGACTAAAAACTATTCATACTTTGAACTATTATTACAGTATTTATTTAAAAAACGTAGAGTGCCTTAAAAATAATTATCAAAACACTGGGCTTATACTGATTTTCCTCCGAATTATACTTATCAATCCTGTTTTTATAATCATTATCATTCAAAAAATGAATAAATTCAGAACAGGATTAGAATAGAATTCTATTTTAAATAAGACAGGAATATTTTTTTTCTACAACAACAACAGTAGTGTTTACAACAGCAAAACCACCATACCCTGTAAACAATAACAACAACAACAATAATAATAATACTAATAATAATATAATTACAGAGTAATTAAGAGGTGCAAAAAATGTCTTTAACATTTAAACTTAAAATGGTATTTTCTGTTCTGTTTCTTTTTCAAACCTGCGTCATGGCATTTGCTGCTGTATCAATACAGAAGCATCCATTTCGATACACATATCAGCAAGGAGCACAGCCCTATTAAAAGCCGTGTTCCATGTGCCCCTTTTATACTTTGAGCACCTGCCCCTCCAAAGGTCTCTGCACAGCCCTGAAGTGGCAGATCAGTGGGCTTGCTGCGGTTGAATATCTAAAGAGACGTAACTCGGTCCCAGACGAAACCTAAAATACTATGGAGGACGCAAAATAATAATTATAATATGACCGCATGGTGAACCATATGAACCGAACTCATATTTAAATACAGTCTCCATGCTATGTACACCTGCTGTGTGCACATATCTATCCTTACAAGTACAATTTTGGCTGTATTATTTGTGTCCCCTTCAAAAATTGCTCTTGAGAAATTTTATGTTTATTGTCCCCCCCTACTGTTAGACGAAATTTACGCCCCTGGTTGTGCTACTTAATATTTTTGTGGAAATTGTGGTATTTTTATTAAAATAGAAAGTTCAAAAGAACAGCATGTGAAATTTATATTTTTGTAATAATGTAAAAGTATTTACAATCATTTTTGATAAATTTAATGCATCCTTGCTGAACAAAATAAATCATTTCTTAAATAAAAAAGAATCATCATCTTACTGACCTTACATTTTTGACCAGTAATGTACATATCTGTACCCATCTCTGAACGTTAGTGTATCTCACTTCATGCATTTAGGACCATTTAGCAATTATTAAAAATACTTAATGTTTCTCAAAATGCAACTCAATGTCACAATTGTGACTATTTCTTCTTTTAAACTTCATCTCCCAATAAATCACATTTTGTTTTTACTTTGAGGTGCAAATGGGCTTCAATATGTACCTCCTCTAAACATCTATGGGCGTGACCACATGGTCACATGGGTGTCCATATCCACTGAGTCTCATACATGCTAATCAAGGTGTAATTTAGGCGATTTTATTATAAAACACTAAGAGCATTAGCAGCACGCAATTGCCCATAACACTACCCCTACTGTACACATTCAAAAGACGATCACTGCAACCTCCTCAAAGAACAAGTAAGCAGGTGAGATACTAGAGGGCTTCGCAAGTCCCTTCCTGCACCCTGCCATGCGTGTTAAATATTTTCACAAGTTCCAAACTCTTACCTTCATTTTCTCTGAGGAGTAGAGAATGAGAAAGATAGCTATCATTAACGAGCATGTTTCATTAAAGGGAGGCTAATGGGTACTCTTTGAAGCTTCGCCAATGGCTCTCTCGTCAGAGATCACTGCACTACACTGATTGCTACAGCCGCTTCAGCATCACTTACCGTCACATTAACACACCAGCATGTGCTGCCTCCTCTGAACAGGGCCTGATAGGGGTGCGTCAAATTAATGAAGTAGAGAAGATCTGCTCTCTTTTCTGTAGACTTGAAAAGCTCATTTAGTCCTTTATGACTTGGATGTCTTCCTCTGTATCTATGGCTCGTGTTCTAGGGGAGGGGGTTAATTTTTGCTTTACAGGACTACCGCTGATAGCTAAAAGCCAGCTGTTACCTGTTTGTTAATCTCTTACACTGCTGTTGAATTACTTAACATAAGTTATCTCAAAGCTGAACTATGCTTGCAAAACTGAATTGCAAATCACTCGGATTCAGTCGAGCATCTGACACACATGGAGTCTTTTTCAAGTTCTTTTCAAGCAGTTCTGTTGTTCTATCTTTAGCTTCTCCAACAGGTAACACTGATATTCAGATGGTGTCACAGCAAGAAGTGCTTAGTGTAAACAATTTGCACTCAATAACACCCACCAAGAGTAAAATTAGTTACCTGGGACTGGGGAGGCAATCTCAGATGGTTTACTCATGCAGAAAACCTACTGAGCCGCAGGCAGCACTGTTCCTTTCTTCAAAGAAGCATCTTTGGCTAGGGAGGATGTCTCTCGCGAATCCCTCTTATATCCCTGTAAATAAACTTGTCATGCTGACTAGCATAAACCTCCTGAATTTACTCCACATCCCCAAATACAAGATAGCTGTGACAGTACAGGAAAAGGTACATTATGTAATCGGAATATGAAATCAAAGGATATGAAGTCATTTTGTCCAGACAGACTGAATTAACTGAATGTACTGCTAAAAAGACCATCTTAGACCAGCATTTTTATGGTATATGTTGGCTGGTGAGGTAGTGATGGTCTGGAGCAGTACACAGAAAAGAACTGGGAATTCTTAAATTTGAATTGACGCAGAATGGAAATTAGAATTGAATGTAATAAATGATCAAAATGAAATGAAATAAAAAAACTGACTCATTTGAAACTATTTTGAATGTTAGCTTATCAAAACTTTTCTAGGCCTTGAGGCCTGTTCACCCCAACAGTGATAACTATAACAACAACTACAAAGTTTTAATAATCATTCCAATTCTATGAAAATAGGGAAATCCACACCACAACTGTAACAATAATGCAACAGAGTAACAGTATCGTTGGAGTCACTTTCAGAGCTTTTTTTTTTTTTGGATGAACTCTAAAAAAACACTGACAGCCAAAGCCTATGTTGCTTTTGAAAGCTCAAACACTTAAAGCGTCAGATGACGTAACTGCAGTACATGCTTTTAACAATCAGAACGTTATCATGAATTGGTGTGGACGCTAATGTAGCTATCATTATGTTATCTTTATAGTTATGGTCCTTGGTGTGAATGGGCCTTTACAGTGAGATAGATAGATGTCAATTCAAATTTCTATTATACACTCACTAATTTAAGGGAGCCAACTGACCCTGCTGTTCCTCCAGTGTGGTGGTGCTGAGTTTTCAGGAAAGTACTGCTAGTTAAGTTAAACACTTGTGTTGTGAACTTGGTTCTTCTAAAGTGTAGAAAACTCAGAAGAGAAAGACCAGGAGAAATCGGATGGATCGTCAGCAGGATTCTTTATTGAGAACACAAGCTGTTGGTCTGCAGTCATCAAAATCTCTAACTCAAGCAACTTTACAAGGTCATTTTATAGGCATTTCTGGAGGAGGGACTCTTGGAGGTGGAGACAAACCCAATAATCAAATGCATAGACACTAATCCAATCAACCTAACGAATCAACGTCTGGGCCAGGGGTTCTTTGAATCAACGTCTGGGTTCTTTGAATCTCTGCCAATCAACATGACTTGATTGAGACAGAGCACAGTTGATAATAAGAATCTAAGTTAAACATTTAAATATAATTTGTAATCCCACACTTGGGAAAACCAACATCTAAAAAACAATGTGACCAGCTACATGCATGCTGATCTTCTCAGCAGGTTTAAACCATGTCACTAAATAGTTCAGAAAAGTTCACAGCACCATTTAAATTAAAATAGCTCTAAAGTACTTCACTGCATGAATCACTGTAGTAATCACACAGCCCCAGAGCCGAAGAATAATGTCCATTATGAATTGATTTCCTTAATGACGAGTCAATAGTCCAACTAAATGTACGGTTTTAGAGAGCTTAGCGAAGTCTCAAAGAAGCGAGACATCAAATCTGGTGAACGCTCAAAAAGCACTCTCCTAAATGATACAAACACATCAGTCATCAACGGAAATCGTGCACCCATTGAATCTAAGTGCTGCTGCTAGTGGTTATTCATATGGGGATTGAGTCAGTGAGTCAGTAGTATCCATCATTATCTTTTCAAAAAGGAAAAAGCATTTGGCAGGGAGGTAGTAGAACCGACAAGATGACTGCACTCAAAACCCCCTTTTAAATTGTCAATTTGGAATTGAGTATCCCAAAGCTGTAAAATCTCCATTACGGTCAATTCTGTGTTATATATCAAAGTTCAGATCAAAGGTAGTACAGTTATTTTTAACCTGCTGTTTCCACATGAATAAATACAATTATACCTCAAATATTTGTATGTTAATGTCCTTTCTTTGCACTGTAAGGTTGAAATGTTCTGCAAATTGAGAGGAAAACTTCTCAGAGAAACTTTAATGGATTGCTAGGTGGAATAATGACAACTCTTAAAATGTAAAACAGCAGCCACTCAACCAGAGTCTCTGTTCAAGGCGAATATATTAGTTCCACCAAAAAGTCATTAAATTCTAACTTAATATCTACTTATGCCAATCACAAAAGTCAAGCAAACGCCAATGTAAAGGTTTGCGCACAAACACAATGCATTTGCATGGTCTGATCAGCCAAGTCTCTTTCAGATTTAGATTCATAGAGCTATGTAAATGCCAAGATCTAGAACCTGAAGTGGGGTCCACTGAAGTGGGTCCCTGATAAATTGCGCCAATAAGTCCCGTGTTAAGACCCGTGGCCTTATTACTAAGGTTTAAGCCGTGCTAAAATGAGACCAAGTGAGGGATTAATAACTACAACTATATAAAGAGACTTCAGGCGCATTCGTCTCCGTCGGAAATCCAAGCATCATGCTGACGGTGACAAATGTCTGTTCTCGTGCGCGGGTAGTGTAAGTAATTATATACAAATGAACTTGTCAGAGACTGCGGGGGAGACTATCGCCAGCACTTGTTCCCTCCCCACTTGGCTTCTCTCCTGTGAAATTCCCACACCGCCTCTTCTGGAGACAAACGAGCTTGCGCATGCTAATACAAAGATGCATGTATTCATATATTTCCATTCTAAAGCAGCCCGTCTCCCACACGTGCGCCTTATCACGCGAGGCGTGTTACACACACGCCGGTGAGAGAGCAATGCATGCTTACTGTAAATATAAACATGAGTGCAGATGAGAAAGTGTCGGAGTGTGGGAAACATTTTTCACTCTTACCAATAAGCTGCAGACTGCCAAGGGGTGGGGAGGGATTGCTGAAATGGAAAATACATGCAAGCCAGCATTAAAGACAAATGTTGTTGGGGTTTTATGCATTAGCAGACTTCATCTATACTGAGATGTCACTGTGTTGCCTAGTGAGTTCATATGCATAAAGACCAAATGGTGAAAACATAATGTATATTATAATTTACTATAAGGAACATAAACATGGGTTATACCTATATCTAAATAATCATGACTGAAAACCAAACACTCATAAATGTAAAGTATTGTACTCCGACAGTGAATGGAGTTTTTTGAATGATTCAATAAGGGTGTTTTCAGACCTGAAGATTGTTTGCTTTGTTCCGAAACAGGGATTTAATTAAATCACTTTCATAAGGCAACGTTGCAAAGCATACCAAACTGTGTTTATGCAAGTCACATGTGTGTAAAACTGTCCTCTAACTTGTCAGAGTTCACCTGTTTACGTTCCTCTGCGTCATTCATCAAGATGGATTGACAAGTTCGCTCCGTTTATATATTATATATATATAAAATGCAGTTACAGCCAGCAGGAATCAAGGCTTCGTCCGGACAGCATTCTTGTAATGCGCGAAGAAGAGCAATTAATTTCACAACATTTTAATATGAAGAGGTGCTCTTCTGTTTTCAATTGCAATAACAAATATTCTCACTCACAGAATCAGACACTGACTGCAGCTTTTTATAACATATTTGCCGTCATGAATTATGATACCGCTTGGTTCCTTGGCTCGGATTGCTTTCTCACCACGAGCGAACCGCTCCAGAGTCCGTTTGCAATCGGGCCGTTTGGTCCGCTTTTGGTGCACACCCAAGTGCGATTGCTGCATTCACACCTGCCCAAACAAACCACACCAAGAGGGATTTAATTCAGACAGCAAAGTCACAACTTGGGTGAAATGTAATTCCTTTTCACCATCCATGGAATTGCAGATTCAAGCAGTGCAGGCAACACTGAATAACTATACGCATGCACAGTATAGTTACCTTTTGATACAAGTCAGCAAGTGAAAAATGGCATTTCTCACTTGACTGCTATAATATATTGTTTTATTTTAGACCTGCCTTACTTTGTTTTCACTTTATATGAAGTATTCAAAAATTACCAAGATTTCAAAAAAGTATTCTGAATACGAATCAGACTTTGATTATGGAAACGCTATGATTATGGTAAGTTCTACATATCCTCTGCCTCATCCATGTGCGTTTATTAAGTATCTTGGCTAATTTGCTTTCAGATTGTCCATCTGGTTAGGACACCATATTATGTGGCTTCAGTAAAGAACAAGAGTGTTGTCCTCTCAGCTCCATTTAACATGTTTTACTACCCTATAATTCGTTCCACTGAATCCAGTATTTTCCCCCAAAGTCAGAGCATAAAATGTGAAAAGTCTGTAGATTCCATCTGGGCCTATAGCTAAGCTTGTGTTCAACTTATGTATGGAACAAAGAAGATTCAGAAAGATTTCAGAACACCTTTACTTTCAGCAACATACATATGAGCTACTTGCGCCTTTTGTCAGTCATATATAGAACAAAGAGAGATTCAGAAAGATTTTGGCACACACAGCGAATCATAAACTCAGATATGCACTATCCATCATATTTTTGGGCAGTGACTGGAGGCATTTCGAATGAAGTAGCACAAACAATGCTTGTTATTTGTTTGCTTTTAGACAGATGGGTCTTTGATGGGTCTGGCCACAGCGAGACCACTAATGATGTGTTAACTGTCAAAAAATCCAACATCAGACTGTCACCACCAGAATGTACAGATAAACATCCACAAATGTGCACATCTCAGAGACGTAGATGCAAAAATGCGTCACATTTAAAAATGAGAGAAATAAAGCAGGTTTATAAAGTCATATCTATTATCTGAGTCATATGAAAACACAAGCTTTCTACTGGCAAACATTATATTTGAGCACTCAAATCCCAATCACTTTGCTGTTCACATTATGTTCTTTCACTTATATTAATCAACTTGACAATCAAGTTTTGTTTAGAGAAAAGAGACTTTCATTACTTTTCTTCATTTCAGAACATAGTGACATCTACAGTAAACATTGCACATTCTTCGGAAAAGCAAACATATTCATGGCACCTGGCACGGATGTCAGAATCCCATCATCACCCCCGGGCTACGAAGACGCTTTGCTCTGATCCTGTCAGTTTGGGCTGGGATGCTACATTCGACCATCGCTCTCAACAAACATCTGTTAAAAACGAGCAGCCAGCATTTCTTAACAATAACAGATTTTGCGCCCTGGTCCCCTCATGTGTTCCTGGATCGATGCCCGTGCCCTGTGGTTCCACGCCAATCACAGCCACCATGTGTTTCTGTCTTTACTTCTCATGCTAAACACGCCATTAATATCACTTTGTGTCACTTCATTAAAACATCCCATTACTTTCAATCATGGCTGACGTCCACTAATGCTTCTCTGGCTCTCAGGGTGAGATTAAAGCCTTAATGTTCATTCCCTACTCTCATTAGGACGCAGGCTTAGATAGCCTCCTCATCGCTACCTGTCACGCTCGGAGACTCTTCTGCTGCACAGATGAAGATGGAGGACTGCTTTGGGGAGTTTTGTTGTTGTGCTTTCTAAAATGGCTGCTACCTCAAACTGAATTCCCAGTTTCCATTCTGAGCAAGATCTAATATCACTTGATTAGCCATTTTACTTGGCTCCATTTTTTGCATTGCTATTTTGTTGTTGGACCCTTTGATAGTTCTCATGGGGTATATCAAGCCTCATTAAGGCAACTGCTTCTGTATACGGTGCTTTTAATGGCATGCTAGATCTGAAAACTGATTTTTTTATTTGTTGAGACTTGCGTGGGATATAACTGATTAATAAAACTAGTAATGATACTCACAACTTATTTTTTAGTGCTGTTCTTGACTAAGTTGTTAGGCTGGCACAGTTTCAGGACCTCTAGGTTAAATTTGGAATCATTTGCATAATCCATTGCATTTCTTGCGTGATACCTTAAATACGACAGACTGATCTGACAGAGCTAGATATTGTCTTAGTCACGAGTGATGCCACAGTGATGTGCTAACAAAATATAAATGCATATTTCAGTGCAAATAAAATTAATTAAATTAAAGGATTGTTTACTCATGTAATTTCAAACCCAATATGGTTTTCTTTTTCCATGGAATAAAAAAGGAGAAACATGCTCTATGAGTTCACTGAATTGGGAGATTATCTAAAGCTGGGTATCCATCCAAAGTTGTGAATTTAACTTATGTGCAAAATTGGAATATCGCATAAAACATTTGCGAATAAACAGTGTTTCCATCCGAGTCAAAGAGAACAAAATCGTCACTATCTGCAGATGAACTGTCACTAAATATCACTAAGAAATGTAGGAGAAGCCACTGAATACTGTTTAAAAATTTTCATATTTAATAAATTACGTGTGCCTCAGAGGAAACACAATTAATGCGGTCATTGCTTTCGGAGATTCCTATTGTTTGGGAACGCAGTCATGCAAGACAGTTCTGGAAGGCAATCATACAGAAATACTTTGAAGACAGACTTTGCTCAGGCATTTCAGTATGACCAAAACAACATTTCAGATGCTGTGCAACAAAATCGGTCTGCTGGTTAGTCAGGTTATGCTGTCCCATAACGCAAAGTCACATGACTTTTTTGATGTGCATGAAGGAATTTATTCAGCAAATGCATTTCCATCTCCCATTATTTGCAATAACCCTTTTTAGCAAAAAGTCAAAAACCAACTCAAGTGACCATAACAACCTTTTTCCGAATCTGAAGCGATACTTCAAAATGCGCATGGATAATTGACGTATCAATGTGTCCTATGGTGTGACGGAAAAATGTAAAAAAAAAAAACTCTAACATTGAAGATAAACCTCTCTCATGATATTTGTAACTCTAAGAATGAAGATACATTTTTCTCATGTTATTTGTATGTTAAGTTTTCTTTTCTACATTTTTTGCTATGTCACACCATAGGACACAGTCCAAATTTTATTTGTCAACTACCCGCATAAAGACAGGGTGATGAAAACATGAACAATCTCTTAAATTCCAGTCTGTTTTTTGGACAAAGATATCACATGGCTTTGGGATACTTGGAAAAAAGTTGTATGGGCAATTTGTATGATCGTTTAATACTTTTTGTGTCTTTTTTTAAAGCTTGAAAGCTTCAGTCTCCTTCTATTGTAATTTTATAGAAAATAGCACAGAAAACTCATGGTTACAGTCACACCTACAATGCAAGTAAATCAGATCAGATTAGTGTTCAGGAGGGTTTACAAGCAAAAATATGAAGCTTGTATTTTGTTAAAGCTCTTACACATTAATTATTCAGTAAATCCCTGTTTACATTATGAGAGGTGATGTTTTGTCACCTCTTCTAGGTGGTTGAACTTGTAGGTGGAGATGCTCCACGTAAACAGTGCTTCACAGAAAGATATGTCATGTCCTCTCTCCACACAGATGCTCTCAATGGAGTTTGCCTTGTATTGAACCCGTTAGATTTCTTTAAAACAGAATAATAAACTATAGACACAGTGTCAGTGAGGAAATTCAAGGTGAGCGGGGTGAATCTCTTTTGACAAAACTCATCCATTCCCTCTAATTATTTGACTGAGGAGTATCATACCATGGATAAGGGGAACAGCATTGTGTTTATTTCAGATCATGTTGAATTAATCACAGATGAAACAGTAGGCTTATTTAAAGCTTGTTATTGTGTTGTTTGCTTCAGGGGTCAGTTTGGGAAAATGCTCTTTTTTGTTTCATGGCTGTCTACACTGACACAAACCGTTCCCTTTTCAAACAGGCTGCAAGCACAATAAAAAACATGAAATCTACAAAGCAAAGTTATTTTCATTATGTGGGCTAGAAAAATAGGCAGTATTTTTGGTTATGCTGTTGTGGCTAAATGCATAAATGAACTGCATAAAGTTAGTGGACATATACAGGATCCCTGTTTGTAAAATATTTTAATAATTTAAGTGGTGTGAAATATGCTCACCAGAATTTTCATCTTTTTTTATAAGAAGAATGAGTTTTGGACTGAGCAGTTATGGGGTGCATAAAAGTAACACCACCTCAGTGAAAAAACAATAAGCAGAGCTGTTTAATTATTTAAGATTTGCCTCAAAAACTTGCTCTGTGGATTATTATGTCTTGAAATATATTGTGGTTATATGCGGGAAAGATTGAAGGAGTTATCACACAAGTTGTTTGATGCATCTCAAGAGTCACAGGTAGTCCAGCTTAAGGGTCGTCACTTAATGAAAGTGGGCGGAGACTCGCTGCTAGCCATAGCTTGGTTATCTCATGAATATTAATTAGGCAGTTAAAAAGATCTCTTTCTGTTCGATGATGACAAACCATAAATGACGCCTATGGTCCAGTAGACACAATATGCGTGATAGACATGAAATAAACCCAACAAAAGAAGAAAAACTTGCTTTCTTTCTTTCTGTTAGCAATGCTTTGCTTTCTGCCCTCGTTCTTGTTCTGAATATTTCTTTTATCATTGCCATGGCCTTATTTTATAATGAATGGGGAAACCTGGGGAGGAGTGTCAAACAAGCATTTTTACTCTCTCTCATTACAACGCCACAAAGCCTTTGTAAATGACTTTGCGGCATGAGTCGGTGTGTCTGTTTAAAAATGCATGGGATTAAGGAGGAGCGGAACGCAAGCATATCAGCCGAGCTCAACCGAGTGTGTTAGTGAAGGAGCAAGGACAAGAAAATTGACACTTGATGATTTCTCCTGCTGATGTGAAGGAATGTTCAATCACATTTAAAAGGCTCATTTTTTTTTACTAACACTCTCCCTCCCCATATCTGTCACTCTTTGATAAGTTCTTGCATTTTGGTACACCTATTTATAGTGCAGAACCGCATCTCAGCTCTTTGGCTCTGCTTCAGAAAGATTATTGTTCCCACCTGGACTTTAGAGAACTAGAAGCTCAGAGTTAAAGTGCATTTCAGTCTCCTGAAAGTTCACAAACCAGACACTATATTGACGGCACTTATTTTCTGCTCTCTGATGGGGTCAGTTTCTGAGATCACAGCTCACCGCTGCACTGCCACTTTGAGGGCTTGATTTGAAAAACATCACCGTTTACTTTTTTTACACTGCATTGAACAAAATGACATGGCATGAATGCCCATTAACAAGCACTACAGCATTTTAACATCTCTTTATAGACAAAATATAGCCTTGCACACCATCGTGGCTTTTAAATCTTTTATTTTTTTAAATAGAAATAATTCTATTTAAATTAGTTAAAATAGTTTTTTTTTATGACAAACCTCTGACTTTTTATCTCCCCTTTTTTACTTTTTAAATTTAATGAAGCGTGGCTTTTATATTCTAAAACAGTAGTGCTGTAATTTTTGTTGTTGTTAATTAATTAATTTATAATTAATTTATTGTGATAAATCACATATTTGTATTTATTTATAAATGCACACATGTATATATTTAAGAAATATATGTATATACTGTACATATAAATATACACAATACACACATGTATTATGTAAACACAAACTGTTATTTTGGATGTCATTAATCGATTTGACAGCACTAAAAAAGCTAATTAAAAGTATCATGAAAGTAACTTCTGCACTATATTATAAGTCATATTAAAACATACAATAGGTTTGTGTAAGAAACATAGTGAACTTACAGTATGCCATGATTCATACATAATTTCCCATTCCCATTTCACTATCATTATATGGGAAATAAAAGGTTATTAAAAAAAAAAAAAAAGTTTTTGTGTTCCATGGAATAAAGTTGGAAGAAAAAATAACAGAATAACCATTTTCCTTTAAATAACATTTCTTCAGTTATTTTCAGGAGATGCTTCTACAATTGTGTGCTGGATCTTTTTTTCCCCATTGTATTGACTATGCGCTGCCTGTGGCCACCCTGGTGTAGAAGGGGTATTATTTATGTATATCTTTATAAAAATTGAACCAATTATGTTAAAAGATTAGGTGTTCTTTCTGTCCTTGATGAATTATTCACACTGTGTTGTAGAGGCCTGTCATGCCCTGACCATTAAGATTCAACAGCGCTTTAAGATAGAGACTAGGGAAGAGTGATGTCGAGCTGGTACTATAGATATTAATGCAACAGAGCTCAAAATTAACTTAAAAAGAAGTAACAAAATCACATTAGAAAATAAAACACATGCAACCCAAAATCAATAACACGAGAGCCCAAGTGAGAGATCTAGATGCAAAGCAATATTCAGCCAACAAACAAAGGATGTGATCTCTGGGAGTTGATCAAATTTTGTTCTAAGTAATTGGTTACTGGAGCAGTAGAGAAATTCTGCAGAAGGGTGATTACTAATGCGGGATAAGATAGCAGAACATGAGCATACATGAATGATCCATGGGGGAAGCTCTGCCTTTGCAAGATAAGAGAAGAAACAGTTTGTCCCTTCCTCTCCCATCTTCAAAAAATTATAGAATATAAACAATATGAACAGGCATCTCTAATAGAAATTAATCACAGTTTACTGAAGTGCAATGCTGCAGAAACTTTTCCCTTTTCATTTAGGCCTCATTATTTTCTTCACTTTGGATCAATATCTTTATTTAGCCATTATTGTCACTCTAAAGCTTTCTTTTTATTAAAAAAAAATTATAGTCATTTTGAATTCATTTATATGGCCACAGGGGCCCATGAAATCACTTGACAAGTGTTGTTTTCTTTGCTGCGGATGTATTTTTTATTCAAACAGTAAGTCTGAGTGAGACACATTGTTCTGGGGGCACTTTAATGGACAAAAATTTGTATAGTGCAAAGTCATCAATATGAATACATTTTACACGTTTACATATAGAAGCAAACTCACATTGACTAAAAGCCACCAAACTCCAAATATGAATTCAACTGGTTTTTTAAAAGTGCTGAAATTGTTGTATGTGGAGGTACCATAATGACTTGGGGAATTTTTGATGTTTTGAAGAAAGTAAAAAGGTCTGATATTTTTAAAGGACAAACCATTAGTCAAACTTTTCAAAACATCTAAAGCCGTGGAGCCATTAAGTGTTCAGTCAATACTTCTCATTACTTTGTGTTGCTGTATTGCACCTCGGCCTCTGCAGAAGCAGCTGGAGATATTAAATGCTTCTCATGTTATTTTTAGTGCAGACTGGAGAAGACAGATGGCACTAAAACCTGTGTAGTTTCAGCATTGAGGTTTATCTGGAATTCCCTGTTTATTCTGGCTAAGCGTGAGTTATCTCTAACATCTCCAATACCTAAGATGTTTTTTGGCTCTGTTTTCTGTCTAAACTGTCTAGCATTAAAAAAAATAAGTTACTGCTTTGTAAAGGAAAAGTTCTCAATGTTCAGATATTGCACATTCTTTCTTGTTTTTGATGCAGAAACCACCTCTTTCCAAACAACCCAGCACCATCTCCAAGATTGTTGGGTGGCAAAAAGCAGAGATGCTGGTGATGTTTGATGAGAAACAGTAGGTGCCTTATTACCACTGACATCAATCTCTGACTGTCTTTTCTTCACCAGGACTACAGTTAGAGGGTGTCTTCAAAGTTTAATGCCACTATGATTTGGTGATTACACAGCCTCACCCTTCAATGTTCTTCTCAGCTTAGACCTTTCTTCTATTCCTACATTTTCTTTACATTTATGGCAGTCACTACTATCTTATCTAAGAGACTTACAGCAATGGCAGTTTTTCATTTCAGATGAACATCTTAGAAAAAATGTGAACAGAAACCAAAAGATTCAATTAATCCTGAATTCACACTGATTCTTGTCTTCTTCTCTGTTAATGTCAATGACACTGAATGATATTTTATCATTCAAAAGTTTGGGGTCTGTAATATGTTATGAATAATACTTTTATTTAGCAAGGATGCTATAAAAGTAAAGATATAATGTTACAAAATATTTCTTTTTCAAATGAACCCAGTTCTTTTTTAACATTCTATTCATCAAAGAATCCTGAAAAAATGTATCACAGTTCCAATAAAAATATTAAACAGTGCAACTGTTTTCAACATTGATAATAATAATAACTATTTCTAGCATGTGAGAATGATTTCTAAAGGATCATGTGATACTGGAAACCGGAGCAACGGCTGCTGAAAAATCTGATTTTCCATCACAAGAATAAGTTACATTTTAAAATATATTAAAAGAGAAAAGTGTTGCTTAAAATGTTAACATTTCACAACCCTGGTGCTTTACTGTATTTTTTGATCAAATAAGTACAACTTTTAAACAGTAGTGTATAATGTCAAGCCCAGTTGCATTTACAGATGATGTAACATGCATGTTTATGTAAGTATGGTGAGGAAATCTGGGATTATTATACAATATATTAAAGTTGTTTGAGTCTACATGTTGTTGTAATAGTGTTCCATGGAAGATGGAGGAGGAACAAGCATGGAAACACACCATAGTTGACATGCATGGACACACCATGTTGTTTGGCATCCCATCTCTCACATAATCTTTCTAGACATTATTCTTATTCCCACTCTTTCTAACATTTTTGTAAAATGAAGTCCCCTCCACGGCATTTCACCTATAACCCACTGTGGCTGTGTCCAAATTTCCAGCACATCTCAGTGATCCAAACTGAGGATAAAAAAAGCAAAACAGAAAAAAAAAAAGTTTTTAATAATCTTACTCACCAATTCAGTTGTTTTCTTTGTTATGCCAGTTCTCCTAAAAGAAGTATGAATTCAACTTCATGTTTTTTCCATCTCAAAACAAGAAAAAAAAAGGTCTTATAGTCTAAGTAACCATCGTGTGGCAGGTTGATCAAAGACAGACACAGTGGGTGTGGGTCACGGGCCTCGGAGATCCATTTATTTAAAATAAAATGAGCATAAAATATAAAAAGAACAGGAAAATTAAGTGTCCAAATGGAGTATGTCTGAGAACCGAAAGAGTCTGTTGTGCACTCGCTTTGATTTGGATGAGGGGAAGTGGTCGTTAATGCTAGCAGACAGCTTTCTGCAGATATTATAAACGTCTGGTTGGTACTAGAGGATGACAGAGCCTTTCACTGGCTTAGCGAACACAGATTGTCATTTTTGAATATGAACATTTCACAATTATCACTACGGCTTTCCTAAACTCCCACAGTGACCTTCTGCATCTGCTGTTTGGCCAGCTTTGAAATGTGACAGACGCCTTCATCCATAGCCAGCTGTGTTGATGAGCAGATCTGAGCCCTGGTCTCCTGTTAAGGTCTGTTGGAGAGAGCTATAAAGAAGCCACATCTGCTTCACTGTCCCATCTGGAGGGTGGATATTTTCAGCTGGAGGAATTTCAGAGTGATGCATGATGCAGTCTGATGCACATCTGTATGATATGCTTGATGGCATTCGTGTGATTTCACATTTTGATGTTTATGGAACATCAACATCTACTTTATGGTGGTTTAGCTCTGTAAAACATTTTTGTCACGTCATTCTCTCTTTCTTTTAGTTTTTGCCTTTCCTTTCCTAGTTCTTTTAATTTCTTCTCCCCCTGCTGCTTTTGTTCAGCTTCTAAAGTATAATCATCATTAGTGTTGGAATTAACAATAATCAAATTACTCACTAATCAAATTAATGTCATTCATTTGTCACTGACAAAAAATTGCTCTTGAAACCTGCTGTAATTTAAATGCAATCATTCTGAAGGTAATTTATTAACATTCTGTATAAACTGCAGAGTATTATTTGTTAATCATAAAATAATTCAGAAACTGCCTTAGGAATTCTCAAGGCTTCTCTTTTATCTTGTTTTCTTAATATATCCCTATACATTATAGACATAAGAAGACCAACCCGATGAGTCCCCATAGTATGTTTCTCTGTTGTCTGGCATCTTTCATAAATGAAAAGACACTTTTATGCTTGAATATGTGGTGTTTTATATTCCCACGACATGAATTAATCACGCAAATTATCGTCTTAGAGTTCTTTTTTTAATGATTTACAACATTTGCACTAGTGTTGTGGTGTTGTTTCCTTTAGGTTGTTATTTGGTAGTGTTAAGGGGATAGTTCATCCCAAAAAAAGACAATTCTGTCATGTCGTTCCAAACCTGAATTTTCTTTCTTCTGCAGAACACAAATGAAGATTTTATTTTGAGAAATATCAAGGAATGACAAAAACAACATTTGACCCCATTGACCTTCATTCAATGGACATTTTATAATATCTTGTTTTGAACTACATGTGGGTATTAGTTTTCATTTTAAGTTAGACTATCCCTGTAAGGACTGTTTATGCAGAACATACCCATCAAATAGTGAAAATATTAATTTCTTATTTATATAAATTATTGTTTGTTAAAAATAAACTGAATGTATTAATTTGTGTAAAAACATCATGAGTTTAGTTAGGATAACATTTAAATTATGTGTTTGACTTGGTACAATAGCATATAAAATACTGTTTTTTTTTTTGGAAACATGTGTAAAAATGATATAGCTGAAACTTAAAGTATGTTGTTATTTTCTTAAACCTTGAATATTCACTGCTTTGAGTGTAAGAGAGAAAGCTCCAAGAGTTGTTTCTGAACTTACTTCTCTCCACAACCTCCCACATGCAAAAAAGTATTCAGCCTTCCTGCTGAATCAATCATTAAGTATTTGCATATCATCAGGGAGAAACTAACCACATCAGAGTAAGTGTCAGATTTACATGGAGATGCTTCTCTCGGCCTCACACACACTCACACACAGGCCAGGTGATGAGCTGAAAGTGAGGCCGGTTCTCTGGTGTAATCGACTGAGCGAGGAAGGCTGGGTAATCCTAATAAGTTCTTGCTCTGTTTACATTCTACAAAATATGCCCCAGACAGAGCAGAAGCACTGTGTATTTTAGACATATGACCTGATCCTGTTTTCTTTGCTGACAGATTCTCCATCTGTGCTGTGTGGGGGAGTAACAAACAAAAAGTAGTGACGCTGCTAACTAACTTTTTGCACTAAAAGTAGTGACCCACATTTCTTAGTAGCTCAAGATGTTCATTGTTATTTTTGTAAGATGGTACTGCACATGCAGCTTTAGCACTGAGAAAACTGGTAATAATCAGACATCTCTATTCCATATAAAATTTGGAAGTGATTCATTTTAGTGAATCAATTCATTCTAGGGATCAAGTAAATAAAGCGAGTAGCTACATGGACAACTTTTTATCGATCCACGAAATATAACAATATTTATTACAGATATTTTTCTAAATAACATAATATTTCTGCTCTTGTTTTGTGTCATCATAAAAAAATATAGATATGATTTTTTTTTTTTTTTTTGGTGTTTATTAGCTTTATTTTGATAGGACGGGGGCGGGATCAGGAAAGGTCCGAGAGTCGGGACTTGAACTCAGGACGCCCAAAGTGCAACAGCACTATATGTCGGCGTGCTGCCTGCAACGAGATCGGTGGTTAGTCAAGTTTTCTCATCCCATCGTGCAAAGTCACATTACTTTTTTTGATGCGCATGGTGGAATTTATTGAGTAAATGTGTTTCCATCATAGTTCATGCACATTTTTTCTTATCAGATATAAAAGTTTATCCTACTCTACTGTTATGCAAACTAACGGCCATTTTTAGAATTTATGCGCATATTGACCTTTCCATCCAGCAATTTTTTATGTGATATTCCAAAATGTACATAAAAGTAGGTGGGTGGAAACAAAGCCAATGGCTGTTCTCAACTAAGCTCAGATTCACAGAAAACAGTGTGATAAATGCTTTTAGTTTAATTAGAATTCAGTCCAAAAAGTCATTTTTTTTCTCAGTTTCAGTGTCGACACTGTTGCTGCATTTTACGTGTAAAGCAGTTACAGTTTCAAAGTAGCTTCCCCAACCCTGCATCTGTGCCAGCTGATCTCAAACTGGAGCTGATGGAAACTCAAACTATAATGCAAATATGGTAAATGAGCCATATAAAAACACTAGAAGCATTAATTTGTGAACTTCAAAATGAAAGAGTTTAAAGAGATGTAGTTTCTGCATAAAAATGAAATCTGTGCAGAGGTAATAGGTAGGAGTGGCCGGAGGGGGCCAGCGACAACTCATTATGAATAATTCATTTTCAGCACTAGATGAAAGTCCCAGTTTCTGCCTTTGATGTGTAGGCCACCAGACTGGTGTTAAGTTCACAGCAACCCAGGGCGGACCACCTCTGCACCACATCGCCTTTTGTTTATTGACTCGTCTGCACTGCTTGGACTAGTTCCTTTAGTGAAAGACTACTTGCCAGATTGAGTAAAGATCCCTGTGGTCATTTCCAAAGAAACTCTCTACACCTTCTATTCGGCTCACATATCATGGTGAAAATACTAAGAGGTTGGTTGCTGTGCATTGCAGTTCAATATCTGATGTTAGCAAGGTAAAATGGAGTTTGACTGGTTCTCTCATAGCAGGAGAAATCACTTTCTAAAGTCTCTATGCTTTCAGAATAGGAAAGACATCCCAAGTTCAGCAAAAGCTTGGTGTGTTTTTGTGTAAACAAGCTCATGTCCTTCTACATTACACAATGTGAAAGCTGATCTGGACCACTCTATACTGGAGGTTCAAGGAAGTTATCAGTGGTGCAGGGGCCTCAACCAACCTCCAATGGGGCCTTATAGAGATGCAGTAGTTCTCTCAAAAATGAAAACAATGTTGTTTGGATTCCAAAATTCTTTAAAATATTCTCGTTTTATCGTGTTCTGCAGAAGAAGAAGAAAAAAGTTTGAACAACAGGTTTGAAACAACACGAGGTTGAGTTAACATTTTAACAAACTATGCCTTTAAGATGACTGGAGGAAATTGTTTCCACTCTCTCATGAAATGCTGTTGTAGTGGCTTAATAGCTGTTGATTCTATCTGGTATAGGGATAGACCTTAACCATTATCAGTTTGATCAATATTAGAATCTCCTTTTAAAAGAAACACTTGGGAACAGAATCCGATGGCAAGCAATCCACACTAATCTGATTCAGATTTCAAATCCGATCTTTAGGAGATCACACTGTCATTTTGCAAGTGATGAAATTTGATCTATTTGTCCAAATAGTGTAGTCAATATCTGGTTTATCCAGATCCAGACAATAAAGCACATTTTGTGTAACATTACATATCTTGTGTCTGATCTGTTCTGCAGATGCGTTCCAAATCTGA
Organism: Schizothorax lantsangensis; assembly: GCA_027422415.1. Taxonomy (NCBI): domain Eukaryota; kingdom Metazoa; phylum Chordata; class Actinopteri; order Cypriniformes; family Cyprinidae; genus Schizothorax; species Schizothorax lantsangensis. Next base: position 25,228,939 of record CM049850.1, read on the forward strand.
TTTTAATTGGATTTCAAAGGACATATGGATATAGTTTGATTGTACTGATTTAGGCTGATTTGATTTTTGCTGCCTGTCTGAACAAAGCCTTTGAATTAAAATGTTCAATGAAGAGTTTAAACCCTCTTAACTTCAATATCGTGTATAGTATTATAATTCTAGTTGAAATGTTAATAAAAGGAATATAACTTGATTGTTGAAAGCACATTAAAATAAACTCATTTGTGACTCTCTGGTGGCTTTGGTGTTATGTTCTTCTCTCTCTGAGAGCATGAATTGTCCTCTGAGAGTCTGTAAGACACAAATTAAAGATCTCCCTCTCAAGATAATCTGCATTGACATGTTAAGCCCTTAAGGCTTCTCTTTAGCCAAGACCTTGATGTGTCTATTAGATGCATAAACAGTTGTTACTATCACTGTGGTCTTTTTAAGTAGAAACAGCTTCACTTTACTCACTATGCAAAAGAGGAAACAAGTTTTCTTTGTTGCTTTTAGTGGATTTCAAACAGTTTGTCATTAGTCTCGATTTCCACAAGGTCTGGTTTGTTTTAAACCAGGCCAAATCATACCAAAACATTTTATCTTTATTCAAATTAGTCTGTTTACACATATTCATAATTTAAATTTAATCACTTCAAGTTTTGGATCACATGGACTTCTGGTGAGAATGGCATGCTAATTATAAAAGTGGAAAAACAGACGTGCTTAAATATGTAATATTGGTAAAAAAAAATGTATAGAGCATGTATGTAGAAGGGTGCATAATGATTTTAGAAAACCTGATTATCTTTCTGTAGCAGGCTGTTGAAGAAGATAACTGGCTTAATGAGTCAGTCCAGAGATAAATATAAAGCAATATAATATAACTGCTATGTGAAGGCTTTTCCCATGGGCAGTTTCACAATTGGAAATCTGTTCCACCCCAAGCCCCCATCACATCTTCCCTGCCATGCTTTCTTTCAATTACACACCTGCAGCATGAGGTGGTCACAAATCTCTCCGGTCTGTGTTTTTACAGGCCCATCCTCAGAACTGCTTGTAGCCTGTTCTACAATAAAAACCTTTGTAGGCAGAAGATTAGAGATTCTGGCTGACCAACACTTTAAATTCACTTTTTCTGGTCCCCTCCTGTTATCATTGCATATCTCTGTGGTAGTTATTGAGTGTGTTTAGATGCACAATAAAATGCTGAAAATGATTAAAAAAAAAAATAGTTTTCCCCCTCAACAAGCTGTGCACTGGCACTGAATATGCCACCAGAATGGTGATAAACGTGTTCACACAAAACCAGAGTAAAGGGCAAAACGTTTTCCTTAACCATTTTTTTTTTTACATTCACAATAAAGATACACAATTTAAAGGCATAATTCACCCAAACATGAAAAAATTGTCTTCATTTTCATAATCAGGATAACAGGTTACGGAAATGAAAACCAGGAAACTGTCTTTGTAATTGTGCAACCAAAATCTTCAGCAGCTTGTGTCTATACACTTCACTAAAACTGTGATATGTGCAGACACTATCCAGTCATAAAGTTCTCTGAAAATTGGTTTAGTGTCAGTACATGGCTGGTCCAGCACGTTTTGAGCTCTCAACTCCAAATTGAGCAATTCCGTGTGCACTGCTGTGGGTGAAAATAAATCTGCTTTGAAAAAGCATAACAGTTGCAGATGCAGAAAAAATTGGGTGAAGGAAGTAGAACAGTAATCCCCTGTATTGTAATGTATTAGGACTTATTTGTCTTTTTATTCGGGGAAATAAGCTGAGAATCTTTAAAAGCCATATTTAAAAACCTATTTAAATCCCACTAAAAGCCTCTGTGGAGCACCATGCACAGCCTAATGCTTTTTAAACAACCTGGTTTGTCATACAAATATAGTATAATAATTAATGCTTCAAATTATTCCATACATGTCAACATTTGTGGACAAGTTTGGACACACGGGGATGCACAATAGAAAAAAAGAAAATATATTTCTGAAATAGTTTTCTACTGACCGTGATGTGTATATTCATATTTAGATGTGTCCAGTTCAACAGAAAAAGCATAATGTTAGCAATTCCAAAATCCTGGATTTGAATCCTAGTGAACTGATAAAATATTGTGCATGCACTGTCAGTTGCTTTGGATGAATAAAAGCCAAATGAATAAAAGCCGAGAAAAGTGCATCAGTGTGGAGGATGAGAACAGTAGGATTTTTTGTTGCTTCAGTGGTAAGACGCAGGCAGCTTTAATGTCATTTATTCCGGTATGACCAGCTCACAGCCAACAAAAGCTTAGAACTAATGAACTTGTTAGCAAAGAGGAATCAAAAGAACTGCAAGTGTTGCTCCAGATATATAACAAACTAGAAGAAAAACTGAAAAACTGGCTACTATTCACTCCGGGGAATGCTAAACTTGTAGTTTGTGATAGTCAGAGAACTGTGGAGGGAAAACATCGATCTCTTCTTGTCTCACACAACTCCATTTTCTCATAATGATTTCTTACTAGCCCCTGGCACTTCAAACACAGCAATGAGATGACAAGCAATGCACAACCTCCTTTTGTGTTTATAGAGTTTTGTATCTTAGACAAGCATAGAAAGTGTATTTCTGTGGTATTTCCACTTATATTATTTTGTTCCTTTGCATGTCCTTTCACCTGTCGTTTGGTTTAATAGCAAACAGACAGCCGTCTGGGGACTTTATTACTTGCTGAATCAATGAACAAATGAATCAGCTAGTAAGTGAACAACATACGGTTTATCACCAAATTGAATGACGTCTCAAAATTTGGACATCTGCCTCTTTTTGGTGTACAAAAAGAGTGTGTGAATACAATCCTGGTGGCTGTGGTGTGGGGCAGGTTCTCAGGGCACCACAAGGTGCTTTGATTCACCACCGCAGGGGAGCCACAGCACGATCCTAAACGCAATGACACATGACTTTGTGCCTGACGCTTTGGACAGGTGCACGCTGGGTGATTTATGCCTGCGTCATCTCCCAGGTCCCCAGGAGCAAATATCGACTGTTTTTTTTTCTTCTCAGCTGAAGGCAAATGGGAGGCAGCAATTTCTTTATTTTGGGAACCAGTACAAATGGAACCTGCAAAGATGCAAACACTCCTGACAGGGAGCATTTTTCTCCAACCAAATGCCTGCTCTCAGAAAGAGTTTAATAGGTTACTATATTGATTTGTTATTCCTCTACAGGGTTTTGTGTGCAGGTTGAACATTCTCACACGGCAGGTGCTCTCAGATTCTGTTTCGGGTCATTCTTTTGGGAATGCCTATGTTTGCATAACGAGATTGATGGCCTACTGGGATAATATCAGCACCGACCACCTGCCTAGCTACACAGCAGTGCTAATTTGATCATATTTTTAATGGATTGCATGTCACTGTGTGGCAATGCTCACAAGGCTTGTGAGATTTCGATAATTTGTCTTTTTGTCTTTTATACATTTGCTCATTAGACATTAGATAAAAGTGAAAAATTACATTGTACCACTTTTAAGAGAATGAAAATGAAAATTATGTCATCATTTACTAACCCTCTTGTTGGTCCAAACCTGATGTCTTAATTTTCATCTGTGGGACAAAATTTATGATAAATGTCCTGGTTGCATTTTTTTGTTGCATATAATACAAGTAAGAGTCTGTCAAGCAACAACAAAAGTATTGTGAAAGTTGTGCATATGACATCCATATTAAATTTATATCAAAATATGATGTGTTGGACAATAATTAAATATTTTTACTTTGTTACTGTACTTCAATTTGTCACATATCTGTACTTTAACATTTTAAAGTATTTTCATTTCGAAAACTTTTACTTCACCACAAAACACGTATTGTTTCTTATGAATTCGAAATTCAAGATGCAATATCAGACACGATAGCGATGTCTGATTTGTGAATGATTCATTCTTTTGAGACTATTCCTTTTAATAAACTTTAATCAGTTGACAAATCACAGTGAAAAAAATCATTAGTGTATTGGACTGATCTGATTGCAGTTATTCATGAGTCAACAACTTTCTGATTCATTAAAGGGGTCATGAACTGAGAATCAATGAGATTTAACTATTGACATTATATATTGACATTGTATCTACTAACTATAAAAACATCCTGTAAGTTTCAGAACTCAAAACTTTCTTGTTAGTCTAAAAACAGCTTATATTGAGCCACTATAACAGTGTGGTTAACACTGCCTCTGCAGAAGATGATCAATGCCTGCTTCTACATCACTGCCTGTTTAGCCCCGCCCACCGATTCGCGCATGTAGTATAAATAAAGAGAGAGGCAAACACAGGTCTATGCTGAAACCAAACGATAAAGATGCTCCGAAGAAGTTGTGGAAAAACACAGTCTTTGCATTGCCTTCCTTCTGATCCCAACATTAGGAAAGACTGTGTCAGTAAGAACTTGGTCCTTTGTTTACTTCATTTTACAGCGGCTTCGTTTACAAACATGGCACAATTCAACACAGTATTTTGAGAAAGACTGAAACTAAAAGACAATGCTATGCCGACTATATTGGATCCGACAATAATGTCACACCACACAAGTGTGGGTAAAGTATTTATTTTAGTGAGTTTAGTATTTATTTTAGTTTATTGCTTATTAATTTATTGTAAATGAAAATCATATTAAGGTTATACACAGGGCCTACAACTAAAATTTTGCCACATCTGCCAAAGGTGACTTGAATTTTTTTTTACCAGCCACATCTCAATGCAATCATTATTATTTTTAATAATATTAATAATAATTTTATATTTTAATACTTATTCATATTTTATCAAATGATAAAAAGTAAACAAATCAATAAAGAAATATCCCTACAATACTAGTAAACTGTAAATTATTTAATAATATTAATTATTATTTTTATATAACAACACTACAATTACAATATTAATATTTAGTAGTTTTTTCCCTAAACCATATCGCATTCTCAAGCATCGTTACAAATAATTGTTTCATACTGTTTCACTGTTTCATATACTCACTAATTCTGAGAGGGTGATTTTTATATTGTATATTTATTGCTTTTTAATCATGTATTTCTTTTCTTCTCTCATTTTGCAGATTGACAAACCAGGTTTCCATTTGGGTCCATTATTTCCCAAAAGGAAAGCACATGAGGGTGAGCAAATGCTGACCGAATTTTCTAAACTATTCATTTAACTTGCGTAGCGACTATTGAATTTAGCAATTATAGAGTCAGTTTAATATGATAAAGATTTCAATTTAAAGCCAGTCCCTCCTCACACACGCTCTCCTCTGTGGAATGTTTCCTGTGTCCTCTTACAGACAAGTGTGCCTCTGTTCCATCACATAATTGCATTAGGTATTATCAGACACAGATACAAGAGCTCGCTGGAGCGTAGCAGGCAACTGCAGCTCTGGGGGGCAGTCTGAGGCATGGCCTGCATTGACATCACCCTCCCTCAAGGAAGTAATAGACTGTGGATTATGCATTATTGAATAATAAGGAAGAGAGAGGAGCCAAGGCTGATTCAATTTCTCCTATAAATATTTTATTTATCATTCACCTCTCACCAGATTGGCCCTTTCTCTCCTCTTTTCAGCCACTTAATATCTTAGTCTGGTCACAGATGGCTGCAGGGGTGGCTTGTATAGATCGTGTGGTGTTGGCAAAGATCCTGGATACGAGAGCATCTGTTGAGAGGATGAGCCTCTGACATGTGGATCCTGGGTGGAGAGCAGTAGTAGCGCATTGGTGTAGCACTACATGTAGAGCAGGTGTGGAGCTCAGTCAGATTTAAATTCAAAGCCTGTGTCAAGATGATATATGTACAGACATGAGAGGCTAGGTTTTGTCACTTGCATTATGATGAAGTTAGAAAATATCATGAATCAGCATGAGGCCTGTAAGAAATGATTCATTATTATATATACGAGGGGTTTACAACGTTTTTGTGCTCAAGATACCCTTGTGAAAGTCAGCCTTACTAAAATATAAAGGCAGCTAAATATTTTTGTTTTTACTCATAAAGCAACATTTATACTGTGTGGGAAAATATTAGGAGTGATATTATATTGTTGATAAAATAAACAAGCACACGCACACCAAACGAGTTGTGGACCCTTGTGGGATCAGACACTGTTTTGAAAACCCCTGATGTATACTTCAAAAAGTGTGTTGACGAGTATATGATTTTGGATTAATCTCTCTCATCAGTTGAAGAAGAAATCATCATAAAAGAGACATGGAGACAATTATTTGTTATCTAGCGCCTCATCTTTAAAGTTGAATTAATCAGCCAAGAAACCTTTGAATCAGGCGGGCCCATTACTATGCACTTGGAGAGCACTCTTATTATAGCTGGTGGCTGTTAAATCTCTCAAACACTTTCTCGACTAAAGCTATCTACAACTTTGTTCTCCTTCCCTTTGAGCTATCTGAAGGTCAGGTTTGTTTGACAGATTCCGTTTGCCCGGGAGCTTGAGAGCCCCACTTCCCCCTGTGCACCGCTTCTCTGTTGGCTTTGCGTGATTGGGTCATCTGTTTGATCCTGCATTGATATTCAAAGTACCTTTTGAAAGTGAAGCAATACGAGGCCTTCTGCAGCCACCATTTCATCCCCTTAAAGGTGAGATGCTATCAGAGCTTTCATCAGCAGCAGTCCAGCGATGTCGACTACATGTGTTCACAGGCTCTCGAGGGAACACAGCTCTCATAAAGACAACCATTTTATAGCATACAGTTTCAGACTCAAGAAGCTTTATGGAAAATAAATAGTTGTAGTTGAGGTTTGAACATGAGACTCGCTGGTGTTGAAAAACTGACATGGGGAAGGTAACAGCTTAATGTTTCCCCTTTGAATTGTCACCATCTTGCTTGCATGTTGAGTCTATTAATACAAAACCATAGCATTGATTTCTGTCCCTTTAATACAGAACACTTATACATTGTATCGACTTTTCAATTGATCCTTTTGGGTTTTTCATGAGCATCAACTCATGAAATTCTGTGCTAGAGTTCAACATGGTTTATCAATGTAAAAATATACTTACAATAAGAGTAAACATACTGTGTGCATATATAAATACACATTTTCTAAATTTTACAATAGGGCACTAAGAATAAAAATAAGGCATATATGAAGTCAACAGGATGTAGAAGTGCTGTGTAGAGTGTTGAAACAGAACTCAATGCTATGATTTTCCATTAATGAACCTAAACTGCAAGCAAGATCGACAGCTTGACTGCAAAAAGGATTGCCATTGATAGGCTTATGCTAAATGATATGGAAATAAAACAAGCAATATATTGACAAAGACAATACAGAGCAAGAGAGAACAAAAATAGCACACCACTTCAAAAAAATAAAAAATAACTCCTTTAATATTTGATGTGTAACATCGTTAATGAAACATTACTTTACTAAATTGCCCAGCCAAAGCCCCCCACGTACAGATGTCTGGGTTGACAGCAACAGTCAGGCCACAAAAATCAAAACAAACGAGGAGGAGAACGAGGGAGAGACAGTGAGCGAGGCTACCACACAAACGATAAACGCTAATTAGTTCCTCTAATGGAAGAGCACAATTTAAGCAATAACAAACCAGGAGACACGCTCATGAATAATCCTGCCAGGGCAGGAGGAAGAGAGTCCTTCAGAAGGTAAAGCTCTGAAGTCTTTCCTGCTGCTATTCAAAGGAGGTTTTGCTTTGTAGAAACAGACAGAAATAATGCTAGTTTAGAGTGGTGAAACAATGAAGATGACTTATCAACATGGTCTCTTTTCTTCCAGCATAATACTATCAGCGTGAATCAGCATTTTATATACTAATTGGTTTATTTTTGCTGTAATGATTTATTTACTTATTTGACAAGTCGTCGTGTAATTTCTGGGACAATGTAGGCCTACACTCATTATTACAAAATAAGTCCCTTAAGGATGATGCAAGACCGCAAGACATCCTGTTAAGGTTTATTTTGCCCTGCTGACCAGCTAAATGTATTATCCCTACATATAATTAGCCTCTGTTTTATGCAAATACAGTTTTTTCTATGCAAATATGTAAATTGCTTCTGTGCACAAGCACAGAAACTATATAAGCACATATTTCGATAAAAACCTTTTAATGGAGAGTAATGAAGAAAATCACATCAACAATTTGCAAAGATTAGATTATCCAGTACTATCAGGCAATGGAAATGAAACCTGCTTTTATAACAGCATAAACACTATATGATATTGTATAAACACAGAAGTGGATAATTACCGCCTCTGTAGCCTCCAACCAAACAAAAATGCAGCGGTTGTTGCATATTTTTTTTTTATTTGTAAATTATAGTAGGCAATGTGTTTCTGAACATTTTCGTGAGGTGATTATGAGCATGTATATGTTAAACAAACAGGCCGCGGTTCAGTTGATAGCGTTGGCTCCTCATTATGGGTGTAATGAAACAAAGCCTGCTAGTCGTGCTTCAGTGACACACCAAGTAGAAGAGCAACCCAGTCTCACAGCAGTTCGTGATTTAGTCACGTAATTTAATCTATTTATTCGTGGCAGGGACACGTTTATTTCGTTATTTTCGTAAGTCCAGCACGTTTTTTAAACTAATGCATTTCAATTGGATGCATCTTTCGTGCAACAGCACGATTCTTTCTGCCAGTCGGGCTGCAGCAGAGAAGCTGTTTAATCAACATTTATTCACGAGATCTTATCACGGTTTATATATGTGCAGTGCTGCTGCTAGCCATTTTGGTGCCCTAACCATAATTCCTTTATGATTTTAAACAAAGACAGTTTGCCAGTCTTTTATATACCTCCTACTGTCAAAGTCAAACTTCGTCAGGTGCTGCGCAAATTGCGCAATCCAACGGAGCACTGGGGGCACCATCTCTAGAGCAATTAAATACTCTTGTTATGCCTGAAAGGTGCCTAATAATATATACTGAAATAATATCGGCATTATAATTATGAATTATTATTTCGGTCTTTTTCGGTTATTATTTCGAAGCTGGATTGCTTTGCTGTTTATTGATATTTTTAAAACTATAACGCTACATCTATCGACATTTATTTAGATGTTATCATTGTATTCATTCATTTCTTTATTTTAATAATATTATTTCGGTCTTATTACCGGTGAAATATTACAGTAAGCCAGAACACGGGCCGAGCGGGGCTCATTCTAAGCCCATTAGCCACAATGCAATGCGGACATTCATATCACAGAATCTGACAGCGATCAGCGGGTCATTAACGACAGTATAGGCTATCGCATTTATAAGCAGCCTTTACAATATATTTAGAGTCTAAAGTTTAAAAAAAAAAATTGAAAAGCCCAAAGATCTGTAGGCCTATCTCTGCTGAATGAATTTAACATACGTTTGTGGCAGTCCCGGCGCCATGGGCGGGCAATGGGGGGCCTGGCCCGCCCTGTGAGTCACTAGTGCCCGCCCTGGACGAGGCTGCTGAGTAAAGAAAACGCTGTACTATTCAAACATCAGTTATTATTTATTTACCCTTGCATTGTGAAAAAGCGGAGATCTGTCTCCTCCAGGCTGTGCGCGGCGCGTCAATCTGAAAGGAGGCGGGTGAAGTTACGAGCTTTCGCTGAGAGCTTGAGGATCCAATGGCTTTACGAAGTTTTACTGACAAGCTATTTTTAATGATTGGCATTGGTTAAACATTTTAAAACCCTCTGATTTAAAATAATAATGACGAATTATAATAGAGATATGAAGTATGGATCATTTTTCACGGCACACCTGACTGGGCTAGGGTATGGCAACTGCCTACTCTGCCATACGGAAACGCCGCCCCTGCTCCCTTCACCTCCACGTCCCACCAACCACCAGTCCTTGCTTGTTTGCACATTTTTTTATTTTTTTTATCAATAGGCTACTGTTATCAAAAGTTATCGTTTTGTATATAACTCCTGAATAAAAATAAAAATGTGTTTGGTCTGATTTTTTTTAAAATAATTTTAAACGTATTAAATGTATTTAAATGTAACACAACAATATAGGCTGTAACAATGAATACATAAATAAAATGTGTCAGGGCTTGACATTGTGACAATTGTGTTGTATATAATTGATTATGAAGCAATATTCTCATCAGAGTTCAGTCAGCTTTGACATATTTAAATATGCATATTTGTGATATTTTTACCTTTATAAAGGGCATTTTCCCCTTATATTTTTAAATATATGCTTCATCTTTCATTTTAAATTCTTAATTTTGATCATTAAATTAAATTAGAATAAGACACTATAGGGATGTTACCAATCAAATGTAATAATTTACATTAAATAATGTTATGAGATTGTTTTAAATATTATTTTGAATATACAAATAAGAAATGTTGGAAAGAATGACACTTTTAAACAAACTAAACTGCCAGTAGGTGGCGGCAGGTGATAAGCGGTCTTATTAAGCGAGTCATTGAGTCATTCAAACGATTCGTTCAAACGGCTGATTCATCAAGAATGAGGCAGTTGTTTATGAATGGGTCATTGAATCTTTGACTCAACCGATTCGTTCAAAACGCTGAATCATTCAGTAATGAAAACACGGTTGAGTGTTGCTGTGAGATGAGGCGAGGTGAGGTTATGGTTCTGCTGTGATCTTTGAACTATTTTCGCTGATGAAACAACAAAAACACTTAATATTAATTACTTGTTTAGTGAACTGTCATATGAAATCAGTGTCACATTTTCAATCGTGATGGTATGCAGCACTCTTGGTCGTGTGATGTTGCTTAACTGTATCATGTTATAAAAACTCCACATTTCTAAATTTTACCTCAGTATGTTAACTGAGTTTAACTCACTTTGTTAACACACTGTTAACTCACTTTGTGTTTGCTGCGCTCATTTGTTTCTATTTCTCCTCGAGAGAGGCAGCGCCTTGTCATTAGCCTACATTATGCACTATCGATCGCCATTTAGACTAAATGATGAAGAATCATTATCGCGTTTTGGTGATTGTTATTGGCGTTTTAATCAGGCTAGGCTACTTGTCCGGTTGGGCAAGTAAAATTCTCTTTCAGTTGGCCTTTTAAAAAATCCACTTGTCCCGGATAAGCGGACAAGCGTTGATGTCGAGCCCTGCGATGTGTGTTTAGACTGCTTCAGTAGACTAGGTCCAATCTTTACGACGACTCTGTTGTATTGCGTCAGTGGAGTGGTACGTCAATTCTTCCTCGTTTTTTGTCCATTTAATTCATAATTAATGATATTATGCATTGCAATGAGGTTGATCTCATTCGTGCCCCCCTGAAAAAATGAAATGCCCGTCCGTGAATTTGTGTCTGGCGCCGGGTCTGGTTTGTGGTGCCCTTTATTTTGTTTCTTTTTCTTTTTTTTTTTTTTGGTTCTTTTTATTTAAACTATATTGTTACTAAATGTGAAAATGTGTAAAAGTAATGTGTCAAGGACTTGATATTGAATTCTGTAATTTTAAAAATTCAATAAAAAAAAAAAGTAAAAAAAAAAAAAAAAGAACCATTGCGCATCTTGCAGCAAAAAAAAAAATTACATTTAATCTGTGTTTTTGTCACCAGCAATACAGCATGTTGCTCAGTTTTGTTACAGTAAGTTAAGCTCCGAATTTTTTTTAAAGTTCCAGTGAGTTTCTTCTGTTGTCCTGTTGGAAAAATATATATATTTTAATTCGTTTAATTTAATTTTTCGCAATGTTTTATTTTTTTTTTGCACAACAATATCCGGGTGACGGCGCTACCGCCAATTAGCTACTACTTCCTCTGGAGTCGTTGAGTAAGGTAGGATAAAATTATTGGCAACCTCATGAACAAGTAGCCTATATAATTCGATGAAATATGTATGCAAAAGTGTATTAGTCAAGTATGTTGCTGGGGTATTGTCATGACTGCCTTATGCCCTATTTGAACTTTTTGTGACATTGCTTTGGTGTTTCCATTTGTCTGATATAAAACCCTATGAAGTGCTAACTGCATGTCACATGTTAGTGTAACTAGTTCACAAACATTTTCTCAACTCTTCCTTTTCGCTTTTCGTGTAATTTAATAATGTGATATTAACATAAGGCATTCAGTAGACATTAAAATGTCACATTTTTCCTTTATCAATAGGACTATGTTCTGTCTCTCATCTGGGCAACACACACACACACACACACTGTATTATTGTGTAAATGGCAGTTAAAAATCAGAGAAATGTTTACCCTTATCACAATGTCATCACGAACAAAGTTCAAAACTCAGAAGAATGACTGGTTAAGACAATTTGACCATTGAAATTAAGAAAGCACATAGCATCCCTTGCATAGTGTGATTTTAAATCCTATAGTGTGATATTAATTCAGAATGTTTCTATGGGTAGCCTATATTATACATAAATAAATTTCTCTCTTTTTCTTTCTCAGACAACATGGTTTCTAATAAAAAGAAATGCCCCAACTGCCCCCAGGTCATGCCCTGTGCCACTAAGGTTTGTAAGGCCTGTGGGGCAGAGCAGCCCAAGAAGGCTCGTTTGATGAAGAGGCTGCAGGCCCTTGATATGAAGAAGGGGGAGTGGCTTGGCAATCTTAAAAAAAACCACAATGAGGCAGCCATGCGGGATGAAGCCATCATTTTGGTGTGTACAATTAACACTACCTTTTTTAATAGGGTCGCCACATTTACCAGTCCTGATTGAGTGACATTTTTGACAGAAGATCATAATATATTTTTCAAATGCTTTTATTTTTATATTTTTGAAAAGAGGGATTTAAACCAGATTTCTGAAATATAGGGTTTACCGACCTCTAAACAGAGTTTAAAACACCAAATGCAACTTGAAGGTTCTCTTTCACACAGTTAAAGCCTAGTGCAGGCGTGTTAAACTCAAACACACGGTGGTCCAAAATTAAAAACTGTCCAAGTTGCGGGCCAGGTAAATCTTTATTGAAAAACTGACTTAAATTGAGCATGTGATTCCCCCTTTCAGTAGTATGTGATGAATTTAATGTAGTCATGGCATTCATGTAATATTAATAAGGAATTTAGGTACTACTGTTAAAAGTGGAGTTTAACTTTAAACACAGATTCTTCAGAATAGAATAGAATAGAATAGAATGCCTTTTATTGTTATTATACACATGTACAACGAGATTGAAGCAACTCCTTTTCCAGTGTCAACATGTACGTAAGAGAAATGTAACAACAAGGAATAAAATAAGTATTGCAAAAGATGGGGGGGGGGGTGTAAGGTGCACAGTTCTGAGAAGCTATATACATTAAAATAGAAAGATAAATATGGTTTGTGTACTGTGTGATTATGATTGTATCAGAAGTATTAAGTATTAAATATTAAGTATTAAATATTGAACAGTAATGAAATTGCACAGAATATCAGTGTTATCAAAAGTATTAAATGTTAAATATTGCACAGTAGGTGGGCAGAAGAAAGTCCGGGGATCCCCAGTGCCTGTGTGAGTTCAAATTGGTTATGGCTTTTGGGAACAGGCCAGCAGATTTAACCATTAAGGTCACTGACTGTTAACTTGAAAGGCATATTAATGAACTAAGTACCCGTTGCCAAAAAAATCACTCTCCAGAACATTCTCATTCACGGTTCCATGCTGGTGGAATGATCTCCCCACTATCATCCGGAATGCAGAATCCCTGACAACATTCAAAAGACAACCGAAAATTAATTTATTTCATGAGCACTTAACCTTGTAAAAAAAAACATACAGTATGAATAGGTTCACCAAAGTAAAGAACACAGCTATATTGTGTATTTGACTAAATCCTGTATCCTAGATGTCCCACCTTCCTCCTCGTAGAACTAATCCTGTTATGTATTTGCAATGTATTGAAATGCATTGATTTTCAGTGTAAACCTATTCATTTGGGGTGGTAAATATGAAAGATGGATGGAAAAAATCTATACATCTACAGGGCTCAACATTAATGGTTGCCCTGGGCTACCAAATTCATACAAGTGGCAACCAGATTTTGACTTTTAACCACTTTTAAAATTTAACGTTGAGTCCTGATCTGTTAATAATTCTAACATCAAATTCAAGCCAGAGATTATTTTTTCATACACAGTAAATTTGACAAAATAGAAAATTCACTTTTGAGGATGACTCAGTAATTTTGCTTTTGCTGGTTATAAGTGCATTCAAATTCTGTCAATATGATCAGAGGAACTTAGTATAATATGACATGTAATAATGTGCAGTTTTTTGTCAATGTTTGGTCTTACAACAAATTTCAAGTCTTGCCTCAAACTGAATTTACACTTAGGTTTTTTGATAAATTTTTTATCCTTTACAAATAAATGTCTTTGCAGCTTGAGAAGCTACATGCAATGGGCTACAAGCCCTCCTCCTCCTTCAGAAGGAAGGCTATGGCAAGAAACCTAAAATAACTTCCCTCACCCAAGATGCGAGCTGGACCCACTGGCTACACAACACCTCAGCAAAATAACAGCATTTTATGAGTTGGTTGGTTTGTGCAGGTGAGATGTACAGTATATTTTTTTTCAGTCGCCATACAGTGTACAGTTGATTGTCAATCCTTCCTATTTTTTCAGCACTTATCAAATATTTATAGTTTATACAACAAATGACAACCTTATTACATTTCAACGTTGTGGAATGTTGGTTACATGGACGAGACAATCGTGGCAAACAAGACACTGTTCACTGAAGGTAGAACTACTTTTTGTTGCGGAGAAACTAAGTCGAAAAATAAATAAATAAACAATACTCTGGTGTTTTAAGGTTATAATTCCAGCCATGTTCAATACATAGCCTTGTTAATATAGGTTACCAAGTGTAGTCTGAAAATTTAGTAAAACATAGTTGGGTTTTCTTTAGATGCCAGTTCGATATTTGGTGTATGTTGTACCAAGTTTCCCTGTTTTCCCCATTTTGTCGCCTTTAGCTATTCACGCCTTAAACAAAATCATGTAAACTTGCATCCAGTGTGAAAAATAGCCTATAGCCCATTTGTTGCCTGTGTTTCAGAAATATGTAAATGCATACAAGCTAAGAAATATAGTCTTAAAATTCTTGTGTGCGGGAATGTCAAATAATCTGCCTGTTTGAATTTTATAATACATTATAGTTCAGCCTCATTCCTACTTTTTTTCTAATCAATTTGAACAGGTTGGAAGGCGAGTGAGGACACTGTCCTCACCCTGACCCTCACCCCCCTGTGACGAGCAGGGCACCTCAGGGGAGGCGGGGCCAGAAATCCTTGTGCAGGAGGCGGGGCCGGAAGGCCTCATGGAGGAGGCGGAGCTGGAAGGCCACAGCTGTGGAGACTGAAGGCTTGTGGAGGAGGTGGGGCTGGAAGGCCCCGGTGTAGAGGCTGAAGGCCTCGTGGAGAAGGTGGGGCTGGAAGGCCTCGTGGAGGAGGCGGGGCTGGAAAGCCCCGGTATAGAGGCTGAAGGCCTCGTGGAGGAGGCGGGGCTGGAAGGCCCCGCTGTGGAGAATGAAGGCCTTGTGGAGGAGGCGGGGCTGGAAGGCCCCGCTGTGGAGACGGCAGGCCTTTTGGAGAAGGTGGGGCTGGAAGGCCTCGTGGAGGAGGCGGGGCTGGAAAGCCCCGGTATAGAAGCTGAAGGCCTCGTGGAGGAGGCGGGGCTGGAAGGCCCCGCTGTGGAGAATGAAGGCCTTGTGGAGGAGGCGGGGCTGGAAGGCCCGCTGTGGAGACGGCAGGCCTTTTGGAGAAGGTGGGGCTGGAAAGCCCTGCTGTTGTGGCTGAAGGCCTCGTGGAGGAGGCGGGTGAAATACATCTACCTAAAAAAGGTAACCTTAAGCTAACTAAAGCTCTTAAAGCAACATTCCGCTGTGTTTTGGTTAATTCGCTCACTTGCTGTCTACCAGAGAGTTAGATTAGGGAGGGACATATAATTTTTTGTATTTGCATGCAACATCCCAGTTCGACATATCCCCTATTAGCCTAATTCAATTGAAGTCGGAGGGGCGACTAGCATGTAAGCTAAAGGCTAGTTGTCTCCAACTGAAATCATTAGCTTAGCTTGGCCCAAGTACTCCTGTGATTTGGCCAAAGTAAGCTAATGATGTCAGTTGTTACAATGGAGGTTATTGCACACATAAGAAAGAGTATGGTATGTACTGTATCCAACAACTTTTTCAGCAATTTTGCTGGGCAACTTCTCAACCGATTGATTTAGTTCTGATTGGTGTTCATGATCATTTTTGTGGTATGACATAGGTTACACATGAGGGTTTTGTGTGCGTATTGTTGTGTGTGTGTGTGTGTGTGTGTGTGAGAGCGAGCAAGTGAGTGTGTGAATGTGTGCCTGTTTTAATGAACGTATAAAAAGACATACCTAGATAGTCCTTAATTGTTTGCCACTCCATACTTAGTTTGACATCTGACTGCTTCAAAACCACAGGGTCAACAGGGAAGAGAAAGCGGAAGTCAGGCATGTTTTGCATTTGTCAGGTTTTTTTAATGATATTGATATTTGTAATAAATGCTATGATGAGCAAGACCGTTTTTGAATTGTTTGCCTTTTTTGAGTGGATATATGTCTGTTTTTTTCTATCCCACAGAGGCAGAAATGGATAAAAGCAAAAAAAAACAAAAAAGTAAGTTTAAATGACTTAATACATTTGCATTCAGACTTGATATTTGATCACTTTGATGTGAATGCTTGACCTGAATATGTTAATGATGTTGTTGTGTTCGTAATCTGAGTTTTGATGCCTTCAGATTGCTCCTACCACACAGGCCTAGGTGTTTATCCAATTAGGAGTGCTCTGAAAGAAAGAATGAAAAGGTAAGACATGCATAAACAGAACACCATACTACTCTTTATTTGTTCTATTTACGTCAAACTAAAGTCAAGATGTTAAGTTAAAATACCTGTCAATCACAGAAGTAAAGCTGGCAAATAGTCAAACAATGTAAATTTTGTATACAGTATATACTACAGTCTCTTGACTAAAATACTTTAAATATCATGGTAAAACAGGAAACATGGTGGCTGTTACCAAAGCCTGATGCAAAAAATATGTAAGCATGTATTGTTGTTCCTGTCATAGGGCCAAACAGAATTGCTGATTGACTGGGAGCCTTGTGCAGCATGGTATGTTTTCTACTATATGACAAATACAGAAATAAGATTGCTCTGACTCTCTATTTCACTCTCACTCTCACACACGTTTTGAAGTCAATCGCGTTTACCTAGACCTGTTTTGAAGAATGTGCAAATGTGTTTGAAGTTAACATTCCCAATTGAATAATTGAAATATCACATGTAACTTAATTGTCTCCCTTCTGTTTTCAGTGTGGAAACAGTGGACTCCTACTTGGAGCCCAAGGAGTCATTTGTTTAAGTTAATTCATTTAGTAATATATGTTGTTTTATTTTTTTATTGTACATTGCATATTCAATAAAGTTTTTTTATAGTAATTTTGTGATATTTCTATACAAAGTAAATTGTTGTTTACAAGCCCTGTGTTGAAGATGGTAGATGTTCACATTCCTGCCATTTCAGAACTGGATAATTCAAGAATGCCTAACTCCATACAGAAACATGTTCTTCTTTTGATATGTGGTTTATCAAGAGGTTATTAAATTATTCAACCGAGCAAAATGCATGCACAAATGGAAGCAGGACTCTGTACATGCTGTAAGTCAGATGCAATTTATTGTAAAATTAAAAAAAAAAACCCTCACGAATGACAGTTTTAATTTTAAAATGAATGTGCAATATCCATAATGGTCATCACAAACACATGTTTCCATATGTAATATGCATGGCAGTTTCCAACCTGCCAGTTTCCAACATTCATACAATAGAAGGTGATGTAGTGTGATTATTTACAATATTTGTTAATTTAGGATTGGTTTGGGGGTTGTGTGTGTGTGGTGTGTGATTGATTTAGCTGAAACTTGTTATTCTTGGTGGTTTAAATGACCTTACATCTGTCCCTTTTACTGATGTTTTACCAGTCACTGCTCCTGATAGGCTGATGTGGTCCCACTCCATTATTTGGTTGCAGTTCCAACTTCCATCAGTGGTCCCTGGTAAGGTAGATAAGTAAGTGTTGTACTGTTTTGGACATCCTCAATTTTTTACTTTACCAACTTCTGTACACCCACTGGAAAATGTCAGCTGAGCATTACATATTTGTCCCCCCTACCAGAAACAAGCTGAAGAAGCCGGTCTTTGTCATGCCCCACTTCCCTGTAGTAGTCCCACTCCACTGTTTGGTCGTTGATCCTTGGTAAGTACATCTTTCACTTTCATTTCACAGCCACACGATATGCCTGTGAATGACTGTAGTAATTTAATAAGTAAGGGATAATGTGCAGAACGCCAGTCATTATATTGAAAAAATAACTCCCTACAAGGCGAACAGGTCTTGCTTCATCCTGAAGGGACTTATTTCCCAATAATGACCGGCATTTTGGGCATAATCTATGTTTTTCCAATTTTTTTTTTAGGCTCTTGTTATATTGTGGTGGTGAGACTGTAGAAGGACCCAAAAAGAAGACCATGACGATGAGAATGTTCCAGTGGACAATGGTGGTGGTGCTGCTTTTACCTCATGCCGTTTTTGGCTGTCCAGTCAAACAGCCTGTTAAGCCTAAACACAATCCACCCCCACACACACCCTTTTCTTTTTCCACCTTTCATCTGCTTGCATCCCTGTAGTTTCCATTAAATGTATATTAAATACAATTTTTGCAAAATATTGAGATATTTGTCACTTTCATACATATATGCATAGAGAAGACAATAATTGTGATACTTTTGTCACTTTCATATATAGACGACAACATTCAACAAAGTACAAATTAATTAAAAGAAGCAAACAATGTCTGTAAATTAAATTAGTATGCATTACATTAATAAACATGGAATAGTTTTTTAAATTTAGTACGTTAACAGTGTTTTATTGTTAAAGGTAGTTGTGCAGTTTGTGATCTGAGTTGATTTGATGGATGTTGATGTTTACAGTCAAATAGAGTATGCCCACTACTCCGGGTGTGCCCCCAATGTGTGTGGAGTGGACACTCTTCCTCTGACTGAATGTTCATGTATTGATAATCCATAGCATAAGTAACAATAAAAATTATTTCCTTCTAACAATGACTCAATGCGTAATTGGGTGATAAACAATCTCATGATTCTTATGCATTATAATTTAATGCATATTAAATTATAAGTTTCTGTAGTTTCATGCAGCCTATTCATTGTTCTTTAGCCAAGCTGTACAGGGTGTTGCCTAGCAACAGGGGTCAGAAGTACACATTTTTGATATATTTTGTATAATTACACTGTTTTTTTTGTTTGTCATTGTATGCTGTGGTTCATATAACATGTTTGTACATGAGATGGACCAATAACAGATATAAATATATAAACCATATCTTAAGTAATTAGCATAACACACTTCAGAAAGATCTGTCTAGTGTTTCAAGGATTCAAGCCCTTTTGAATGTGCCATTTTTTATACCTTTGGTGGGCTCTACTGAGATAACCTGGGGTCCAAGGGGCAGTAAAATTTCCTCAGATGCTTCCTTCTATCTGGTTAAATAAACATATGTCTCATTTTATTGCCACACACACACACACACCAGGCATATCATATGCAGAGATACAGTACAATTTCATGAGCATGTCATGAACAATAATCATGACCATAAAACATAAAGATATGTGCAATTTTGGCAAAATAAATTCAGATGTATATGTTTGCTAAATATATCCAGTTTAATAATAGCTGACCTGCTTTGGCAAGTCAAGGCCCAGACATCCTCGGATCATAAGACAGCATGTGGGCAGTAATTTTCGGGACAGACCAGTTCCTAAATAATTCTCCAACCATTGACAGAACATTTACAGGCTATAGGCTTTTAGAAAAATATATGGTTTGGTGGATCAGCTGTCCCTCATTGGTAAATAGGCCAAAATGTACCATTAATAAAGTTGGTTCCTCAATCTACAATATGGGGCTATGTAAACTGTAACCCATATGCTAAAAGCCTGTGCATGTCAATTCATATGAATTAAGACATGTTCCATCTTCCTGCTTACTTCGGTGCATCATACTGCATACATAGCCCCATATTCTATATTGATGAACTAACTGTCCAATGCATCAATCTCATCCATGCATCAATCTCACCTCCAGACTGGACTACTGCAACAGTACAGGTGCATCTCAATAAATTAGATGTGAGAAAGTTCTTTATTTCAGTAATTCAACTCAAATATGAAACTCGTGTGTTATTAAATAAATTCAATGCACACAGACTGAAGTAGTTTAAGTCTTTGGTTCTTTTAATTGTGATGATTTAGGCTCACATTAAACAAAACCCACCAATTCACTATCTCAACAAATTAGAATACTTCATAAGACCAATAAAAAAAACATTTTTAGTGAATTGTTGGCCTTCTGGAAAGTATGTTATTTTACTCTATATGCACTCAATACTTGGTAGAGGCTCATTTTGCTTTAATTACTGCCTCAATTCGGCGCGTGACATGGAGGTGATCAGTTTGTGGCACTGCTGAGGTGGTATGGAAGCCCAGGTTGCTTTGATAGCGGCCTTCAGGTCATCTGCATTGTTGGGTCTGGTGTCTCTCATCTTCCTCTTGACAATATCCATAGATTCTCTATGGGGTTCAGGTCAGGGCGAGTTTACTGGCCAATCAAGCACAGTAACACCATGGTCATTGAACCAGCTTTTGGTACCTTTGACAGTGTGGGCAGGTGCCAAGTCCTGCTGAAAATGAAATCAGCATCTCCATAAAGCTTGTCAGCAGAAGGAAGCATGAAGTGCTCTAAAATTTCCTGGTAGATGGCTGCGTTGACTGTGGACTTCAGAAAACACAGTGGACCAACACCAGCAGATGACATGGCAGCCCAAATCATCACTGACTGTGGAAACTTCACACTGGACTTCAAGCAACATGGATTCTGTGCCTCTCCACTCTTCCTCCAGACTCTGGGACCTTGATTTCCAAATTAAATGCAAAATTTACTTTCATCTGAAAAGAGGACTTTGGACCACTGAGCAACAGTCCAGTTCTTTTTCTCCACAGCCCAGGTAAGACGCTTCTGATGTTGTCTCTGGTTCAGAAGTGGCTTGGTAGCCCTTTTCCTGAAGACATCTGAGCGTGTTGACTCTTGATGCACTGACTCCAGCTTCAGTCCACTCCTTGTGAAGCTCTCCCAAGTGTTTGAATCAGCTTTTCTTGACAGTATTCTCAAGCTTGCGGTCATCCCTGTTGCTTGTGCACCTTTTCCTACCCAAATTCTTCCTTCGGTCAACTTTGCATTTAATATGCTTTGATACAGCACTCTGTAAACATCCACACCTTTCAGTAATGACCCTCTGTGACTTACTCTCTTTGTGGAGGGTGTCAATGTTCGTCTTCTGGATCATTGCCAAGTCAGCAGTCTTCTCCATTATTGTGGTTTCAAAGAACAAGAGATACGGTGAATTTATACTGTAGGGATGGTCATTTATTGAAGCACAAATGTAAATATTCTAATATTTTGAGATACTGATTTTTGACTTTCATGAGCTGTAAGCTCTAATCATCAAAATTAAAACAAAAAAACTTTTAAATGTTTTACTTTACATGCAATGAATCTAAAATATATGAAAGTTTCACTTTTTGAAATAACTTACAAGAAAAAATTAACTTTTTCACGGCATTCTAATTTATTGAGATGCACCTGTACTCTCTATGGCAGGTTTCCAACCCTGCTCCTGAAGGACCCCCAACACTCCACGTATTTTTTGTCTCCCTAATCAAACACACCTGATTCAACTCATCAGCTCATTATCACATGGGTTAATGAGCTGAGGAGTTGAATCAGGTGTTTATTAGGAGACAAAGAAAATGTGCAGTGTTGGGGTCCTTCAGGAGCAGGTTGGGAAACACTGCTCTATGGTCTTAAAAAGCACTATACAAATTAAATGTATTATTAGTATTATTATTATGTAATGCCTGTAGTGCTGCTCTGTATTAGCATATACATTTGATGTATGTTTTTTGCGCATTTAATCCACCAAAAATCTTCCAAAACTACCGTTCAGAGAGCATATTTTTGACATGTTGGTCAACAAAAGTTCTGAAATCATACACAAACCATTTAAAACGTCCATATTTTGATTGATTATGATACACAGAGGTGTGCTGTGGTGAAATAAACCTAATTATGCTTATCTTAGGTGCTGTGGGAATTTTGATGCACAAGAAATCTTCAAAACTACCGTTCAGAGAGCATATTTTTGACATGTTAGTCAACAAAAGTTCTGAAATCATACACAAACCATTAAAATGTCCATATTTTGATTATGATAAAAAAGAGGTGTGCTTTGCTGAGATAAACCCAATTTCACTGACCTTACCTGCCGTGGCAAGCTTGATGCACCGGATATAATTATAAACTACAATTCAGACACCCATATTGGCCAGACAGCCTAGGTAAGTGTTACACCCATTATTTCATGAAATGTCAGCATGTGGCACATATTTTGATACAGGGAATGATAAACTTGTTAGTCAAATTTTAGACCTCCAGCTGCTTGTGTGTTGTCAGGAGGCGGAGCATAAGATTGGAAAAATTTAGATTTCTAGGAGGCGCTATAGAATCAGTGAATGTGTAAGGTGTGATTTTACTTAGCTCATGTATAAACCTTACAAGTCCAGAAAGAAAAATGGGAAAAACAGTGTAACCCTGACCAGGCTCCTTTTTGCCCAGGCAACATGAAATGGGAGACCACACGTGGATAAAGATACAAAAATAGTGATTTATTACAGTAAATATGTGAGATGAAAAATGAGAAATAAGCAATAATCAGTATAAATGATATGGTATGAAATGAAAGTGTGGCGTAATCAGTCATATGGCAAAAAGGCAAACAAAAGCAAAACAATGTGATACAGGAGAGAAGGAACCCGGAATGGCAGCCATGAAGTCCTTTTACACTGCCCAGGCCGCAATCAAGCGATTACAGACACCTGCCGGTAGCTCCTCACTGAGAGACACAGACACAAACAGACCAAGGATAGACATTAAACATGTCCCTATTCAAACTCTGGAAAACAAATGTAGTATTAATGTTATCTTTACTCAATTTGACAGGTTACATAAATTAAGGATATTCAAATGACACTTTTCACATATTCATTACCTGCACTCCTCCTCTTCATTTTCACTGGTGTCTGGACTGCTGAAATCACTTTCATTCTCCTGTTTATCTTCCAGTTCTATAGCAGAGCCCTGAGGGCCTAAAACAGCCTTGTATTGAAGGAGCACCTCTTTCAAACGTATCCGAAACTTCAGACAGTCGTCTTCTGCAGAGACAGGAAAGGCCCTTGTTTCGCTTGTCTGTAAGTGAAAAGTGAAAAACAAATCCAAATTACCATGACATACCCACTTGCTTTGTAATATTTGTTATAACTCAACAAAATTAGATGGTCAGTGTAATGTTTTTCAACTGCTTTCTAGTAAGATACGTCTCTTGTTAGGTAAAGTTAAAGTATGGTGTCCTTATCACCATCACTTCCTTGTTTGACTGTATGGTTACAAAGATGAAACTTGCCTTCCTCTGAAGTTTTTCTTTAAGAGTTGCCTGCAACTTCTGCAACCATGAGCAGTGCTGGGCCATCTCCTGAACAAGTATTGTCCTTTCCTCCTCCAGTCTCATTTTCAGCATGGCTTTGTTAAAATTTTTAACTTGTCTTCGATTTGTGCTACAACAGAGGTAAAGAAAAATGTATAAATAACAATTTTTGACTTGAGTCTTTACAAAATAAATCAGAGGCCTCAGGAAACTCCGTTTACCCGCTGTCCCCCCCCGCACCATGAACCTCCCACGGCCATTTGGGGACGGGTTGTCTCCTGATAGCGACTGCTCTCAGCTTCATTAACATCATTTGGCATGGCAGGCTCAGACCAGTTATAGGTCTCTATGTCTTTCAATAGCAGTCTCTTGCTCTCAGCAATTTTCCTCCGCAGGCGGTGACGGAACTTGCCACTATCTGTAAAGACATGAAGCAGAAGGTAAAAACAGTGACCAAAAATACAGTGAGCAATTATCTATAGACAATGTAATTTACCATTTTGGCGGTACAGAGCCTGCTTCCGCTGCCTCACTCACGTTAAGGTAACGTCCCTCAATGGACTGCTCTAGGGAAGTACCTGTTGTGTCTGGAACACAACACAAAAACACAATAGTGTAAAGAAGGACGAGTTGGGAGGGGGTGGGTGCCAAAAAAGGATTACAGAGATAGTGGCATGCAGCATAGTAAGCAGTAGGCAGCTTAAATATCATGATCTAAATGATCGCCGCCATGAGGAGCACAAAGTGAAACATGTTATTGGTTCAAACTTACCACCAGCTGCCCATTCCCTCACATCAGACACCACACTGCTTCATCGGTGCAAGCCAAGCTTTCTTTAAGCTCCGCTAGACTTGCAGTCTCCTCCTGAAGCCTCTGGCAAGTCTAATGCGACAGTTAAACAATGCAGTTACACAAAGCTACACAATAACCACAAATTGAAACCATTTACAGAGAACACACCTTCACATATCTTGCAGACAATGCCCGATGTAGTGTTGTGATTTTTTTGGTAGTTCCAGGCCATAGCATGGATTGTAAGCATATCCACAACGTGCAGTTGAGAGTAAATGTTGAGTGAATGTCATGCAATAAGCAATAAAAAAATTACATTAGAATAGAAATACTACAATCACCTCCTTTCGACATGTATTTAGACGTTAAGCCCAGCGGGAGAGGTAGCTGTACACCTGTTCAAACTGTCCTTCCCCCGCAGTTGACCTGCTCCCTTCTTTGGTTTTTGCCACTCCATGTAATCTAGAAGTAAGAAGACATGTAAGGGATAATGTAATGTCCGCCGGTCATTATCGGATAATAAGTAACGACAAGGCGAACCGGACCCTGACGCGCAGCAGAGGGACTTATTTTCCGATGATACAGTTAAACATAATAAACACTGAACATACCTCACACTTAGTGGAATGTGCTGTAGCATGCATGACGCTTAGGAAAGGCCTGATTGATGTTAGCCCCTGGAGATCAGGAAGGATGTTTGCTGATTTGTGTAAATATGGCCAGTATTTACACATTACATCCATGGCGATAAACCTTGGCTTTGAACTCATCAACTCCTTGTGCAGATACATGGGGTAGGCAAAGATTTCACCTAGGGATATACAAATTGTATTAGAAATGCAAATATCCTATTATTGTACATTCTAAAGAGAGCATCATAATGGGAAACTCAACCAAGCAATGGTATAAGCTGAACTAATAGTGATAATTGAGATGCTTCTCCATATTATTATTTTATTTAGCTTTTGTCCAAAGCGACATACAAAT